>QEPC01008366.1:1317677-1330940 GCA_003113815.1 Sphenodon punctatus | reverse complement strand
GATTTCAGATGTTATGTTTTCGGCATTCACCACAGTCAACCTCAGACAAACGCGGGTGGTGGTGAAAGAGCCGTGCACGTCTGTTGGCCCGCATCCAGATGTTCACCACAGTAAAGCATGGACTGCGGTGAACCTAACCACGCTTCGTGAGGTCGGGGCGGGAGGAGGTCCAGAAGTGTGGTGAATGGTCACCATTGCAGGGGTGAAAGAAAAGTAACGTCTGAAGGGAAAACCCTGGCCACGGTGGAAGGAAATGTCCACGGTTCGTGGTGACGGCACGCAGCGCCGCTGCCAGGCAACCAACAACAATCGGCACATGGAGTGAGATTTAAAGGGCAGGCAGCAGTAGGGGAACGTGGCGGAGCAGGCGATGGAGAGGAGGGTGGAGGAAACAGAGCAGAGGATGGAGTGACAGGGTGAGGAGGAGGTGGAGGTGCAGCAGCAGCAGCAGCAGGAGGGAGAACCCGGCCCAGCGGGGGACACCCAGCAGCACATGGGGCCACCCCGGAAGAAGGTAGGGGGTGCAGCTGGGAGTGGGTGGGTCAGAGCTGGGGAGAGGAGGGGCACGGGAGGGAGGGAACACAGCCGCCAGGAGCCTAACCAGCAGCCCCCAATGTACCCCCAAACAGACCAGCAAGAAGGCATGTGCCCTGGAGGAAGCCGAGGCCGGAGGGAGCCAGGACCAGGTGGCGGTGGCCATGGAGGAGGAAGAGGCAGCGGAGGGGCCGGCACCCAGGCGCAGGTACCACGGGGGCTGTGTGTGTCAGAGGGGGCTCCAGGAGACCCATGACCTAATAGCTATCTGGGCGACACCTGAGATGCAGGGTGAGCTGGCAATCAATGCCAGGAATGAGCAGGTATTTGCCCAGATAGCCACGGAGATGGGGGAGGCTGGATATGACCGAATGCCCACACAGTGCCAGTCTAAAACAAAGGAGCTTAAAATGGGGTACAAGGACATAACTGACAACAACTGGCACTCTGTGCGTGCGACACGTGCCTCACCCTACCTGGACGCAGCTGGGTGCTGTACCGCAAGGGCTCCATAGTGGCCCGGTGCCTGGTAGGAGGGGGCGCCTGGGAGGAGCCCCCCTTGCAGCCGGAGGGCACTGAGCAAGCCCCGGCACCGGGCATGGAAACCACAGAGGAGATGCCAGGGACCTCGGGCACACGCGCCCGACAGACCCCCAGCCCTACCTCCGCGAGGCCACACATGCCCCAGAGGACTCCAAGGAGGTAGAGGGGGAGGAGGAGACTGTGACCCTGAACCTCATGGCCTGCCGACCCAGGGAGCAGGCAGACACCTGCCCCAGAGATTGCCCAGCCTCTGAGGGAATGGACACCGAGGGAGCAGGTAAGGGCAAGGCAGGGCACACACACAGACCCCAAGGGGACGGGGGTCTAAGGTGGTGGAAGGGGATGGCAGCCGTCCATCCCCCACAGCCCCAAAGGCAGGGATGGGGCATGGGCAGAGGGAGTGGCACAGGAGGCAGGTGGTGCCCATCCCGGGGGGAAGGAGCATCCAGAGCATGGAGATGGGAGGGGGGGCTGGGGAATGGCACCACATATGAGGAACCGACCCCTTTCTCACTCCATAGAGCCACACTGAGCACGGGAGGGCTGGGCTGGGGGCCGCCATTACCACTGGCCCAGAGGATGCGGGAGCACCGAGCACAGGCACACAGGCGCAGGGAGGACCTCGCACAGGAGCTCATGGACACCAGCACACGGCAGACGGAGGAGATGCTAGCGGCTGTCAACCGGCTGGAAGAGGGGACAATGAGGGCACTGCAACAGGTGGAGGGGAGGGACCGGGCACTGGTGGTGGAGATGAGGAAGGAGCGGCGGCTGCTGAGGTGGGACATGAACCAC
This sequence comes from Sphenodon punctatus, assembly GCA_003113815.1. NCBI lineage: Eukaryota > Metazoa > Chordata > Lepidosauria > Sphenodontia > Sphenodontidae > Sphenodon > Sphenodon punctatus. The sequence continues at coordinate 1,329,068 of QEPC01008366.1, read as the reverse complement.
CAACAGGAGGCACTCCAGGTCCACTCGGACAGGCAGGACTGCAGGGCCGCGGACCTCGGTCAGAAACTAGACCGCTCCCTGGAGCAGGGCACATCCCTCCTCCTGCAGGCCGGGGCCCTGAGTGCCTTCATCATGGCAGCAGCCCCACTGGTGCCATGCCAGCGCCCGGACACATGCCCCCTCCACCCCCACCGGCCGCACCACAGGCTCTGCCAGTGCCGCAACCCCCACCCCCCCAACAGCATCAGGGACCGCGGATCCGGGGACCCATTCCCCCACAGCTGAGACGCCAGCAGCCGGGCCTCCAGGTCCTGATATGGCCACAGGTGGCGCAGGGGGAGGGAGGGGCAGGGGCCCCCCAGGGGCAGTGGACAGGGGGCAGGGGCAGGTGCCCCGGTCCTGCCAGCTGACAGCACCTCTTCCTCCACCTTGGATGAGGGGGGGTCGGTAGCCTTGGCCATCCCGGTTGGCAGGGGAAGGGGCCGGCCAAGGGGCACCAGGGAAAGGGGGAGGGGCAAAGGCAGGGCAGCATAGGGGATGGGGAAGGGAGAGGGCGCCTGGCAACATCGAGGGGGTGGGAGGGGGGAAGGACGTGAGGGCACACGGGTGTACCGGGGTATGGGGCGGGACCAGGGGAGCACAATAAATGGTCGTAGACACCCCTAACCTGTCCAAGGGCTTTATTTCCTATAGGTGACAGCCACAGCCTCACTTACATCCTGCACCAGGCATGCCATGGTTGTGAGCCCCACCCCAAAGTACTGGCTATGGTCCAACATCGGGGGTACCCTGTGCGCCCCCCCGGGGCTGGGACCTTGGCCCCCAGTCTGCTGCTTCTTCCTGTGCATGCTTGTGCTGTCGTTCATATCTCCACTGGCAGGTGTGTATGCGTGGGGCTGTCCGGCCTTGCATGCTGGCAGCTGTGCACTGCCCACTCCCATCGCATTCCTCCACAGCGGCTCCATTGTTCCCATCCTGCCATTATCTGATGGACTTGGCAGCCCCTGTCTGCCTGTCCAGTCCCCCGGCCCCACATCCCATGCTGCCCCCATGGCCGCAGCAGCTCAGACCCTCCAGGAACTGTACCATGGCAGCTGCATCTCAGCCCGAGGTCCTGCTCAGAGGCTCCAGGAGCTCTATTCGAGCCTGGAGCGCCCGCGAGAGCATGGCCCTTTGTGACCTGTGATGTTCGCCCATTGTTCAGTGCTGCCTGTGCTCCGTGCCCACCCAGCCGGATGCCTATCGGTGCTTGAGCTATGGTATGCTGCGCTTTGGCTATGTTGCAACCACTGGCGACTGCCGTGTGCACTGTGAGGAGTTGGGCCTCGTCCCGTTCCCTGAGTGGAGCTTACCGGACATGCTGGGGGGCCTTGCGGCATGGAGTCCTGCTGAGACGGCCTCCGCTCTGTGTGTGTGTGTGCCTTCCTGGGATATGCGGCAGCAACCTGAATATATGAGGGTGGCCCTGCCGTGTCCGTGTCCTACTTCATCAGCGTGCAGGATGCCCGTGGGCATTCGCGCTCCTGCCGGCTGCCTACTACCGTCTGCTGGAGCTGTCCCACCGGCCCTGGCCCCCTGCGGCCGATTATGGCTTGCCTCCCCCCCTGGGCCAGAGCTGGCGGCCCTGTTGGAGGGATGCAGCCGCTCTGATGTGGAACTCGGGATGAGCTTCGTGGATCCCTTCGAGGCCTTCTACCTGATCTGCTTCCACATGGCCGGGTGTGGCTTCTGCCAGGGACTGTGGCAATGGCCCCGCTATGTGCACCTGCTGTTGTTACCACCCCCTCCACCCAATGGGAGCCCCTGCAGCTGGGTGTAGGGCGCTCCGGGCCCATCTGACATCCGGATGCCTCCTCAGCGCCTTCCTTCCACTAGTGGCCTGGGTGCTCGCACCAGTGCCTGCTGCCTCTTTGGGACAGCTGCAGCCCCTGTGACCCACCTCCGCCTGCCTGCCTGTCGCCCTCTCGCCTGGGACCTGATGCCGCCACCATGGAACCCTCCGTCTGGCCTCCTGTGGACATGTCACTGACAGCCCTCCTTCTTCGTGAGCTGCCTCCCCCACCCCTGCACCCCGCTCTCCTGCCCCTGGCCTAGGGGCCCCTGTTCCGCAGGGCAGGGCCTGCTCCTCCGCCTTGGTGAACCTCAACCATGGCCCCGCCTTCCACCGGCCCCCTGTTTGCCTTGGGGAGTGTGTCTGTGGGGCCCCCATGCCCTTCCTCCCCTGTGCAGGCAGGGAGGGGGGGCTTAATGTGCCTTCATCCGGTGCCTCCCCTTGCGCACTGGGTGTGCTTCTCCATTGGACCCTGGCTCTGTGGTGGGCCATTGTGCTGGTTACCCCCCTCCCGGACTGGGCCCTGTGCCCCCCTACTGTTTCCCCGTGTCCCGTGCCCTGGCCCCGCACACTCCCGCGCTGTATGCCTCTGTGGCTGGCTGGTGCCGCTTCTGTCCTCAATAAACATCTGTTGTGCTTCACTGTGCCTTGTGTTGCCTCCTGTCTCCTTGGGCTGCTGTGTCCCCCTTTCCCTTGCCCGCTGGGCTCCTGCCCCCTCCCCTTCCTGCTGGGCTGCCCGTGCCGGCCCCTCGCCACCCCCTCCTCCCATGTTTCCAACCGGACGGGGTGTTCCCTGTCCCCCCCTGGTGTGTTCCTCCCTCTGCCCCCATGCTTCGCTCCCCTTTGTTGTGTGGGTGTGCAGCTTCATTTGTGTGTGTGCGCTTCTCGTTTTGAAGTGCGCACGCCTTCTGTGCAGCCGCTGGTTGTGAGCGCTGCTTGCGCTGCAGCTCCCTCCACCCCCTCCCTTTGTGTTTCCCTTCCCTGGGTGGGCCCCTCCGCCGTCTGTGGCTTTGTTTGCCCTCAAGCGTCCATGTTTGCATCCGCGTGACCCCGGTGCCTTGTGGGGCTCCCACTGTAGTTCTCGCCACCACGTCACATCTGTTGGGTTCCCCTGGCATGTGTTCTCTCTGGTTGGCTCTGGGCGGTGGTGCCGCCCGTCACGTCTGTTGGGGCAGCGCGTCTCACCACAGCCTGCGGTGAAACCATTCGCACCGGGGTGGGATTCACTGTGGTGAATTTCACCGCGTCACATCTGAAATCACCCTCAGTCTCTGCCTCTTTTGATGGTGACACAGAAGCAAAGGTCACTAGAGGTATTACAAAGGGCATGATAATCATGGAGCATAGACAGGCTGTTGTTTGCCAGCCTATTTTTAGAACTGTAGATATGCATTATTGGCAAACAAATAATTTATTTAGTGAGCAGGATGCACTTGTATGATGATGAATATTAGATGGACCTACTCTGCATTGGCTAAAAACATTGCTCCAAAAGAGAGTCTTTTTATTGCCTTGAATCTAGTGTGCCAGATAAACAGAACATCCTTTTTCCAAGTTGAGGTGGTATACTTTTTTAGGGGATTTAAAAATATTTATTAATATTTGAATATTTATATATTTTATTATCTTCCATCACGGAGACGTGATGTTACAGAAAGGAATGGGGCAGTTTCAGAGCTTGCATGCTATTTGTACATGAGTCTATGTGACCTTGAAAATCAATAGAGTATAACCTCCCATATCTGGACACTTCAAAGGGCACTCTTTTTGTTCTGATTGGAGAGGAGTCTGGATAAGGAAGGGGCATAATGAAGTAGTAACATGAAAATATGACCTTTGATGTATATGACCATCAAAGCCTTAGATGAGCTGGGCCACACACATCTGAAAGAACACCTCTCCCACTATGGGGCATTATGACGCCTGCAGTTGGCCAGAAGTGCTTTCTTGTGAGTACCACCTACTAGCCAGATTCCTATGACAAAAGTGTGCCGAGAGGCATTCTTTGTCACTGCTCCATTCTTGGAGGTCTGTCAGAGCCTGAATGTTTTTCGGAGGCAATGTAAGACCTTTCTTTTTGGCCAAGCCTTGGGCAGGTGGGGATAGGTACTAGGTGGGATTTTTAGGGAAGGGAGGTTTGGGGGATTTTTATATATATTTTACATGCTGTACATGCTTTTACATGCTTTTACATGTTGTAAACTACCTTGAGCCTTGATGGAAGGGTGGGGTATAAATCTGAATAAATAAATTAGTAATACATAAATAAATAAAACATGATAACTGGAATCAAGTAGGAGAAAATGTAACCTTGTGGTAAAGTGTTAGACTTGGATTTTGGATTCCAGTTTTCAAATCCGGTCTTAGCCATCAGCTCACTGAGTGGCCTTGGGCAAGTTGCCATTTCTCAGCCTCAGTTCCCCATCTATAAAATGGGAATAATAACCTACCTCACAGGATAATTGTTAGGATGAACTAGCTGAGGACTGTAAAGCACTTTGAGCACTGGAAGTGCTGTAATAATATGTGAAGTTACACTGTATATGGCTAGGCTCTTGAAACCATAGTTAAGCCTCATAGTAAGTGGCCTGGGGTTCAAAGTTGTGGAGCTCCCATCGCCTTCAAATATCTGATTTATATTTTTAAAATGCAAACATGAAACTTTAATTAATTTCTAAATGGCATGTGCATGAAAAGCATCAGACTCTGAAGGGAGCTGCCAAGGGCTCAGCACTTTTGGAAATAAGATTACAATTTTAGGTTGTGATCCATAAACTACATACTGTGAAGTAGCCCCATTTAAGCCATTGGGTACATTGGGGCCTGAGCAACCAAAATATAGCCAAGATTCACACTTTCAGCTCCTGATTTTTTTAAAAAAGAATAAATAAATAAAATACTGTAAATCTTGACCAAAGTCTTTTGGTTTAATTAATTATTGATGCCAAATGTCTCACTAAAACTTTAGGCTAGCAAAAAATAACCCTGCTAGAAATGATAACATCTGGTTGAAGTGTCAATCTTTAGGCCCTGATTCTGCAATTTGATCTGATTCATGTAGGCAGGCCTTTCAGGGCACAGCCACACTTCGGGTATTTTTAGACAAGATAGGTGCAGGTGTGTGTGTCCACGGTCATTAAGTGGGGTGGGTATGTGGGTGCCGTGCATGGGGGGGGGACGGCGCTTCACACAAGCACCCCTATGCATGGACATCCTACCCATGCCCCACCTAATTCGTCCCCGTATGGGGCACTCTGGCTTTTTGCCGATTGTCCTGTGTGTGTGTGGGAAGGTGGAGATATATGGGAGATGGTTTGGTGTGGATGTGTGCACCCCCACCCCCCAATGAAATTAGATGAGATGGACCCATGCAGAGACAGGTGGTCCTTGTGTGAGGCCGTCTGGTTTAAAAACAACCTCTGATCTCCTGAGGGTGGGTATGAGCCAACATGGAGCTATGCTGGATTCTCCATGGGTAAGGCTACCACTGCCCTCTCAGCTTTTACCCACAGGAGGCGGGGCCAGGTTAGCAGGGGCGGGGCAAATTGAATGTCATGCCCTTTTTTGATGTAACCTCCCCCACCTTAGGCTGCTTTCAGACACTACAGGGGAGGAGTGGGAACTTTTGCAATCACCGCCACAGCTCTCTAATTGTGAGGATTAGCACCCGTGAGAATTCACTAATCCCCTTTTGGGGCTTGAGAACACCCTCCCTTGTCAAGGCTACATTTGGGGACCTGGTCATGCACAGGCGTTCTCATGCCTTAAAAGGGGATTAGTGTATTCTGACAGGTGCCATTAGAGCGCTGCGGCGGCAACTGTGAAACTTCCCTCCCCTCCCCTGCAGTGTCCGAAAGCAGCCTTGGAGTGTTATGATGTCACGGCATTCTGCATGGGAGGCATATTGGAAGCGGATGGGGCAAAGGGACTTTTACACCCCTTTTGGGTGTAATCCCACCCGTCACTGAACATCATGACGTTGCATAGGGGTGGAGTCACATCAGAAAAGGTAGAAGAAAATCCCCATAGCCTCCACCCCTGCTGTCCTTAGAAACCCGGATTCTCTGGATTACCTGGGCCTGACCTGGAAAAAGAGGGTTCCACCCAGAGACCTGCAACCTGGAAAGGTGGTAACGCTAGCCATGGTTGGGGGTTGGGGCTCCATGGGGGAAGTCACCACCCCTGCACTTGATGTTTGTCCCTGCCTCCTGCCAGGAGACTACTGTGTGAACGAACCCCTAGTAGGCCGAGAGAGTGGCACTGGGGTCAGTCAAGTTTTCTTTGCACAAAGATCTGCTTAGGTGGATAACACTGGGGGATGTGGCAGAGTTGAAATGAGAACCCACAAAAATGGGTACATCCATCAGATATTCGGTACTTGAATTGACCTGCGATGTTCTGGTACCAATGGGTACCCGATTAGTGCCTGATTTGAGTACCCAGTTCCCTGGAATGTTGACTTCTGGGCCCCAACATAGTGACTTCCATTGCAAATGTTGCCGTTTTCTGTCCAAATTTTTCAGCCTTCCATCTTGATTTATTGATTGGTAAAATTGGTATAAGAAATTACAGATTTTCAGGTATTTGGATACCTGATTGGTGATTGGGTAGCCCATCGAATACCCGACATAGTACTTAAAAATGTAGGTATTGCTGACGGGTACCAAATGAGGTACCTTTTACAGCTCTACGCTGTAGTCCTTGAACTACCATTACAACTGAAGACTTTTGACTTAAATAATAAAATAAACACTAGAATGAAACATCTGATGATGAACCTTCTGTCTCTAAGGTGCTATCCTGCCTGTCTCTTCTTCCATGAGAATTAAATGGTATCCAACAGCACTTGTATTGTACTTTTTACCTGTTAGTCCCTGGATTGAACATTGCTGATGTCTGATTAGAAAGAACAGTGTGAAGATGCATTGACTGAACAGTGTGAGTTGGCATATGTAGCTCTTTATGTGTGTTGAGACTGTTCAGTGGCAAAGAATTGTGGTGTTTGGTCCTCTGGGCTTTCAAACCACCATTTTTCATGCATTTTAAATTCAGGCGAAAAGCAGAGTGATTAAAATTTTATATTTACATAGTTAGTACATTAAGCAAATGTTTACAGGAGAACTACAATCCACAAAAGACAAACTTGCTGGAACAAGAAATGTTAGCTTTTTGCTGCTTCTAGATCCCTTCTTTTCTTGCTTCATTAGTAAGAATTAAATTCAGTTCTCAATTCTTTGCAGATGAAAAATTGTTGGATACATCTGGGTCCAATCCTGAAAAGTGTCACATGCGTAAGTAGTAGGGCTGAAATGACATTTTGCCAAAAAGGGAAATCTTGTCAAAATACCGGTTCCCGATACTCTCTTGGTTGAATCAAGAACCTCTTGGTACTTGACAGTGTCTCAACTGACATTTCATTTCTTGATTTACCAACGTTCCGCTTACTGGGATCCTATTTATTGCTTTCCTGTTTACCACTTTGCTCTCCATTTCAAATCCTGAGATGTAATACTATCAGAATACCACATTTCTTTCATTAGATTTTCTCTTGTACTGCCTTGTTGCTCATTGGCTGGCACGCAGATTCATGCACTAATCTGCAGTCCAGTTGCAGATTGGTCAAAGCAAAGTGAACAACAGAGAACAACAATTCTGATTGGAGGCACTGGAGTGGTAGGTTGAGGGGCACGGGGGGTGGTTAAGGGGTGGGGTATTCACACAGTGATTAGCTTAGAAATGCAGAAACAAGAAACCCGGAAGTAAAACAGTAACCTTGGCAATGCGGTAAGTGGGAAATGAATGGTACACTACACAGTATGCAATACAGTAAAAGGGAAGGCGGTAATTTGGAACGGTATCTTGTGGTATTGCAAGAACTGAGAAATTGCATTGGTATCGAAATCACTGGATAAGTGATCCTGGTTCCTGATATGATGAAATTACTCATGAGTAAAATTTTTGCTTCTCGTTTCACCCATAATAAGTAGTAGAGTTGAAGCAAATGGTTGTGTTGTAATTTGACATGGATGGATTTGTGAAGTTTGTATGTGAAATTTAGATGCAAAACCCTTTATTTGGAAATTCAGTATCTTTGAACAGTTTTTGTCTGGTTTTGACCTATGCTAGCATTTGATGTCATCCGAAACGTGTTTAACAGACATGCTAGTCCACTTGGCCTGCTTTGGCCTGGTCAGGCGGGCCTTAGCCCAGGCTCTGACCTTAAATAATTTCCGGAGATCAGAGCCCAGACTAACCACCAACACCGTCCGGGCCAAAGCAGGTCCAAGTCATGTCTGTTTTTAGCCAATGTGATGGCACCATGTGAGGTAGACGGAATGGCAGGCGGGCACTGGCTGTTGGCACTACCCTAGGTTATAGGGTGTCAACTTACAAAGATTGCGTGGGGGAGGGGGGATAATAAAGAGAGAGGGAGAGATTGGCCGGGGGGGGGGCAGCAGAATAATAAAGAGAGAGGGAGATATTGCTCTGGGGGAGGGGGGGGCAGAATTATTAAGAAAGAGAAAGAGAGAGCACCAGTTTCTGTGCCACCCTGGTCAGGGCCTGCCATACATTGACCTTCTCTGCCCAGTACTGCAGGGGATCGCTGCTGTGGTCTAACACTAGCTCCTCCAGATACTTCTCCACTGCCATCTCTGCACTGTCAGGCTCCTTCTGCCTCTGCCTGCTGCTGCTGGTAACCTCCTCTCCAATCACCTTTGCCCACGCTGCCTGCCCTACTTGGTCCAGTGGGTGATGGGCCTGGCCACTGAGGAGCTGCTGCTGTTGGCCCTGCTATCAGAGCTGCTGGTGGTGGTGCTCTGCATGTCCTCCCTTCTGCTGCTGCTTTGTCTCTCCTTACAGTCCTACTGCTGCCACCGTATAGCCCCCTCTACTGCCTGCACCCTCTCCACCGGAGAGTGCTTCCTCAGGGTGAAGTCTGCTGTGCGAGATGCCACACTTGCCTTCACCCTGGGAAGAGAATATAGATCACCTTCCCAATCAGGTGGTTGAAGAGAATCTTGAGCCCCTCCTTCAACCTTCGTACCAGGGCCACCACCTCTGGTACAAGGAGCTTCTCTGCCCCACCCCCTTGGTCATCCAGGAAACCTGCCATCTGCCTGACCAGACTATGGACGATGGGGGTGACCTTGCTAAGGGTGGCCGATGCCACACTTAGGGTCTCCGTTATGCCCTTAAAGAGCTTAAAGACATGAATGGTCTGGGCCATTGTGACCCATTCTTCCCACCCTAGCGTCCTCGCCACCCCAATCTCCCCCTCAAGGGCTATCTCATGCAGGACCTGCTGCTGCTGCACCAGACGTTCTAGCATGAGGTAGAACATCTGGTCCCAGACTGCTGCTGATGAATGTGAGGTCGGTTGATAATAAATCTACAACAATCCAGAAGTTGATTCTGGATCAATCAGCTGACCTTGTGTGTATTACAGAGACCTGGCTGGACACTGAGTCGGGGCCAATTTTGGCTGACCTTGTTCCAGCCGGGTACTCTGTACAGCACCAGCCTAGACCAGAGGGGCGGGGAGGTGGTGTAGCTGTTATTTTTAAGGACACCTGGTCTGTGAGGAGGTATCAAGTGCAGACTATTTGGGGCATGGAGGGGATCCATCTGGTGATCGATTTGGCTGGAGACAGATTGGGGCTGCTGCTCATATACCGCGCACCTACCTGTATGGCAGCGTCCCTACACATTCTAGCTGAGTTAGTGTCAGAGGTGGTCTTGCAGTCTCCAAGGACCTTAGTCCTGGGGGATTTCAACATTCACACTGACACCCACCTTGGGGGAGCGGAGCGTGAGTTCATGGCCGCCATGCCAACCATGGGACTGTCTCAGAGGGTTGTGGGTCCAGCGCATGATGGAGGACATACCCTTGACCTAATATTCTGCACTGGCCTTGAGGCGGGGGATCCGGTGGTGGGGGATATATCAACGACACCCTTGTCATGGATGGATCATTATCTCCTCCAGACCGATCTCCTGGCACATGTCTGCCCCCGAAGAGGTGTAGGACCAGTTCGGTTGGTCCGCCCCTGGAGACTTATGGAATCAGAGAGGTTCTGAAATGTGTTAGGGGAATTACCTCCTGATCTCGATGACCGTTCGCTCGATGACCTCATTGTCTTCTGAAACAACTTGTTGACTGAGGCCATTGACCAAACGGCTCCCAGGCATCCGCTTCCGGAACGCTGACAACGCGGGTCCCCTTGGTTTACAGAGGACCTGCGCTGGATGAAGTGGGAAGGATGGCGGTTGGAGCGAGGGTGGTGCCGGAGTCATGCTGAAGCCGACCAATTGCGACATAAAGCTAATTTAAAAGCTTATGCTGTGGCGGTGTGGGCAGCAAAGAAAGAGTTATTTGCTGCCCTCATAGCATCCTCAAAGTCACGTCCAGTGGAGCTTTTCCGGGTGGTGCAGCGGCTGGTCAGTCCAGCCTCTCTCCGCCTTGAACTGGAATCCTCCAGTGCCCGCTGTGACATGTTTGTTGACTGTTTTGTGGATAAAATCTCTCAGATTCACAGTGACTTCGATGCAGTGCAGTTATAATAGTAGGTGAACCTGAGAGGGTGGAGGACCCGTCTTGTCCGATTTCATGGGATCAGTTTCAGTGGGTGTTGCCCGCTGATGCGGCAGATGTCCTTGGGGCTGTATGGGTCAGCTGTTGTGAATTAGATCTGTGCCCATCCTGACTGATCAAGGCCTGCTGGGAGACATTAGGGCCATTGCTGGCAGGGGTTGTGAATGCCTCCCTTAGGGAGGGCAGGGTGCTGAGCTGCCTCAAAGAGGTCCCTGCTCAAGAAACCATCTCTTGACATTGGCTCCCTGGCCAGCTATCGGCCAGTCTCTAAACTTCCCTTTTTAGGAAAGTTATTGAATGGGTGGTGGCTCGGCAGCTTCAGAGGCATCTAGATTGGGTCAGTTTTGTTGATCCCTCACAGTCTGGTTTTTGTTCTGGGTTTAGCATGGAGATTGCGCTTGTCGCTTTGGTTGACGACCTGCGTCATGAATTAGACTGGGGCAGATCTTCTATTTTAATTCTATTAGATCTGTCGGCAGCATTTGATACCGTTGACCACGAGATGTTGGTGGCTTGGCTGTGGGACCGAGCCTGGGTGTGCAGAATTGTTCTTGAATTCTCATTCCTGGCCAGGAGAACTCAGCGTGTGGTTCTTGGGGAATGTACTTCATCTCCCCGGGACCTCATGTGTGGAGTCCTGCAGGGTTCTATTCTGTCCACCCTCCTGTTCAACGTGTATATGCAGCCTTTGGGCAAGGTCATGAGAGGATTCGGCATGCGTTGTCATCAGTACACCAAGGACACACAACTCTACCTCTCTTTTTCTGCAGATCCAGACCTGGCAGTCTCAGTGCTTACCCAGTGTTTGGCAGCTGTGGGGGAATGGATGAGGGTGAGCCGTCTGAAGTTGAATTCCGACAAGACGGAGGAGATGTTATTATTATTATTATTATTATTATTATTATTATTAACAAACATTTATATAGCGCCAGCAGTGTACATGGCACTTTACAAAGTAATAAAATAG
>QEPC01008366.1:1307497-1317577 GCA_003113815.1 Sphenodon punctatus | reverse complement strand
CCCATCACCCACTTACCGAGCAATCAGTGTGTGCCTGTGTGCATTGCCCCCCCCACCGCCCGTGCTGCCTCGCACACACTGATCCCCCCAGCACTGCGGCCCGTATAAAAAAAGCCGTAATCACAGGAAAAAAGTGGTCATCTGAACTTTCTTTATAATGTCCCCTTTCGGTGTAAAAAGGAAGCAATGCTAATAGGCAGCCAACTTGCCAGCTAACTGCAAAAGGTTGTGGGAATAAATTCCTCTTGAAAGGCACATGGATGAGATGACATTTCACATGGCATGCAAACACTATTATTATAAAAAAAAGGGCAAGGGATTATTTGGACATTCCAAAGAGCTAACCTTTTGGCATTAAGCTGAAGTAAATTTCTTTTTTTGATTTCTGCTGGATCATGTGAGAGAACTGATGTTGCTTTACTATGCTCTTATTCATCATGCTGTAACAGAGTGGGAGGCAATTTCATAATAATGTCTTGTAACCACTTTATTTTGGGAGAACTGTTGTGCTTGACATTTTCACATGCTTTCAAGTTTCTTTTTCGTCTCGGTTTTTGGGAGCAGTAAAGGCAAGATCTGGTGTTCTTAAGAGCGAATGGGTAAGTTGCACTGGCTTCAACAAGCGTTGGATTGACCTAAAGGCATGTCATGTCATATTCTGTAATCAAACTGAGACATAGGGCTCAGTTGTGATTTTATAATCTACCCCGTGTAAGAAGCATTGATTGCTTGGCTGTACTATCCTTCTAGACCGTACTGGGGAAACATCAGGAACTGTGTTAACCCTTTGTTTCTTCAATTTCTTTTCTACCAATTTTTGTGTGTGCCTTGTTTGTGAATTCAAAATGGCAGCCATAAGCCATTTGCCTATTATATTATAGAACTATAGACCACTTGACATCTTACCGCTAACAGAATTGTCTTGGAGAAGAGGAGTGTTTCTACATGTTTTATTTTTGTCTAAGTAAATCTTCAAACTTCTAATTGTTAGTTAAAAACAAAACAAAACAAACAGATGAAGCCCCCAATTTCTGGTCTGTAGAAGTATGAATAAGTTTACCTGTTCTCTGGCACCATGCAGGTTTTGGGTTTCAAATTACAGTCGTCATCACTGACATCGTTGGATGACACAGGATTTGTTTGCTGATAATTTGGATGGTATGTTTTATTTGAACCGACTGCTCCTTTGGTTGAGAATAATTGCTTCAATTCTCCTTCTAGGCTTTAGTTTCCATAAAAGGAATTTCGACCTTGAAGCTTTTATTTGATTATGAATTCCTTTCCATTCAAATGCAAATACGAATAGCCTAGAGAAACACATCATTTAGTAAGTGGATTAGCCTTCCAAGTTCTGAGGACAGATTGAAAAGTTAGTTTTTAGTTTCCTTGATGATACTTTCTTGTAACTCTCCTTCCAACCTTCAGTTTCAATTTACCCTGACATAGATTGGGTCCCAATTTTGTAAAGCACACCATGCTCTCAGCACCATTCATGAGTCGTTCCATTAGTCTCAGTCAAATTAATATTGTACTTAAAGTTAAGCACACATGTACGTGCTTTTCTAGACTGGGGCTTTAGAGTACAATTATGATACACATTTGTCTCTAGTATTAGATGCTGTGGCTTTGATTTGCATCAGTTGTTAAACTTTCTTCCAGCTGCATCTGTTGGGAATTGCTCCGTCTGCAGTGTAGCTTCATGGTCTTGTTGGCACATTATGGCCCTTTTCTAATGGGTGCAGGTGCATGGGAGGATGGGTGGGCAGTGTGTGTGGAACCCCTCCTCTATCCATCTCCACACAGGGAGCATCCGGCATTGTTGCCCATTGCTCCGTGTGTGGATGGGTGGAGGTAGGTAGAGCGCGTGAGTGCGTACTCACCCCCACCCACCAGCTACGGTGTTCCTACGGACTCCCCCCATCCCCCCACACACCCTCTGCGGTGTTCGAATTGATACCTCCACCCCACCCACCCACATGTGTGTGTGTATGTGGGGGGACTGCATCTGTTTGAAAAGGGCCTGTGTTATTTTACACAAGGCAGTCTCTTAGCTGACTTTCCACCATGTTGTGGTAAATTTATATTAAAAATATTTTGCTGCAACTCATGTTTAGGGCTGTGCATGGGGCATTTTATTTTGCGTTTGTATCTGTATTTTAATTTTTTTTAGTATTTGTCTTTGTAACTTTATCTGTGTTCACTGCGCTTCCCCCATTGCTGCCAACGTGGACAACACAGTGAACACAGGTCCCTGTGTATGGGTTACTTTGGCACAAAAGTGCAGTGAGGCTCTGCCAGTTTGACAGGCCCATAAGGAAAGGAAAATACAGAAAAAGCTGCTGCTAAGTCTGCTACCAGTGTAAAAAGAGAAGCATGGGTTTGTGGGAGCTTGGAGTATATAGGTGGCTTGGTGGGGAGGGTAGAATGGGACATGGGTCTGGCTAAGGGGGATTGCTGGCTTGAGGGAAAGTGAGGCATGCAGCTGGTTTGGAAGAGGAGAGAATGGAACTTGGGGCTGGCTCTAGTGGGGAGTTTCTGGCTTGGGGAAGGGGGAATGGGACATGGATAGTGTCACTGGCTTGGGGGCATCACTGGCTTGGAGGAGTAGCCACTGGAATGGGTTTTGGGACTAGGCTCAGGGAAGGTTGCTGGCTTGCAAAGGGGGAATGGGACATGGGGCTGGCTCAGGGATCGGGGTTGATGATTTGGGAAGGGAGAATGGGGCATGGTTCTGGCTTTGAGCGGAGAATAGGGCTGGACTTAGGATTTTAGTTCCCCTAAGAAACCCTGGCTGCCAACCCCCTCCCCCCTGGAGCTCTGCTGCACGTGTCATCTGAGGGCAGGGAGGGAGACCATGGTGGTGCCCAACAGAGAAGTAGAATCTCTTCCTCTGCACTAGGCACCACCACAGAGCACATTTGTGGGGGGCTCGGCGGTGGAGTGGGGCTTCTGCCAGTGGTTCCCCCCCTCCAGGCTGTGGAAGGTGCAGGTGATGCAGTGCGGTGGTGGCGGCAGGGGAAGTGGGTGACATGACTGTGTGGGTGTGGACTGAGAACAAATGCCCCCAAGCCCCAAACATCTGCTTCTCTTGTTATCTGCCCCCAAGTCTGGCCCTGGCGGAGAGCGGAGTTATTGGATTGTGGAAAGTAGGATTCCTAGGTGGGAATGGGATATTGTCGCTGGCTTGGGGTGGGGGTGGGGGTGGGGATGAGGCTGCCAAGGACTCACCATTTCTCCCTGGCTGGGGTCTGCTGGGCTGGGCCTGGAGACTGAAGTTGTGAGACAGCCTCTGCAGGTGGGGAGGGCTCACTACAGGCTCCCTAAGCAGGTGGCTAAACTGAGAGTCAAAGAGCAGCCCAGCTCCAAGCTGGATGTGCGCTGCAGTTTGGGAATCCAGTTCAAGACCTCTGACATTACATTTTTTGGAAAACGTTGGGTTCACTTGAAACTCTGATACTTTGTGTTGCGTATTTTTTTCGAATATGGATGCCGGAAAGGGCTCTTTCTGGTTTACTTGGGTTTTATTGAAAACCGAAGGCACAGCCCTATATTTAAGTAATACTGTTGTGGCATTTTCTTTCCTGTGTGTCTGTGGGTGCGTTTGCTGTTCATTGTCCTCCAACTCTTCTTGGTTAAGGTATGGGTTGAACAAAGTACCAGCTTAAGCCTAATTCCATTCAGAAGGGTCCATCAAGGATGCTCGAATGCTTTTCTGAGCAAGGATAGAGTGCTTTCCTGAATCAGGGGGCCCATTCAGAACCAGTAAGGTGCTCAGCTGACCATCATCTGCCATTGGGGTGGTAAAAATACTCGGAGTCTTCTTGAAGGCACTCAATACTTTGCAGGACTGGACTGTCAGCGATAAGAACATAAGAAGTGCCATACTTGGTCGGACCAATGGTCCGTTGAGTCCAGCATCCTATCTCCAACAGTGGCTGCCCTCGGTTGTTTCGGAGAATATGGAAAGCAGAGTTGTGTAGAAGGTTTGCACAAGGATTCTCCCCTGATGGGTTTAAGGGGATTTCTTTAAAGCTCCTGGTTTTGTAGGGACTCAGTCCTGAAAGATACTGAGCATTCTGGCTCAGATTTACAAAGCGGTGAAGTACAAACTTAACGATGAGTGCATGAATAAGGCCAATTAAAAGAAGCTACCAACATGCTTAGAGTTAAGCAGGTGCTTAGATGCTTTGCAGGACTGGGCTCAGCACCAAACAGGATCGAACCCATGGGTCCAAATTTCCAAGTAAACCTGCTTGCTCAATGCCAGTCCCCCGATAAATAGACTGAGGAGAGGAACGTTTCTTTGTCCGGGGACCAGGTGGGTAATTTCAAAATGGTTGATGGTACTCTGCACCAAAAAAAAATGAAATAAATAATATAATAATTTATATTATTAGAGTGTTATTGGCAAAAGGTTTGGGAATCACTGAGCCCAACCATTGGGGGAGTTTCCCAGTCTCCATAGTCTGAGAGAGCATGGAGTCTGTGAAGTGGTGGGGCCAGGCAGTTTCACAGAGGTAAAAGTTCTTTTCATGGGGCAGAACCAGGGATGCTGTGTGGTGAGGGACAAGGCCTATGAGAGTGCTGTGGGGGTGGGAGAGAACAGAGTCTATAGCCTGTTGGGATGATATCAAGGTGGTCGGAGACTGCCACAGCACTCTGGACAGTGGCCCAACTTGAGAAAGTTGCAGTGACCAAGATGAAAGAGGAGAGGGATCTTGAAGTGGCCTTTGGAGTCCTGGAAGAGAGCCTGTGGGGATGGTGTATATGGTAGGAAGCACCTGAGGGTGTGGGACAAAATGTAGGAAGCTCCTCAGTCTTGTAAATAAACATAACATCCAGTAGCTAGACATTTGATAAATTAATCCTCCAAATAGGAGGCAAATTCCTATCTATAAGAGTAAATAAACACTGGGACTCTTTTCCAGAGGAAATGGTTTCTCAACACCACTTGGGGTGTCTCCACAAGAGTGGGGAGGGCCTGGTCCCCGAGTGGCCCTGTAACAGGCAATCACCACCACCACACTATGGTCCAGTGTGGGAGAGCCATCCAGACGGCTGCAGGGAAGCTGGGAAGGCCAGCCCCTGACGGAGCCACCGCCACAGCGGGCCCCAGTGCCGGCCAAATGAGCACCCGCCTGGCCTGGCCCCACCTCCCTCCACCAGCCGGGCCGAGAACATGACATGGCTGACTTAGGGGTGTGCATGTCGTTTTCGTTATTACAACAACAATAATGAAAACTGATGTTTTTGTTATCATTATTGCAATAACAAAAATGACAATTGATAATAACAACAATGATAATGAAAACGACAATGTCATTATTGTTGTCATTATTATTAGTGCTGTGGCAGTTGGGCAGCACAAGTAGGCCCCAGCAGTCTCATGGCACCCAATGCCTGCTGCCTCCCACAACCAATCAGGGGGGTGTTGGGGGAGGGCACTGCAACCCTTTATCATAGGAGGGCTAGGCTTTTTCTCTCTGTTCTGTGAGAGCTCTGCTTCTCAGGTTGCGTTTACAGAACTGTGGTGCTTGCACACAAAAAAATCCTCCCTAGCCCTCATTGTATTACCAATACCTTTCCTTCTACATACCCTACATTTTGCCTTCTCTCTTTCCCTGCCCTTCTTCCCCCTGTACATTATACATAGATAGGTAGTATAGATTAGATAGATAGATATATTATAGACATATAGCTTACATTAGAATAGTTATATAGATAATTGATTAATTTTCCTTTTCCCTTTCCCTGTCTCCCTTAGATTTTATAGATATTGCTTGTGTACATATAGAGAGAGATTAGATATTATATAGGTATTTAGGCTAGTCTGTTTTATTACATATATTATGTTAACTTTAACTTTAACTTTAACTTTAACTTTATATATATATATATATATATATATATATATATATATATATATATATATATATATAATGTTGTTGTTGGAATCGATACCGATACCAAAAATAAAATCTTCATTTTAAATTATACCAATACCAATAATGACGATAATGAAAACGACATTGTCGTTAATAACGATAACGAAACTGACATTTGTAATAACGAAAAATGAAAATGACATGGGGGCCTGGTGCACAACCCTAGTGTCAATGCTCATCGCTCACAGTGGACAGAAGGGGCCCAGCCACACAGGTTGCCCCACCCTGGGCACCCTTACCTCTTTTGGGGTCAGGCTGCTCTGCAACACATTATCGGAATGTTTCCAAGGATGCATCTTGTAGCAGGCAGCTGTTCGCCTCACCATGGTGCAGGGGGAACATCTTTCTGCCACCATCCACACGATGTACTGCATCACATAGCCCGGCTGCCCAGGGACCAAGGCAGCCTCCCCTCCCTGTCTTGTCTGGATGCACCTTTGGATATCTTTCTTGAAAATATGTTTTCCTCCAGCCAGAGAATCAAAATGTACACAGGAAGCCAGATTAGATAATCTTAACAATCCTTTCTGCCTTAAAGACTTTTAAGACTTCATCCAGAGGAAATGTAAGAAATTATGCAACTGTGGGAAAGGTTTCTCTCTAACTCCCATTAGCTTGAAGTTGGCTTGTGACCTCCTGATTCATGAGAGTGTTACATGCCTTCGAAAGCTCTTAAGGATTTATAAATTCTTATTAGTGTCATTCTGCATGTTCTTGTTATCCAGGTAAATGGACAAACCTTCCTTAATCCTGCTAAGCTCTTGGCCTGACTGATATATGGACAGCAAACAAAACACTAGAAAAACCTTCATAATTTCAACTTTTATGATTTTGATGTTCCAGGAAAGGCACCGTAAAAGGCCCATTTACAATGGTTTATTAAACAGCCATTGCAAGCAGACCAGCAGTTAAATATAAAATATATTAACTCCCTATTAAATTCTCATGTTCAGTTTTAAGGTCCTTCTGTTGTTTATTACCAGGGTGTGCATTTAGAATGTAAATAGCAGTTTCCCCACTTGCAATCACCCTCTTTTCCCAGACAGATTCACCACTGATACTACATATAATTTGCTGTTAGTTGCTTACACCACAGAGAAACATGAGGTCATAAAGAGAGACCTTAGGTAAAGGTTTCCAATAGAACCATATACATACAAGGTGAGTTGCGAAGGCCATTTTTTCTTTGGCCCGCAGGGACAGGGGAACCTACCGATACCCTTTAGTGAGGTCCAAGGTTGACAGATATTTGACTTTTCCCACCGTTTCTAGCAGGGTGTCCACCCAGGGCATGGGATACGCATCGAACTGCGAGACAGCATTAACTTTTCTGAAGTTGATGCAGAATCGCGTTGACCTATCTGGCTTCCCTACCAACACTGGTTGGCTACGCAGGGACTCCCAGATTCCTCAATTACCCCTAACTCCAACATGTCCTTGATCTCCCTTTCCACTATTTGCCGTTGGTGAGGAAGACTCCTTCGGGGTGATTCCCTAATTATCTTCCCTGGCTCAGTGACTATGTCATGGGTGATTAAGGTGGTACAACTAGGTTTCTCGGTGAACACGTGCTGGTATTCCCATAGGATAGCAGCGAGCTGGGCTGTCTGGGTTGTGGTCATCTGTACCCCTGGCCCAGCTGCTGAATTGGCCTGGACTGGGATCGCTTCCCCTTCTAACCCCATGGCGTCAGGTCCCTGCATGTGTGGCCCCTCTCTCTCGTACCATTCCTTCAACAAATTCACGATAGGTTTGTCTTTCAGGCCGCCGACCGGGCTGCCGAACCACATAGTCCACTTCCCCCACTTTAGCTTCCACTTCAAAGGGCCCCTGCCAGGTGGACAACAGCTTTGACTGTTGTCCCTGTGCGCCTCCCTGTCACAACATCTCTTAGTGACCTCATCTTATGTGGCACAGCCAACTTATGCATCCTAATGTTTCCAATGACGTTCATTAGTTGTGCCATGTAACTAATCTAACCCGCAGACTACAACTAAAATGCATAGTAATTTTTTTAGTATCAACCATTCTAGATAGTTCAGCAGTATCCGTCTGTTAAATTATTACCACAATGGCAATCTAAATAACCGGATAATACCACTATGATTAACCAGTTTATCGTACTGTGCTACCACATAACTGTGTTGGTGTTTACAAATTTGAGGACTGCATTTACACACACCCTACACTTAGCCTCAAGTTATACCAGTGTTGATGATACACTTAAGCCTTCCTCGGTGACTGCACCTACCCCTCACACACATACTCCTCACTCATTGACAAGTTCTCAACTGGGATGATAAACCAGTCCAGAGCAGAGAGGAAATGGGTACCTAATTTTGTACCCAGAGGTAATACCCAGATTTTCAAATATCATATTGGGTATTTGATGAGCCCAGGTTATTCAGATTGCCATTGTGGTAATAATTTACCCAATCACCAATTGAGTACCCAAACACCCCCCAAAAATCAATAATTTCTGGTACCGGTTTACCAATTTATCATGGGTACTCATTTCAGCTTTAGTCGAGAGCCATGAAAGGGAGTTAATGAGCTGGGTAGTCCATGAGTTTTGTACTAGGGATGTTGATGTGCTATTCATCTGTTAGCCATCTAGAGCAGGTACGGCAGCACAGGGGTTGGGGACCTGCTGCTGCATGTCCTGATGTAAGAGAGGCCCAGTGTCTAGTAGACACAACTCCCAAAAGGACTATGAAAACATCGTAAGAAATCACAGATTTAATTAGATTCCAAACAGATCTAAACAATATAATGGACTCACAGTAACAACATTTAATATTACATTAAAAAAACCAAACTCCCCCAAAATAGGAATGAATGGGATGTTCTTACACAGTTTTCCGTAGCCAATGCATTTCGAATGTCTTCATCAGGGCTAACTGTCGTAGAACAGTGCTCACCTTGTGCAGCGAGGAAGTGCAGTGCCTATCCATTTTCTACAAAACAGCCTGTGCTTCACACCAGGGTGCAGGCTAAAAGTATCATTTGAGGATGGCACTCCTACCTTTTTTTCCTTTTTTAAAAAAAATGAGATTGTCACAGATTCAGCAACCAGAATTTATTCTATCCCAAGAGTGGGGAACGTTTTCCCTCCCATGGGCCACTATTTATTTATTTATTTATTTATTTATTTGAGCACCCATTTCCCACCATTTTGCTTATTTCTATTCATTTTGTTAATTTAGCTTTTCATTTATTATGTTTGCTTCCATCTGTTTTCTCCAGAAACATCAATGTTATTTAATTTTTTTGTTCCTTGAGAAAATGAACAGAAATAAATGAAAAACAAAATGAAGGGAAAAAAAAAGAAATAACCTAAATGGCAAAAAAAATGAGCATTTGATAATCGTTCTAATGCCATTTGGGTCAAGCACATGCTGCTCAAAATCGGTGCGGGGGGGGAGGAAGCATTTCCCCCCCTACCCTTTTAAGCTCTGTCTAGATAAAACTAGCTAAAATCCCTTATCCCTGCTTGCCGACTGCCTTGCCAATTTTTTTTTAAAAAATGAGTCTTAAGTTGTCTTTGGAAGATGAGCAGACTCAGGCACAGATGAATCTCCATGGGGAGGAAGTTTCATAATCTTGGGAAGCTAGCAACAATGTCTTCCTGTGTGCCCATGCTGTGTGAACTTGTGTGAACTTGATGGGCAGATGGTATGTGCAAGAAGGCGCTCCCAGCAGAGCTCAGAGGCCACGGTGGGAATTGAGGGAGGAGGTGGTCTTTCAGATATGTCGGACCCAGGCAGTTTAGGGCTTTGGAGGTCAAAATCAGCACCTTGAATTGTAGAGAGAAACCTATTGGGAGCAAGTGCACTCTGGTGTAATGTGCCCCAAGTGATTGGTACAATCTGCAGGCCGAATAAGAGTTAGGGGCACTGGGGTGCTCAGAATGGGGGAAGCCCCCGTCGCCGCCAAAATGGCGGCGACGGGCCATTGTCGGCCCCCCCCTTTCTACTTACCAAAGAGGCGCCGGGAGCAACAGCGCGGCTGGTTGAGAGAGCCCCTGTAGCAGGGCTCTGTCTGCACGGGTTGCACACAACCGCCCGACGCGCAGGCGCACTGCGCAGCGCGGGGTTTGGGGCTCCTCCCCTTTAGGAGGGAGGATCCCCTGAGC
>QEPC01008366.1:1271634-1307397 GCA_003113815.1 Sphenodon punctatus | reverse complement strand
GCTGGACCCATGATTGCTGGTGCAATCCCCCACCGGCCTTTACCTTTGGTTGTTTGAATAAAGTGCGGCCAAGCTGTTTAAACCAAACATTAAGTCTCTGCGTCTCTTTGGGGGGGTGCAAGGACAAGTGACAGGAGGATCCAAATCATGGATCTCTATACCATGGATCCATTCCCTGTCTCTATGTACATGCCCTCTTCCCCACTTTCTTCCTCAGAGGCCACTCTCTGTGTTTGAGGGTAGGGACTGCCGGAACCAAGGGTCAGATCCAGGTATTGAAAGGGGGTCAAATGAAACTCAGCTGGAGGTCAGATTTGGCCCATGGGCTGGAGATAGCAGCTCCTTTTATCGAACTGGTTCGAAAACAGCAGCCGAAACTGGTGCGCTGGAACCTTCCAGGGGTTCAGGCCTTTAATCTCCTAAAGGACCGGCTGTGTAATGCCCCAGTACTACACAGTCTGGATTTCACATTACCCTTTTTAGTGCACACCCACGCGTCGGATGTAGGACTGGGTGCAGTGTTGTCGCAGGTCGTGCAGGGAGGGGAGCATCCTGTTGCTTACATTAGCCGAAAGCTGGACAAAAGGGAACGGGCTTATGCCACCATTGAAAAGGAGGCCCTGACTCTATGATGGGCCGTGGGAGCTCTCCGCTACTATTTGGTGGGGGCACCCTTCCACATCATAACAGACCATGCACCCCTCCAATGGCTGGCTTCCATGAAGGACTCTAATGCCCATCTGATGTGCTGGTATCTGGCATTCCAGTCATTCTGCTTTACCATTTCTCACAGTCCGGGGAGACGTCATGGTAATGCGGATTTCTTTTCCCGACAGGGATCTACCGCACCCTGCGTGGTGCAGGGATCAGCCTCACTCTTATTGGCGGGGGTGTGTGACAGGGAGGCGCCCCCCCGACTTGCCACAGCATGAGAGCAGTGGTGGCTGCAGGGAGCTGGAGGGGGGGGTCTGGCGGACGGGGACACTGCAGCTGTAGCAAATGCAATCAGCTGTACCGGCGGAACAACACAGATGGCCGGGTGGGCCCGGCCCCGACGCAGGAAGGGGGTGGGGCCTATAGGTCAAAGGGAAGAGGAGGGGGCGTGGGACGGGGCGAGACTGGCAGGGGCCGGGAGACCCTCACGGAGCTTGGAGATGGAGGCATAGTGGAGCACTGGGGGCACAAGGAGGAGGGAGACCGCAGGGGACGAGCAGAGCCGGGAAATCCCTACAACCCCAGGGGCTAAGGACCGGATGCCGTGAAGGAAGTGGAGCGGAACCTCAACCTGAGGAAAAAGAGCCTGGCGGTGACGGACCCGTGGTAGAAACCTCACTCCAATTAAAGGGAAGTGCCCAGAGGGTCAGGATATCAGACTTGCGGGAGGGAAGAGGAAAAGGCAAAGCCCCCTCCCCCACGTGGTGTAATGTGGGTGAGGGCATTGGACAACCCCTGTGAGGACAGAGATGGGGGGGGGAGGGTGCGGGTAGGCTCGGGCAGAGGCCCACGGCTAGGGTGTTGCCCCGGAGACTGAGAGTTGCTCCTCCACCTCCTCGGACCCCTACCGGAGAGAAATGGGGAATGAGCGCCCCCTTGGGGGCCCAGCGGGGTATCTGGGTGGTGGTGGTACATTCCTAGCTTCCGACCTACTGATGTGTTCATGGATTTCTCCTTTTCCCGCTATGTTTTCTGTACTTTACCTATACTGAAGGGTCCTTGATTTGGCAGGAAGAGTGATGCCTAATTTCAACTGTATCATAGTAGGAATGCACAGAAGGAATGCCCCCATGGATGATACAGATTGACTCTGAGTTATCTCCAGTGTTCTGGTTAGGTGGCAAATATACAGGTCTGAAGGAAGAGTGAATCCTGGTTCTATCAGGCATCATTTGCATAAACTGCATTTTTCTTGCATTAGGATTATAGCTGAAATGAGTTTTGCAAAAATGGGTCTACCTGTAGAATTTCTGGTACTCAAACTGAACTGGAAATTGTGGGCACATCTTGGTAGTCAAACTGGTTTTTGATTGTAGACCTGAAATACCGAAATGTTGAAATACCAACAAACCGGTATACCAAAATACTGATTTTGTTCGGATTTCATTCTGATTTTGTCCTAGATTCAGGACATTTTGGGGTATTATTTTGGTTTTTCAGGTAATTTTGGGTAATCAAAAAACCCATACCCAAAATAATGCCCCCCGCCCCGCTCCACGAGTATGCAAATAGAGTTCAGGTGCTGACTTGGATATTCAAAATGGCACCCGAAAATGTGGGTATTGCCTGCAGGTACCAAATCAGGTACCCCTTTCAGCCCTAATTAGGATCCAACATAAACTCCCCCTGTTTCCCACAGCTTCATGTCTATCCATGTCATGGCCAAGAGAGACACTCCTTCATATGCTTCAGTATGGCGGTATAATGGGTGGACCTTGCTGCCCCCCACATGATTGAGGGCTGTACCAGCACTGAAATTGTTCTCTTCCAGCATGTTTTTCATGCACCGCTGGTATAGTCAGTTGAAGCAGTGCCAATGTGACATCTGTTTTTGGACTCGTGCTGGTATCTACAAATATGAGGTTTTAGACTTGATGGTGCAAAACAGCTTTAAAATGTAACTGCAGTATGCCTTTGAAAGCAGGTGATTTTTTTAAAAAGCCCTCAAATTTTAATATATATTTAAAAACTTCTCATAATTTTGAAGAATGTTTTTATGATTTTGTGAGCCTGGCTCTTGTTTTTGAACATTTGTGGCTGACTGCCATCTATCTATCTAGCATAAATATTTTATAAAGTGATGAAAAATCTGCAGTTATTATTTGTAATAAACAATTGCATGACATCCCAGCTTCTCTAAAAGTAAAAACAAAATCACAGAACGGAGTCAGTGCTAAAGGATAGGTTGAGATACATTCTGTAAAAACGTAGACCCACTGACTTTGAATGGGTGATTCACCCACCCGAACCAGGACTTGACCCACAGGTTGTTGCTTGCAAACATTCTGTTCATTCACAAAAGTAGTAAACGCTTGTTCCACTTACCAGGAAATATATTTTTGTGAGTAGCAGACTTTTAAATGATTGCTTCCAAAGAGCCATTATTATGGTGTGTCAGCAATGGTCGTTGATGGTTATAACATCTTTGCCTAGCTCTTATTTTCCTTTACATGGAAATGTCACTGGACAACTCTGGTATCAGAAGAGTTGAACTCAGTGGTCTAAAAATGGAAGTCCTTCTTTCTTAAAGGACGGTTTGAAAAGACAAATAGTATCAAGGGCCTGTTCAAGGTTGTGTTTATGGCTAATGGAATCCCTCAGATCAGCATCCAAACAAGCAGCGCACAATTTTTTATATTGGTTTACTCTGAATGATTTTTAATTTTGAGTCCTAAATTAGAACCTGAGAGGAAACTGGGCAACAAACCAACCATTTAGCATGGAAACAACACATCTTTAATCATTTTTCCTCTATTCAACTTCTGTTTTAGAATTAATGAAAAATACACCTACCTAAGAAAAGAGGAAGAATACAGTCCCTGCTGTTGTGAAAGGCAGCATTTTTGCCAACATTTTGCCAACAGAAATCTGACTTTGCTGTCGTGCTATTGAATCTGTCTCATTTACTTTTTTTTGATAATGACTGACCGGACAATCCACCACCATTAAAATCAATGAGAGATTTGTCATTGATTTCAATGGGTGGTGGATGACACCCTCATTCTCTATAGGTAAAGCCACATGAAACAGGGCTGGTCAGATCCCCCACCCACGTTGGGCATGGTGAATGCAGTCACCACACTTTGGGCTGGCGGAGAAAGCAGTCCTAAGGATCTGGCCCCTATGGGGAAACTGTGCTGGATGGGCCACTGTCACAGATCTTGTCATGCCCCAGGGTGGGCTGAGGAGCCATCTACACAGACTGGTACTTGGTCCGACCCCACCCAACAACCATGTCTACCTGCTATCCTGACCCCTGACATAGATACACAGGAATGGCAAACTATGCCCAAGGCTCTCTGGTGCCAGTGGACCTTGCCACGGGATGGGCTACAAGGGACCAGCCCAAAGGGAGGCAGCCCATTACCTCACATTGGCCCAGGTGGGACAACAGTAGCCCACGATGCATCACTGGCCTTCTCTGGCAGACACATCGCATAGCAGCTGGATGCCCACCCTGGGGCAGCTTTGGGTGAACATCTGGTGGAGTGTTACCAGGGGAGAAGCTGTGGGGATTGGTGCAGCTGCCTGTCACTCATTGATGATCCCTCCCCGTCCATCAGGTATTTAAGCAGGGACTGACGCCCTTTCCCTGTGTGGAGTGTTGCCTGGGGAGAAGCTGTGGGGATTGGTTCAGCTGCCTGTCACTCACTGATGTTCCCTCCCGTTCCATCAGGTATTTAAGCAGGGACTGACGCCCTTTGGACGTCAGCTGAAGGGCAACACCAAAGGGCATCAGCCATTCATGGGGCCTCGTTGGCATTGGCACCTCTCCCTTTCTTCTAAATGTCGATGGTTATCAGTGAAGAGGCTAACCTGGTGTCACCATGGGGTCATATTGTGACTGATTCATCTGTTATTCATCCCTACTGAGGAAAGCTGGCAAGCTGAGGAGTGAAGTCGGAGCTAGCTACCTGTACGAAAGGGAGTCGGAGAAACCTGGGCATGTCACCTTGGCCACTGCAAATGGATCTTATAGAACTGGCTGATTCCCCGGCCTCCTGTGGGGGGACTGATTCAGTTCGCTTCTCTTTGGATATTACCACTTTAGACCGGGTATGTGGCAGAGTGAGTAAGGTCCCTGTATAGTGAAGAGGGGCTGGATTAGAACTTTCCCCTAGGATCGCTGTTTGCCTCCACATTTCTGTGTATGGGAGGAATTGGGGAGCTAGATCCAAGAATTGCATGGTAGGGCTATATCTACCCAGCTTCCGGATCTGTTATTGTTTTGAGCCCCTCTTGTCTACAGTCGATTCACCTTACAGCTTGAGTGGCATGCCCTTACTAGACCACGAGTCTTGAAAGTACTATATTGCTTTAGGTCGCTTTCTAGTCTGTGCTTACAGGGGTGTTTCTGGTTCAAAGAGAACACAGAAGGTTATAACTTCGGAGATTATCTGTTCACTGGGGAGAAACGGGTGGTTGTTATGGAGCTTAGATCTCACTCGGTCCACTCCCATTTTAGCCTAGCGGCTGAAATTGATCAAGCTGAGAAAGAGTGTGACCCCTCAAGGGCCCTCCCCTTACTCACTCTAAATTAACTCATTTCTTCCATGCTTCTCTGGCTCAAGAGAATGCAGAAGGTATTATAGAAACTCCACCTGCTCCCCTGGAGAGGCAGCTGCCTGTGCTCCCCTAGATGACAGGCTCTTCAGATTCATCTGTCACCCTTGTCGAGCTTTACAAGCATCTCTCATCGCTAAGTAAGAGATTTTATAATTATTCAATTAGACAGGAGCTTGACATAGACACAAGGTTCAAGGAGCTTGAGGAAAAGCTGGATTGCTCATCTGAGCTCCTTTTTTCAATGAAGGTCCTTGTAGGAGGGCTATGGCTTGAGTTCAACAAGCTTACTGCCTCACTCCGTCCATTAATGCCCACGAGTTCGCGGGGGTGTGATGCAGTCAGTTACTCAAACTGATAATCTCCAGATGCCTCCAACCGGGAGCAACTTTGGGTGGGTCGTCCCCTCTCTTCCTTCCTCCTGAGATTTATGTCCGTCTACTACCATGGAGCTTTCCTGTAGATCGACTCGGAGAAGATCTGTTCAGGAGGTTCAGAATGCCGACCATACTGCAGTATCACTGCAGGATCCTCAATTAGTATAATTAGCCCCTGATAAGTCAATTAGCTATTTATTTCCCCCTAGGGAAACTCCTCTGTCACTAGTGCAGGATGGAGTTGCTCCCTCTTCTCTGCCCAATGTCCCTCCCCTTAGGGAAGTGCTGGATGATAGGTTAGTACCTCAATCAGCCTCTGCGGGTTACGGAAGGGGTAAGCACTCTTTGGAATACAATGTTAGGCAACATACTCCTCCCAATGTGTGGCCACAGGAAACTAGGGATCACTGGGCTCTGGCTATTACTTGCCATTTTAATAAAAGGTAGAGATTTGGGTTTTTTTAGGCAAGAAAGGCTGCACCTCCCTAGTTTCTTGGATTTTATTAAAACTACAGTGGGAATTGGTATCCATATAGGCTGGGTTACTGCTGTGACTCCTCTTGTCACTAAAGGCCGGTTCCATCGGCTGGAAATCTCATTTAGCAGGGAGGAGATTGTAACTAAGCTGTGGTCAGCTAGGAGGCGCTTAAAGGGCTCAGGAATTTTTATACTAAGAGTGGAGAACACGCTGGCACGTGCAATCTACACGTCTCTCCCAGATATGTGTACATGAGCCACTGACTTTCCACTGACTTCCCATCTCCATTCTGGTTTGCTAGTAGATATGGATATGTTTTCACAATGGGATCTTGTGGATGTCACAGGCTACTCTGTTTGCTCAACCCCACCCAGACCTGGCCCTCAGAGGCCAGTGAGGCATCCAGGTTTTGCCGATCCAATTTCTGTGTCAGCCAATGAGTGTAGTAGAGACCGGCTGGTTTCTATTTCACTTCCATTTATTGCAGATTCAGTCCCAGGGGGAACCGTGTCACAGGAAAATGCTCTAAGTTCATTGGCAGACAGTGGGGAGCTGCACCCTGGTCCTGTTATTGTTAGGGCTTAACTGGAATGCCATCTCCTTGCAAAGTGATTACTTCCCCCTTAACATGACAAATACGGTCTTCTAAGATTACCTGTCTCTCTTGGAACATTGAAGGATTTAGAGCAAAACTGGAGGATGCTGACTGGGTTGATTTTGTAGGCCAATACCATATATCTTATGTTTCCAAGAGACTTGGCTCCTCCAAGATGCAAATGACCCCCCCTTATCTTGATGGATTCCAGATTTTTAGTGTCCCGGGCCTTAAGGATGGCAGGAAGGGATGCTGCTCAGGTGGGGGTAACCACCTTGGCTTCCAATAAAATTCAAGCAGTCTGTAAACCAATTTTAGTTGACCTAAGGAACTGTTTAGTTCTCCAGATTAAAAGCCCAGCCATGGATGATCTGCTAGTTGTCAACGTATATGTCCCGCCCCAATCTTCCTCTTATTACTCGCCCACTGTCTGGGACCACTTTGCTAGTGTGCTAGATTTTCTAGCCCAGGAATATCCTACCAGTGTGGTTTTAATCTTGGGCGATTTCAATGCTAGAGTAGGGAATTATTTCCCTGATAACATCGATTTTCAGTTGCAGTCTTCCTTACAGATCCCCACCCAAGGATCCATGGATTTTAACATCAATGCTCATGGGAGGTGGTTAGCACAGTTGATAGCGGATCAGGGTCTTCTGATCCTTAATGGTAGGCTGCCCTCTGATTACTATGGACAATTTACATTCAAATCCAATTTGGGAGCTAGTGTGATAGATTATGCAATGACCTACCCAATGTTCTTTCCTCTATTTAATGATCTCAAGGTTCTGATTAGACCAGAGGGCAACCATTACCCTTTACATCTGGATTTATTAGGGTCAGGTAGCTCTGAGGATCAGGACCAGTCATCTTGTACTGACCCGCCATCTGCCGTCTCACTCCAGGTATCCCAACTTCTTTACTCTCCTGATTTCCTGGCCTTACGGGAGACCCTGATGGCTGCAGAAGAACATGTTGATGTTTATACCTTGATGGAAGCTGTTGTCGGTCGCTTGCTTCCACATATTACTAGGGAAGTGACATAAGGCCCGCAATTTAAGAGACAAGCTAGTAATAATCCCTGGTTTGACCAGGAATGCAGGAACACCAAGAGTCCTCTGGTCAGGGCTAGAAGAGTCTGGAGCAGATACCATCTGGAACTAGACTGGGAGGCATATGTCACTAAGTGGCAGGCATATCATGCTCTCTTGCGGACTAAGAGGATCACTAAGGCCACCCATTTTTGGGTTGACCTTCAGATTCCAGCTAAGACCCAGGATTCGAGGAGGTTCTGGAAGCTTATTAATACCTGGCATCAGAAGGGCAGAGCATCAACCCCCTCCCGTATCACGGACCACTCCTGGACTGCCTATTATGGGGAACTTTATCGTGACTCTTCCCCTGCTCCAGCGAACCATCCCCTTCCTGTAGCCCTGGACTCGTGACCAGGGGGAGGTTTTTCCGCTGCTCCCTCGATTGTAAGGGAGAGGGAAGTTTTTGAGTCCATATGTAAGCTTCACCCAGGCAAAGCTGCAGGCATGGATGGAATATCACCAGAACTGTTTAAGGATAATCTGGCTTGGTGGGTCCCTGTCCTAGCGAAGTTTTTCACAGCCATCCATGCAACTCGGCTTATTCCAACCGCCTGGGCAACAGCAGTTATAATTTCTATTTTTTAAAAAGGTAACGCGAAGGACCCCACCTGCTATAAGCCCATTAGCCTCCTCTTGGTCCTAAGTAAACTCTATGCGCGAGCGGTCTTGACTTCTTTACAAGAATGGGTTTCCTTCCAGGCCATCTTAGCGAAGGAACAGGCAGGATTCCGGGGAGGCAGGTCAACTTTGGACAACAGTTTTATCCTTTTGCATTTAGCTGACAAGTACGTTCGTATAAAGAGGGCTAAATTATTTGTAGCCTTTATTGATCTTGCTAAAGTCTTTGACTCCGTGCCTAGGAAGCTACTGTGGTTGAAATTATACAAGACGGGGATCAATTCTGACCTCCTCTAACTTATTATTGCCATCCACAAAGACACTAGGCAGTGGTTAGAGTAGGCCCCCATGGTCAGGTCACTAGCTCTTTTGACCTGCAGCGAGGAGTGTGGCAGGGCTGTCTTTTGGCCCCCCTTTTATTTAATATTTTTATTAATGATCTTGTCCAGCTGGTGAACACTGCCCATACCACTCCCCCGCTTATCCAGGATAAGCCTATCTCTATACTGCTATATGCAGATGACATAGTTCTCTTGTCTCAGTCAAAGTAGGGACTCCAGCAATGTCTGGATGCTCTCAATCTGTTTTGTAAACATAACCATATGGCCATTAATGTCAGCAAATCTAAAAGCATGTCATTTGGCATGACTTCCCCAAAATTTCACTGGAAGATTGGTGTGCAGATGATAGCTCAGGCAGCAATAATTCTTACCTCGGCCTTATAGTCTCAGCGACTCAGGCTTGGAGGGCTAATGGGAAGCATTGGACAGCTAAAGCATTGAAGTCAGCTGCTGCAATTCTAAGACTGTATCGCTGTACTCCAGCGGCCCCCTTGGACCTGGTCATGGGGGTATTCAAAGCAAAGGTTCTCCCCCAACTTCTCTATGGAGCAGAATTGACATTTTACAGTTATGATTCTAGATGGGAGTTGCCCGAAAATGTCCTTCTGAGGAGTATACTAAGAGCACCAAGAGCTACCCCCCTTTCCATCCTCCGCTTAGAGACAGGCTCTATAGCAATCCAGGCCCAATGCCATCTTAGAGCTTTGACATTTTGGCACAAACTAGCACAGGGGAAGGCCTCACCGCTAGCATATCAGTGTTATCTGGAACAAAAAACCCACGATGGTGCTCTTCAGTATAAATGGTGGAAGGGCATTATGAAGCTGGTAGCTAACCTATCCCTCCTTTTGGATGATAGTGAGGCCTCAGCAGTTCCTCAGTTGGAACTAAAATGTAGGGCCAAAGACTCAGCGGTGAGGGAGGATTTGCGCGTTATCACAGTAACAAAGATAGCGCCGATGTACTCACAGATCAAGTTTGGCTGTGCTCTTGAAAACTATCTTCTCCAAATACAAGATCCTAACTTAAGGAGATGGATAACTCTCCTTCAGTTTAACCTAGTGGAAACTGCTGTAGTGAGAGGCAGGAGAGAACAAATCCCCTATTCCATTAGAACTTGTGACTGCGACCTACAGGAAATGGAAACCATGCAGCATGTCCTTTTCCGCTGTTTGCGCTATAAGGCTCTCAGGGAATTATGGATAGAGCCACTCTTCCAGAATTCTTCCCTCTCTCAAGAGGGCAAGATTCTGAGTCTACTTGCAGCAACTGATCTGGAATCCATCAAGATGGTTGCTTGCTTTCTCAAACTGATTGGGAGAATTTGGGAAAAGTTGAGGGAGTAATGGTCAACAAATCTTTAGGGCCTACTTTTTCCAATCTGCTCCAATGGATTTTATGCTGTTACAATCGGATTTGGATTGTTTGGCTGATTAGACTATCTGGTATTAACAGTCTAGGGGCCTAATTTTGTCCCTGATGCTGTTCTTTTCATCCTCTAAAAGCTCACTGTTTTAATCTAGGTTAATGATATTTATGTTAGTATTTGTATAAGGTTGTTATTTCTGCCCTATGTTTGGGCAATCTTTTTTGTGATAGCAAATTGCTGGAAACAATAAACGTAAACGTAAACGGGTGAACATCTGGTGGTGGCCGGTCTGACAGCGGGCTAATGTGGGATAAGGTCGTCCAATGTGAGTTAACGTCTCGTGTGGCCTTATCCTATGAAAGAGTTTTTAGGATCATCAACAAAATCCCTTGGTTTTCTTTATTCTGCTTCTGTTCATTCAAGTTGTGATTTAGGATGAGGTCCTCCAACTTGATAATGTTGGGGTTCCTGCTGGGCTATGTCCTCAGCATTGGGGGTAGTGCTTCCCCCCCCCCCCTTGTAGTCCTGTTGCAGTGTGGTGCCCTATGGTTTCGACTGGGGATTCCAAGAGGAGACTGAAACGGGCAAACCCATCAAATCCATGGTACTCAAAGCCGCCAGAACAAGCACCATAGATTGCTTGCAGGGTGTCTGATGGGCTGCCCACCTAGCAGCACTGTTATCTCTAACTCCCCTAAATTACCTGGGAGTCGTGGGAAAGTAACAGGTGGTGGCAGAGGGGATTTGGGGAGGGCTCACAGCAACAGAGAGGTAGCACTTGAGGGGACAAGAGAAGCAGAAATGGGACCAGCGTTTGAAAGTAGTCCTGCCCACTGCACATGCACGTAAGCAGTAGGCAAGGAAGATGCGGCTCAGAGACTTTAGGGAAATGTAGTTTGCCAGAGTCCTCTTTGTGGCTGAAAAAACTTGCAGACTACATCTCCCAGAATGCCGTCCTCCAATTGGTCAAAGTTAATTCTGTAGTCACAGTCTGTGCTTGTTTCAATCTGGACATGCTGCCCACAGTCAGTCTCCCCTTATTTGCTGCAGCTGGGTAAGTAGCTTGCTAAAAGAATGGAGAATTGAGCTTGTTAACTGCTGCAGGCTCAGCTCAATCTCCTATAGGTGTTTCTGGTAGAGGTGTGGACAAGGGGCCCATGCCATTTTTCATTTTTGTTGTCATTTTGTTGACTAATTTTCGTTTTCAAGTTTCATTCTTGTTTTTCATTGGTTTCAGTGGGAAATGGATTTCTGGCTGTAATGTCTTCATTTTTTATCCAATTTTCTTGAAATTTGGACTTATTGTACCCCTTATCCAAGGGATCATTACTTCCATACTTCACAAATATTAGATAAAGGGTCCCAATATTATAGGCAATTTAGGTTTTGTGGTTTGCACACACCTTTCCAGCTGTGATGTCTTTGTTTTCCATCCAATTTGGATGGAATTCTTACAGGTTGTTCCCCTCATCCAAGGGATCATACCTGACAACTTTCAGAAAGATTACTTAAGGAGTCCCAATTTTATAAGCAATATACGTTACAGAAGTTCATGTATCCTCATTCTGTACTGTGGCCACACCAAACCCCCTGCTTGTTACTGGGAAGTTGGAAGCAGCATCTGCTTAGGAAAGAGCCAATAAGGGATCTCTTATGTCCTCTGTCACAGTGCTGCAAGATGCGATTGGGATGCCAACTGGCCAGCCTATATGTATCAATCATGTCTCTTGATTGCTGGGTTGCTTCCCCCTGCCTTGCTGCCTGAAGTCCCTGTTATGTTCTGAAATTCTGGGTTTCGTTCCTGAGTTTTCAGGACTTGTATTTGCACTTCTGTTAAAATCACAAATGTGCAATTGCTTATAAAATCAGGATCCTTTATCCAATTTTTCTGATATTTGGCCGGGGTGATCCCTTAGGTGAGGGGTTCTATTTGTCCCAAAGTATACGCTAATTAGATGAAAAACAAAGAAGTTACATTCAAATTTTATGTTCCCAAATTTTCATTTCCCCAGTCTGACCCCTGAGTTGTACTGATAGCAGAGATAGGCAGAAAACAAATTTGTGGAAAGAAAAAGGTCTGGCCAAGGATGATCTTGGAATAAGGTATCATGTATGAGCTGGTGTGCAAATCACCAGAAGCTATGCCCTTGCCCGCAGTAGCATGGGATAAATGCACAGCATTGACATTAGAATAGTACCCAAAGCATCAATTACTTGGGGCACAGTACTCCATCATTAAAATCAATGCGAGTTGAACTGTTGGCTTTGATGGAGGAAGGGTCACACCTTTAGTAGTGGAAGACCAGAAGTACAGCTAGAAGTCCTTTGCCTTTGAATGAGAGTACCCATAAGTTACAGATTCTCATTTTGCCAAGGTATAAACTCTGCCTAGGCAAGCAAGGAATCATGTGACCTTCCAGCATTTCCATACGAGAGAAACACAGAGCTTCCTAACATACCTAAGAGTGTGACTGCAGTGAGCTGGGTTAGAGCGAAGCTCAGCTGGGAGTCACATAGAAAGCAAGACCCAGAATATTCAGTGCACTACAGTCTGCAAATGACACTCCTACGTAATAAGCGTGTGCAGCCTTATGCAGAGTCCGATTCATCAGAGTGCAGAGTCCACATAAAGCGCTCTGCATCGCTTAAGCTCTTAATATTAGAGAAGTGCAATTGAGACTTAAATGGTGCAAAGGGCTTATGGTTCATGTTGAGCAGCCTGGACTCTTTCTAAAAACAAGGTCTCAAGTTCCAGATCCATTTTTATCAAGCCTGTATACATTTTAATCCCGTAAAGACAAAAGCATTTTCAGTTTATACACTGCCCCCTTGACTTCACCAGACCTGTAAAAGAGCTTGGCGTTAAGCATGTGCTCAAGTGATTTGCTGGCTCGGGGCAAAGTGCCCAGCTATATGTAGGATTATGTGCTACGGGGGAATCAATGGTCACTGTGGGAGTGAAGGGACTAAGGATTCACACTGAAGAGATCATCCAGAGCAATCCTAGGAGTGTAAGATTGCGACAAAGGAATGAGTCTCTACTGCTGGAGATGAAGGGGCAGACTTGATAGCTTGGCTGTGAGACATTCATCTATTCATAGCAGATAACTCCCGCTGCCCCTGGGTTGTGGGCTGCCTGATCCTCGAGGCACTCCTCTAGCACAACTCAAGCCCCACTGAAGTGAATGGCGGAGCACTTTGATGGTCAAAGCTATAAACTCTAATCCAGGGGTGGCCAAGACAAGACACTGGCCCCAATTCAATGCCCCGCAGATCCTGTGTGGAGCCGCGCATGGATCCACGTTGCCGTCACATGTTTATGCCATGTGTATGCTGTGCACATGTGTGTGCACGTGTCTCCGTGTGGGGATCCGCAGGACATTGAACTGGGGCCACTGGTTGTGCTCGACCACCTAATTTGAAGTAGACCGTGGTTCTCAGGTGGGGGCACACAGATCCATGTCTGAAGTGATGGGGCTAAGGCCCCATCAAGTAAATTCTGCTGCTCCTGACCTGGAATGGGGAGCCTGGCAGGAGAGGTCTCAGCTGGGAACCTAGCCTGGAGCAGTTGGCCGCCCTTGGTGGCCTAGGCACAATAGATCCTGAGCAGGGTGGAAATTGCACCTGCTTCTACTTTCATTCTAGTTACTTGGACGTAATACCCGCATTTATGAGTACCATGCCAGAAAGCTACCCGAATACTAAATCGGGTACTCGAATACCTGAGAAAATCAGTAATTTCCATTACTGATTTACTGATGTGCTGATTGGTAAATTACTGATTCCAGTTGCTGATTGGTAAATTGGGATGAAAACACAACATTCTCGGATTGGAAGTCAACATTCTGGAACTGGGCATTGACATTCTGGGACACTGGGTACTTGAATCGGGCACCAATTAGTACACTAATGCTGCAGGTTGATTTGGGTACCGCAAATTCAACAAGCATACCCATTTTTTTGCAGGTACTTGTTTCAGCTCTAGTCACTGGAGCCAATCCCAAGCCCCATGTGCACTGTAAGCCCTGTGGCGGGGGCGTGCATGGCTTGTGCACACGTACCTGCATGCACGCCAGTGCGTGGGGCTTGGGCTCAGCCCCATTATCCTTCTTCTCGCCAATGCCATCATCAACCAGAGTAATCCAGCAAACTCTTTAGAAACCCTTTTACAGAAATGCCCAGCACTCAATGTACATCTGTGATCATAGGGGTGTGCATGTTGCTTTTGCTATATCAATAACAAAAACAAAAATTGTCATTTTCATTATTGCAATAACGAAAACGACAAAAAATAATAGCACAAATCAATAACGATAACAAAAGTCGTTATTGATTTCGTTATTGCCTGGCAACCTGGCAGCTGGCAGGTGTTTTTTGGAGGCAAATGTGGAGAGGGAAGGAGGAAGCAGACATCTCGGAGCCAGAAACAGTGTTGAACACTTGAACTGCGAGGGGAAGGACCTGATGGCTGTATCTCTGGCCAATGAGTAGTGCAAGCAGATCCCAGCAGTTGAATTGCACCCTGTGATTCCTCAATGCCTCTGCCTCCCAGAACCAATCAGGAGGGGTCTGGGAGAGGGCACTGCAACCCTTAATATTGTAGGGCTGGACTGCTTCACTCTGTGTTAGCTCTCTTCCTTGTCAGGGTGCGCTTGCAGAAGCTGCTGGTGCTTGCACTAGAAATCCTCCTATATATATATCCCTTATTCCCTTCCTACCACCCAATCCTTTTTCCTTAGGTACACACATATATATAGAGAGAGATTAGAGATAGTAGATATACCTCTGAGTTTTCCTTTTCCCATCCTCTGTCTGTCTCTCCCTGTCCATATATTATATAGATATAGATATTAGTTGTATATATATATAGATTAGATATTTAGTTACGAGACTGTTTTATTATATATTAGGATTATAGGATAGGAACATTTTGTATTATACATAGGTTAGGTTTAGCTTAGATTCTGTATATATTATAGAAATAAAACTACATATTGTGTACAGTATATATTATTGTGTGCAGTTCTTTTTGTATCACAATGAGAAGGGGAAGGACTTCAGGTTCTGACAATAATTCTTCATTGGCACACAAAATTGATACCAATACCAAAAATAAAATCTCCGTTTGAAATCCGTACCGATACCAACAACAATAACAATAACAAAAAATGACATTTCGTTATTAACGAAAATGAAAATGACACATCTTAATAATGAAAACGATAATGAAAAATGAAAACCAACATGGGACCCTAGTGCACACCCCTATGATTCAAGTGAAATTGAGAGTTGCCTTCATAGATTGTGACTGACATACACTCATAGAAAGAAGCAGACCACCTCTAAGTACAAGGTGGTACTTATTCTGGTGAAGGAGCCTTTTTATAGTAAAGGGAAAAATTGTGAAGACGCATTAGATCTTTTTTCAGGGCACATATGGTCCTTCATCTTCAAGCAGAATTAACCTTTTCCCTTAGAAGAACAAATGTCATTCATAGCCACACATTTTAAAATTATTAATTCTGCTTGTGGTACCAGGGATTGACCGATTGCTGCTCTTTGACCCATTCTCGTCAAAATTCTCCTGCACATCATCCAAACTGTGGTGGTTTCTTCTTTTCTGTGCAACGTCTTTACTAATCAGGCATTTTTGGAACTCTTAGTGGGAAGGCCAGCATCATAACTAAGTTTAGAACAAGGTTGAATTAGTTCTCAGAGGAAGGGTTCATAAATAGCTATTGGGCAAGTTAGACATCTGACTGCCGGGAGCTGGTGAACGGACAGCAATAAAAGGGTCACTCCATTTTGAAGTGTAATTTTCTGAAGCATCTAAGGCTGTCCACTGTTGGAGAAAGGGTGCTGGGCTCGATGGTCTGTTGGTCTGACATGGTATGGCACTAATTATGTTCTTAAAGTCTAGATTCTGCTACAAATGTTGACTCTGTTGGTGTTGGGAAGAGAATTGGCTTGCTACACCTCCCTTGGTAGAGAGAACTTACCTGGGGCACCTTGGTCTGTATTTCATTCTCGCATCATACCTGAGACTGTGAATGAATAATAGCCAACATGTATAATATAATAGTCCAATGACTCATGTCAGAGCACATACTTTATGGTGACTGCGAAATTGGAAAATTACAAACAGTTGTTTGGCACTATAGATAAGCATTTGATGCTCTGCACAGCTTCCTGAATCTGTCATGTTGTATCTTCCCTTTGATCTTTTTATCCTCTGAGTCACTTGATAAATGGGTCCTCACTAACTTCATTAAATATCAAATCTCTCAGGAACGTGGCTAGATCTTCTTCCTAGTGCTACAATTTAATTCATTGAATTACACTTTACTGTGACTTCCTTACATGGAACATGGGCTGAGCAGTTAGGGCATTGATCTGTGTCTCTCAAGATTGTAGGTTCAAATCCTACTTTTCTCACAATGGACAGCATCCTCTGGCCATCCAGATGTGAATAGTTGGTTGACCACTGGGTTGGTTAAAGGAAGTTGGGCATAAAGCTGAAACAGGTGCCCATGTAAGTGGGTAAACCCCTTGGAATCATGGTAATCAAAGTGACCTGGTGTTGCTGGGTACTAAATGGTAACCATTTACCGCATGATGGTTATAGCATTACCAAGTTACCACAGTACTGAGTTACCGTTACCAAGTTATTGCGTTATTATTTTGTGTATTTCTTCTGTGTACTCAAAATAAAGGAAGAGGATGGGTTATCGTGTGCCTGTGCAGATTTAAAATGATTGGCTAAAATGATGTTACCAACCAATGGATGATAAACCAGAAACAATAATTGGGTAATGGTAAAGCAAAGTTGGTAACCCAATAATGATATTATCTGGAATTTTGGGTTGTTGGCTTCCCAGTTTGGTAATTGGTTCCTGATCGGGCAACCAAAAAGCTGCTTGAATTTTGTTGGGTATACCAACCTGGGTATACCCAGTGGAATTATGCTGGGTATACCCAGGTGTAAGAAATCTACTGCTCATTTCAGCTCTTAGTTGGGCATGGTCACACTAATCCCTTCTGTACAATGGGCTACAGAATCTGGTGGCCCTTGCACATGCTGGCACAACGAGCCAAAATGACTAAACCACAGAGCTTGGAAACAGACTTTGATGTATATAGAATCTGTTTTGTTTGTATAAACTCTAACTGTGGTGTCAGATGTGAATATCACAGTGAGTATCAAAAGCATAATTAAGAAAATGCTCTTTCCCCCTCAAGCTTCATTTTTAATTAGTCCCATAATCATGAGCCATGAAAAGAGCTTTGATTGTCAACACATGGGAAACAGTTTATACTCTTTCAGCCTTACATTGTTGGACACTCCAGAGGTTAATTAGTTCCAATCAAACACTACCTCCTGGATGTGCTAGGCCAGTTCACATTCTGGTGTGGATCAGTATCGTTTTGCTCTGTTCGGTGGAATTATGCTGATTTTTACCAGCTCTAGACTACCTTTGCCTTCTATCTTTAAATTTGTAGCCATTAACTATGCCCTTGCTTCTTTGACAACACTGCTTGCTCTATAAACCAAGCCATTATCAAGGTGTTAAATTTGTCCATATTAACATCTGAAGTCTTCTTCCCAAAATAGAGGTTTTACAAGCTGAGGTGATATATCAATGACCAGAGGTAATTGCTTTCTCTAAAATATAGCTTTCCGAAAGGATATCTGACTTGGATGTATGTAGCCAACAATTTAATTTATGTCAAAGCTATGAATCTGGAAGAGAAGGAGGAGGAGGAGGAGGAGGAGGAGAGATTTGTATTAGTTTCAAATTTTCTTTTGCTAGATTTCAATTAAATACCATCAAATATAAGGTAATTGGCTATATTTATAAACCTCGAAAGCCTGCCTGAGGGATTATGGGTAATATTGTCAGTACTACTGGTTAACAGTAAAATAAGTCAGAATTGATTACCACATGCAGTTGTATTAGATCTTGAAATGACAATTTATTAGTCCTCTCTGACAACCTACCCTTCTTCTGATTCTAAAGTTGTTAGTAACTTAGGGTGAAAATAGATGTGTGGCTGCCATGGCTGCTCCCCCCGCCCAGGGGTGTATGGAAGACGGTGGCCGCCACCCTTAAGATCAAGTCGGGGCACAGAACAAACGTGCACCCAACTGGGCTGGACAGGAACCCCTCTTTAGCCCCACCCCCAGTGGGGGAACAGAACAAATGTGTGGCTGGGTGCCCCCCTCATCATGACAGGCAGCCATGGTGGCCAATCACAGGCAGCCATGGTGTCTGGCCATGGCAGCGCCTGATTCCCAGCGGGGATGGTGCCAAAAACATATGAGCTGGCCCACTATCGCCTGCTCTGGCTTGCCTGGGCAGTCCTTGGCCCGGGCTGTGTGCCTGGGATGTTCCAGGGGATCAGTTCTGGGCCAGTCAGAGTCCCTGGCCCAGGCAGTAGTGAACCCACATCTGATAGCTCGGAAATAGACATCCTGGTGATTCTCCAACCCAGGCGGGTCATAGAAGGCCATAGTGACCCAGCGTCGTATGTGTTATCGCCTTTAGTTCTTCAAAAGCCACTTTTGACTTGAAAGCGTGGCATAGAAAGGCTGCGGTAGGTGTGGGCTCATGTCCCAGTTATGGGCCCCCTAACAGCAAGGGGGTAGAGTCTCTCTAAGTGGCAGCCCTCCCAACAGGGGGTCCCGGTCAGCTGCAGCCTCCCCCAACAAGATTGGGGTACGGCTTGGCTCTCAGTGATGATTTGAAACCACAAATGAAGTGGGAAGTGAATCATGCTTCATACCCACTTCACTAAAATGGATTAAAAGATGCCAAATTAATTGAATTTAGTATTCACTTTGAATATTCTTGCCATTCCTAGTTCTAATTTAGCTTTAATTAAAACAGCGCAAAACATAGTCTAGGCCTAGGACTTATGGCCTTGGAGCTACAGGCTCTGGATGAAGCCTCAGTTTTTCTGGGTCAGGCAGGAGAAATCGGATTCCAGTGGCAGCAAGTAGGGGTTTGCACCAGGGCCCCATATCATTTTTTGTTATTGTTTTTAAAATGTGCCATTTTAATAATCGTTATTAACAAAATGTTGTTTTTCGTTATCATTGTCGTTATCAATATCGGTACTGATTTCAAACAAAGATGGTATCATTATTGGTATCGATATCAATTTTGTGCGCCAACGAAGATTTTATTTTTGGTACCGTGATCGCGTGAGACTGGGAACGATATCAAAACTGGAAATGGTAGTTTGATCACCTGTGCGGTGGCGTGGTGTGTGGCTGCTTGGCTGTGTGTGTCTGTTGTGGGTAGTTAGCTGTGTGTGTGTGGGTTGTGTGTCTGTGTGAGGATGGAAGGAAGCAGGAAGGACTTGAGGAGGAAGGTCAAGGTGGAGGTGGAGGAACAAATCATGGATGCCCAGGCTGGACCATCTCATGAGGTGGTGGAGGTGGGATCCTCACCAGAGGAAGAGGAGGGCAGAGGAGGTGCCACTGCCAGGTCTGTAAAATTTGTTTTTATTTATTTAGTGCTCCATAGAACTTTGAGGAGGGAGGGACAAGAAGAATACTATCCTTTAGAGTGAGCTTGCAGGCGTGGGGGCCGGCGGGCGGGCAAGCAGTCAGGCATGAGCAGCAGCAGCACCCCAAGACATGCCAGGGTCTCAACTTGCAGACAACACCCTAGGAAGGGCAGGACTAATGTGTATTATTTGTGGGTCTGCTAGAAAGAGGCTCTTTCAGCTTCAGCAGCGGGCATCAGTGGGTGGCAGTGGAGGAGCGGGCCGGCGGACGGGCATGCAGTCAAGCATGCGAAGCAGCACCCCAAGACATGCCAGGGTCTCAACTTGCAGACAGCACTCCAGGTGGTGGTGTAGGTGGGAGAAAGGGAAAGAGGCAAGGAGGCAGCAGCACCATCCATCCACTTGGTGTGGGAGAATGGGTATTGGGCTGGGAAGGACTGGATGCATCAGGCATCACCATGATTGCATAATATTATGTAGGTGCTATGTGTTCTTGTTTTAGAGAGGAGGAAGATGATGATGATGATTGATTGATTGATGATGGTAGCGAAAGCCCCAAATCAAGGCCGATGTCCCAGAGCCAATGCAGGCCAACAAGATCTGCAGTATGGAAACATTACCATATCCTAGAAGGCACAATGCAAGGTAAGGCAGGGGGATGGAACAACAGGGAATGGATTTCCCTGTGATCTGTTAGGACATCCCCCTCAGAGACAGAGATTGGCCAGCCACTTGTGGAGACAGAATGCAGGCAGGGCTTGATAGACCATTGGTCTGACCCAGTTTGGCATTTTTTATGTTCCTATCGTCTTATGTTCTTTAGATCTGCGACAAAAACATAAAGAGGAGGCTTCAGGGGACCACCTCTGGGCTCATCGCTCACATCAAGACTGTCCACCTCATCAAATTGAAGAGGAGTGAGTCTGGTGGCATTGACAGCACTCAGAGGGAGGAACAACATGAAGTGGAGAGGAGAAGCAAATTGTGCTAGAAAAGGCGCCGTCCCCGTCCTTCCCCCTCCAGCTCCTCTGATTTTTCCCCAGCCCCACATGACGATGACACCCCCGAAGTGAGGGCATTTTGTGGGTTGCTGAGAACAATGGCAATGAAGTACCTTGAGGGTTTCCAGGCCACCATGAGGGATGTCGAGGAAAGTCTGGTAGAGCGGTTCCGGGTGCTCCAGATAAGGGGGCGGCAGGCTCAAGTGTACGTGGAGTACATCAGCACCAAAAAGGATGCCGTGGAGGCGTTCCACCAGTCCCTGGTGCACTGGAAGGTAACAATGTTGGGGGCCCTTGATGTTGCGAGGTGGCATGGGGCAGAGGTCAC
This sequence comes from Sphenodon punctatus, assembly GCA_003113815.1. NCBI lineage: Eukaryota > Metazoa > Chordata > Lepidosauria > Sphenodontia > Sphenodontidae > Sphenodon > Sphenodon punctatus. The sequence continues at coordinate 1,286,409 of QEPC01008366.1, read as the reverse complement.
AGAGGTCCCTACACCTCTGTACAATGGACCATTGTCCCTTTTCCTCCATGTTCCAGGGGACAGGGCAGAAGAATCCTAATTTGTTTTCTTCCCTTTTTTGCACATAATTCAAATGTTTATTTTCCTCATAGTTAAAATGTGTTTTGAAACTTTTTGGTTCAGGCACCACTGGTTAAACATTCAGACAAAAGAGCTTAACACCTTGCTGTGTCTAGACCAACGTTCCTATGTGTTCAATCTAGCCCTCTGCTGATCTAGGCTCCTCCATCCAGACTCTGTTTAACGTCTGAGCGATGCTCGAAGCATTTTGTTTCCCTCTGATTTTAACACACTTTAAATATTTTTTTTCCCTACAAATGATCAGGTCATTTAAAAAAGAAATGGGGCTTGTTTTAACCTAATAACACGCAGCTGTCTGGGGAATAATTTTCAGCTCCGTTAGTTGTAGTTGGCAATTACCACACTCTCTCTTTTTTTTTTTTTTTTAAAGAAAAGAATAACAGGAGTCTGTTTTATGTGAATTGCTGGTGATCTCTCCAAACTGCTCATATTCAAGATAAATAATGGCACAAACACGGGACCAGAGGCAGAGCATAAAGAAACACATGGGAAAATGGCACACTTGATGCTAACGCGCTCTCTCCGTTAAATTGCAGAGGCATGAGCATCTCAAATCAGGCAGTTATGAGTCAAGTGAAATTGAGGGACGCCTGTAGAAACAAAGTTTGATTGATTTCTGATGTTTAAAATGGAAACGGGTATCTGGAATGCAGCATGGCTCCCAGCTTAGGAACTAAGGCTTGATTCATTTATAGGGGGATTTTAGAAATCATGGGTGGCCAGGAGTGAGGCGGGTGGATTGGGATGAGACCTTGCATGTTTATGAGGACACATTTGGGAGCTGGTGACAATGGTCTATGCCGGGGAATCAGTTCAAAGGTGGGAAAGGAGGACAAACTTAGGCCATGAGTCAGAGGGGCTGGAACAAGGCTGGACCCATGGGAGGAGAGCTAGATTTTAGGCTGGTACTAGTGAGAGCATGCTCTTGTGGTGCTAGAGCACCGAGCTGCTCTGAGGTAGAGATTCTTGGGCAAGCTCAAATAACCAGCCAGGAAACCTAGTAGCCAGTCAGAAAGACTGGCTTCTTACAGGCTTCCCAGCAGCCTCGCTGAACTGGACAAAAGGGCTGACGATTATCAGCTGGAGCAACTGCAGCTCTGGCTTGGCCAAAGTCCTGATGGAGGCTGATTAGATTTCTCAAAAACGAGACATCTCATTCAAATCTCAGTTCTCGGTTCATCTCCAGATGAACCAAGAACCTCTCAATGTCTGATGAAATTCTTGGGAAAAAATATGAAAAATAATTTAATAAACATTCATTGTGCATGTGCAAAATGTCCACTGCCCTTACGCAAAATGGTGGCAATAGTATTGCCATAGTATGGCAATAGTATTGCCACCATTTTGGTTATTGCTCATGTGAAAAACAGCCTAGTGGTCATTTTGGGTGAAAACAGACATGACGCTAACCACCCTTTAACCACCCTTGGTGGTCATTTATGCATGTTTCAGGGCTGCATAGGGCACCAATACAACCCTGCAACATGCATAAATAACCACCAAGGGTGGTTAAAGGGTGGTTAGCGTCATGTCTGTTTTCACCCTTTGCCCATGTGAAATCCACTGCCTTTAACCAAAATGGCAGTGATGCTTTTGCTGTCATTTTGATTGAGGGCAGTGGCCATTTTGCAGTCTCAAAACTACCTGGTAGTCGTTTTATGCATGTGCAATCATTTAAAAAACAACAACCTATTATTATTTTTTATATTTTTGGCCAGGATTTTGGTTGGGCATTTAGAAATTGATGGGAAATTTATTGTGGTTCCTGAAATTAGGAGAATTCTCATGACCAGCAAAACGTCTGTTTTGCTTCAGCCCTACGGCTGACGGGCAGCAGCATTCTAAGACATATGTTGGGGTTCCCACCCAAGCCTGACTGGATCACATAATCAAAGGGTGAAAACAGACATGATGCAAACTCCACTTTAAACACCTTTTAAACATTTCGTATACATGTTTCAGGGCTGTATGGGTGCCCTATGTAACCCTGCAACCAGCATAAGAAATGTTAAAGTGGAGTTAAAGTGGCGTTAGCGTGATATCTGTTTTCACCCATGGAGTTTGAAGGAATCTCAGAGGCCCTCTAGTTCAACCCCTGTTCAATGCTGGAAATCCACAGCAACAGCATCCCTGACAGATGGCTATTCAGCCTCTGTTTTAAAAACAGAGAGACAGCCCACCACCTCCCTAGGCAATTTGTTCAACTGTCAAACAACTGACTGTTAGGAGTCTCTTCCTAACTGAAATCTGCTTTCTTGTAATTTGAGCCCATTGGTTCTAATCCTGCCCTCAGGGGCGACAGAGAACAAGTCTGCTTCATCTTCCATGTGACAACCCTTCAGATATCTGAAGATTTCTATCATGTCGGACATGTCCGCTCTTAGTCTGCACTTCTCTAGACTAAACATACCCAGCTCCTTCACAGACTGAGGCTTTTCGGCATGAATCAGCTGATGAGCAGAGCTCTACTCTGTTCCTGGAGTTCCTTTTGGCTGCATTGCATTTCCACAACCATCAAAATTGTATTTATACAACTCTTTTGTGAATGGGGATTTTTTTCATGAGAACTGAAGATTACATGACATTGGGTAAATTTTGAAACGTGGGATAACTGTGGCAAGATGCAGCCCTCTTCAAGATTCCTAAGCAAAGAAGCTCTTCCTTACCATGTGAAACACACATTAGGTGTTACATTAGAACACTGGGGAACAGAGGAAGCCATAGTTAGATTTTTGGGGGATGGGACAGCTTTGGAATGTTAAACCGGCCTGGACAGCTATTGAAGCCAGCCTGGACAGTGCGTTTTAAAAGAGCAACTGATTAGGCGGTTAACTGTTGAAGGAGAGAGAGGGCAGAAGGGGTTATAGGAGCTGTGACTTGTCTTGAATCGATCTTATCTGAACTTGAAACCTGAACTGTTACCTGTTCTTTATATATAATAAATTTAATTGTGTTTACACCTAACCTGGAGGCTGGGGTACCGTCTGTCTCGCCCTTGCTTGGCTACAATGCCGCTAATAGGGGATCACACCACCAGGAACCAGGTCAGGAAAAGGTGAAACACCACTAGAGAGAGAGCAAAACCGGATCAAGTGTCAGGCCTGTGGATCCTTGGGGAGTGAGGAGTAACAGGCTGGTGGCAGTGAAAAGTCCCAGATTCCAGAGGGATCACAACATTTGGTGGCAGAGTATGTTACTGGGGGATTTACAGCATGCCTGAGTGACAAATGTTCAGTAGCAGCTTGTCACACTTGTTATTGTTAGTAAAACTGGCAATTAGGAGGGGATGCGCCGATGTGTATTTATTTACAGGCTGCCTTCATTAAAGAGATAACAGGTAGGTATTATTTTTTTTTTCTTTGAGTGCTAATGAAAGAATACCATTTCAGAGCTTTATCTAATGTTCCCACAATAACCATTGTTTTCCATTCATGAGAAACCCAATGCCATGGTAGTTGCTGACACAAAGTTGCGCTTTGTGTTTTATAAACAGTGCAAACGAAAACCCTGCTCCTCATGACACTTCTACACAAGTTTTCTCAAGGAAGTGAAGTTAACTATGTATATGAGTTTAGTATTTCATGGTGTCTTTCAATTATACAGCAGAGCCCATTGTTTGTTTGTTTATTTATTTATTTATTTATAGTTTTAAAAAATGGTGGTGCTTGAGGATCTCACCGAGAATGGTGGTGAGTGCTGATTCTTGCGAGATTCTTGAAGCCCATTCTCAGTGAGATTCTTGTACAGGTCAAAATCTATTTCATCCCCACTGATTTCCAGTTTACTTATTGATTCTGACTTTTTTCCCCCATGTCTTTCTGAATGTTCCTGACCATTTTCCTACTTTGATACATGATGGAAACAGAAAATCGCTAAGAAAGAAACCAGAAAATTGATAATGGAAACTGGAAATTTAGTAACAGAACCCAGAACTTTGGTACCAGAAACTGGAAAATTGGTAATGGAAACAGTAAATCAGGTAACCTGTCAGACACCTCAGGTACCAATTAGTACCCAATGTTACCAGGTCAAATTGGGTACAGTAATTCCTTTGAGAATACCTGGTTTCGTGGGTACTCATTTCATCACTTACTATTTCTGTTTGCCACCTTCTTCCATACTGTTGTTTATGTACAGATCTCCTCCTTCCTCATGTGCTCCAAGGGAGTATGTGGCATCCTCATATGCTGCTGCAGGAGAGTGTGCTGAACCCCATGAAATGTACAAGCTCCCTGGTACGCTGGGAACATTCTACATGTCTCTTGAAGGGCGTGGGGGTTGCATTGTGGCCCCACTGACAATATAAGGTTGTGCTCAAAGGGGACAATTAACCACAAGTGAAGAACCTTTTCCCTCTTGTGGGCCACAGTGAAAACTATTTGAGGCTCTGTGGGCCAGATGAGATTTGTGGAACGACACGTAAGGGGTGTGCTCAGGATAGGAGAAGGAAGGAGGGTCCAGATTAGTATACAAGATGCCACATAACTTTAGGATCTGAGCCACTTTCTGTAATGTTTTCCAGTGCTTTGCATGACAAAGGGTATTTTCAGACATTACGAGATCACGCTCAACCACAGTGGATTCCCACATGGTGATCGTGATCCCGTAACGTCTGATGTGGGGAACGGAAGTTCTCCCCCAGATGTTCACCCCTGTGAATCACGGGGGGGGGGAGGAATCACATTCACCACGCAATCGGAGGTCCTGCCCGGACCATCCCTGATTGCGTGGTGAATGTGATTCCCTCTCGTGATCAAGGGGATCATCACATCTGTCCCGCTGCCACGGCCCGGAATCAGCGGCGGGATTCCGGGCTGTGGTCACTGCGGGTGGGCACTACGCCTGCATTGGCTGCGACGCCTGCATTGGCCGCGGCACCCATCTGTCTCCCAGGAGGGCAGGCAGCGAGGGAGCGTGGGGGGGTGGGGCCGCACGTTGTGGCGCCCCCGCCCCCATCCCAATTCCCCACCGGGATTGGCCGGCATGTCTGTTAGATGTGCCGGTTTGATCCCAGCGGGGGATCAAAGGGTGATTCCGTGACGGGGCCAATACAGGCCCCGTCACGTCTGAAAATACCCGAAGACCCACAGAACTTTAGCTGTAACTGAATGATTAAGGTGTGGTTGCCACAAGTGGGAGACTTCAGCAATGATATAAGATAACCTGTATGTGGTGATTTCTCTGTGTAGCCCAGGGCAGCCAATGATAAAGTAAAAACAGCTTATGACAATATTGTAATTAGCTTGGACACTAACTCTGACTTAGGACTGAAATAAACTTCCGGCTCACATTCCATTTTTTACAGATCTGGACGTTCTGAACAACCTAGTGAAACATGGCAGAATATGATCTGATCTGCATTTTTCTGGAATGATTGGATGGATTCCACCTGCTATTGCCCATGCACAAACATAAGAACATAAGAAGTGCCATACTGGGTCAGACCAATGGTCCATCTAGCCCAGCAACCTGTCTCTGACAGTGGCCAATTATGGTGGCTTGGGAGTAGATTCCACAACTCAGTAAATACACTGAGTGAAAACATATTTTTTTAAATTTGTTTTAAACTTGCCACCCATGAGTTTTGCGGAGTGTCCCCTAGTTCTAGTACTAGCTGAGAGGGTAAATAACTGCTCCTTGTTNCAGTAGATTCCACAACTCAGTAAATACACTGAGTGAAAACATATTTTTTTAAATTTGTTTTAAACTTGCCACCCATGAGTTTTGCGGAGTGTCCCCTAGTTCTAGTACTAGCTGAGAGGGTAAATAACTGCTCCTTGTTTATTAGTTCCACACCACTCATGATGTTATAGACCTCTATCATATCTCCTCTCAGTCGTCTCTTCTCTGAACTGAGGAGCCTCAACCTACTAAGCCTCATACAGGAGCCCTTCCATGACCTTGATCATTTTTGTTGCCCTTCTTCTCTGTACCTTTTCTAGTTCACCTCTGTCTTTTTTGAGATGGGGCAACCAGAACTGCACACAATATTCCAGGTACGGTTGCACCATTATTTGTATAGAGGCATTATGACCTCCTCAGCTTTATTCTCTATCCACTTTCGAATAATTCCTAACATTCTGTTTGCTTTTTTGACTGCTGCTGCGTGCTGCGCTGTGGATTTCATTGTATTGTCCACAACCACCCCCAGATCCATTTCCTGAGTGGCAACTCCTAGCTTAGTACCCAGCATTGTGTACGCATAGCGTGGATTATTTTTCCCTACGTGCATCACTTTGCACTTGTCCACATTAAATTTCATTTTCCATTTAGGTGCCCAGGCACCCAGTGTTGTAAGATCCTGTTGCAGTTCCTCACAGTCTGTTTTAACTACCTTGAATAACTTGGTGTCGTCTGCAAATTTGACCACCTCACTCTTAACACCCTTTTCCAAATAGCAGTACGGTGTAGGCTGCCGCTATTTTGTGCATGTGCAGTATAGTTACGGCCATTTTGCGCATGTGTAGAATGGTTGTCGCTATTTTGTGCGTGCCTAGCATAGCTGCTGCCCTTTTGCACATGTGCAGCAGGAGACAGAATCATTCTGTCAGAATCTGTATCTGAATTCCACTGCAGCTTAAATCCATAGCAAAATTTGGACGGACATTCCGAAAATGCAGAAAAATTCTGCGAAGACAAATGGCTGTTTCAATGCAGCCATACACTGGGGCCAATCCAATACCCCACCGATCCTGTGTGAACCCTCATGCCTGTGCATGCGCATGTTTTCTGTGCAGCACAATGTGTCGGCAATGGGGGTGTGCGTGGTGTGACAGTGTACAGAATCCACAGGGCATGATGGGATCAGGCCCACCGACTGTAAGGTGTATCATAGAAACTGAACTGCTCCACTGCTGTAATTCCCATTCACTGTTAGTAGGAAAAGGGGATATAAATGGAAGGACAAGGGTGGCGAGAGCTACTGAAACGTATTTGAATGAATCCGGGAACAGAAACCAAAACTAAATATACTGAATGGGGAACCACAGGTCCCTACTGATGAGATTTCTAATTCACTTTTCTAATTCTCTCTCTCTCTTTTTTTAAAAAGTGTTCTGTGTTGGTGAGCCAAAGATTTGTTGATGCCACAGAGCTGCTTGCTCCCACTTAATACAGATTGCTGACAGAGCCCTAGTGTTTAGCAAAGAGAGCAGGCTAATGTAGCAATTGCAGCAGAGGAGTGTGTGATGTGTAATGTCAGTATCCAAGGGAACTGTACAGAACAACAGCAGACAGGCAAAGAACTGATGAAAGCTTTAAAAGTGATGCAGGGATCTGCAGGGATCAAGCCAAGATGAGCCCTGATAGAATTTCATGGCCTAGGACAAATATCAATCACTCCCATTTTGGTCTTTCTTTTCCTATTATTGTTAATAATTTCTGAAGCATTTTCAGGGTTCAGAGTGTTTCACAATCTTTAGCTAGTTCACCCTTACAACAGCCCTGTAAGGTAGGTTCTTATTATTAACATTTTGCATATGGGGAAACTGTGGCTGGGAAAGAGTGATTTGCCCAAGGTCACCCAATAAGTGCATGGCTAAGACAGGATGTGAACTCTGGTCTTTTAGGTGCAAATATAACATCATAACCACTAGGCTACGCTGCATTCCCTAGTATTGCTCAAGCATGATTCTACTGCATGGGAGTGTCACCAATGTACAGTTCACTACTGGGTTGCATCAGGAGTGTTTAAAATGTTGGCATTAGGTAACTAGAGCCTTCATTAATAAATAATGGCCACCCAAAATCAAATAAATCCTTTGACTTCAAGGAGACTATCTTTCCCTTTAAGGCCATTTTTACATGGGACGCCCCCTCCCCCCGTCTGAAGGCAGCATCGGTGGGTGTGCAGTCCCATGATCCATGCACCGCCCACTCATGACACAATGCATAGAGCATTCTAGAAATCCCCGGGATCCTCTGTGCGGGGGCGAGAGTGGGCAGTGCATGGACAGGGATGCACGTCCAGCGAGAGAACTGGGAAAAGGGGTGCCTGAGGCTTGAATCCTGGTCTCTTTGGGTAAAAATAGATGTGTGCCTAGTGCAGTGGCCACCTGACCCGGAGTGGGTTGGGAAGTCGCAGCGAACATGGTCCAGAACAGGCCAGGGTGCTGAACACACATGCCTGCATCCAGAGTGCTGTGGAGGACAGGGAGCATGCCAAACTTGCGGCTGGCTGACCCCGCGCCCACACAGCACCCCCGTTCCCCTGCCATGATGGGCAGCCACAGCGGCCAATAAGACCGCCAGTTATGGCGGACCCGACCTGGACTGTGTCCACCGGTCTGCTCTGGCCCGGTCAGGTGGGCCTTAGCCCTGGCTTTGACTTTGAAGGTTTCCCGAGGACAGAGCCTAGGTAATCTTGCGCCAACATCTGGTGGCACCTGCACACAGGTGAGGTCTGGGTCAAAGCACGACAAAGTAGGCCACAGCAGTCTGGTGTCACATCTGTTTTTCATAGAATCGTAGAATTGTAGAGTTGAAAGGTACCTCAGAGGACATCTAGTCCAACCCCCTGCTCAATGCAGGAAATCTGCAGCTACAGCATCCCCAACAGATGGCTGCCCAGCCTCTGTTTGAAAACCTCCAGTGAAGGAGAGCCTGCCACCAACCTAGATAATTTGTTCCACTATCAAACAGGTCTTACCCTTAGGAAGTTCTTCCTAATGTTTAACTGAAATCTGCTTTCTTGTAATTTGAGTCCATTATTTCTAGTCTTGCCTTCAGGGGCAAGAGAACAAGTACTTGCCATCCTCTCTCCGACAACCCTTCAGGTAGTGGAAGACCGCTATCACATCTCCCCTTAGTCTGCTCTTCTCAAGACCCAACTTACCCAACTCCTTTAACCTTTCCTCCTAGGACTTGTTTTCCAGACCCCTGACCATCTTAGTTGCCCTCCTCAGAACCCTTTCGACTTTTTTCGATGTCCTTCTTAAAGTGTGGTGCACAGAACTGGACACAGTATTCCAGATGAGGTCTGACCAGCGTAGAATAGAGTAGAACTGTTACTACTTATGACTTTTACACACACTGTCTCTTTCCCTGAAAGAGGGAATTTGACCCCCTAAAAGTGGCACAAGCGGATTTATCACCTGAAGAGAGACTGTTCTTCCTAAATAGGAACTGTTGGGAGGCATGCACTAAAGGCATACACAGTCACACAAGTTGAGTGCGGTCTGCACACAGCATTCACTACATAGGAGTTGTACACAGGTTGTGCATAGGCTGCGTGCATGTTGAATGCACGCCCTTTTGCGTGGTGTGGAAGGTTTAGCAATAGACTGATGGTAGGCAGTTCTTTTAGGTGGTTCAAGATACAATGGGTGTTTTTAGATGGACGTGGGGCTGCCTGGCCATGGAGCTACTCTGGGGGTGCACCCCATGTCTGCCTGCTTCCAGTCTTTCCTGGGTCTGCTTCAGATGGACCTAGCAGGATCCCTGGGCCTCAGAGAGCTGCTCCCCTCCTGACTAGTGCCCTGGGGTTTGGCCGGCTCTCGCCGCCAGCGGTGCTCTAGGATGTTCCTTCCAGAGTGCTGCTGGCAGGGCTGCCCCGCCTGCTTTGTCCTCTCATCTGGCAGGCTCACCTTTAAGACGAATGGGACACCCGGGGATGAAGTGGGCTGGTGTGGCCAGCACTGGGGCATCCCATCCATCTGAAAACACCCATTGTAGTTCACACCTGCTTCAAGAGGCAGATCCTGCTCACCATGGTATGTGGGTACGGGGCTCTCCAGATGCAGTGAGATACAGGTTGCTTTTAGACATGCACGGCACATACGCGGCATAAGATCATGCCACATGTAAAAAAATCCCGCACATTAAAGCTGGGCGTGCGTTCTTCTAAAACGGTGAATTAAACACCTTGATGTTGAGGTATTTAATTTGCGGTTTTAAAAGAATGCGCGACCGGCTTTAACGCGTGAAATGTGGTGTGTAAATCCCGCACGCGGGAGTTTTACATGCGCCGCCTCATGTCTAAAAGCGGTAAATGGCTGCATGCAGGAATAGCTCAAGGCTTCTTAGAAGGGTAGGCTGCCCCCAGATCTTCACTCCCACACTGTCCCTCCTTTGTTGCTCTGGGGATTCCGTCTTCCTTGGAAGCCTCACCGCTGCTCCATCCATTATATCAGGGGTGGGGAACCTCAGGTCCGGGGGCCAAATACGGTCCTCAGCAAGTTTTTACATGGCCCCTTTCCAGTGCCTGGATCTGGCCCCTGGATCCATTTTCTACCCCCAAGCACTGAAAAACTAGTTCAGGATAATGGAGCAGAAAGGAGGGCATGCACAAAGGGTAGGGGACAGATCCCTGGCACAGATCCATGATCTGGGCCCTCCTTTTCTTGAATAAACCTGTTAAGCACCCCTCCCCCAACCTCTATGTGGCCCTCAGAGCTCGTACTCGTTTTCAACGTGGCCCCCAAGACAGAAAAGGTCCCCCACCTCTGCATATGTAGTGCCCCCCTCCCAAATTCCCTTCTGCCTCCCCTTCTTTTCTGACATCTTTCACTGCCTCTCTGTTCTCATTGACTGCCCCTAGACAGCTCTCTACAGCCATAGAAGCTCTGGCTGCTTCTGGTTGCCATTTCAAATTTGCCAGGTAAGGCAGCCAGCAGCAGAAGAAACAACAGGTCTGTAGAATGTGAGCAATAAGAATCCTGATTGGAGCCTTCAGGCACCAATGAACTGCTGCCATTTTGGAGTCCAATTCGGCCCATGAGTTCACCAGCCAGAAATGGGGGTGGGAGGGAGTAGGACTAGGGGCCTTCAATTTCCTGCTTCTCCAGAATCCCAACAATCCGCTGTCCCTATATTGCCTGCGGCACAATCCTTCCCTGTCTATATGCTTGCAGAACAAGTACGTATGCAGCAACTGAGTGAGTGCCTAAAAGAGTGATAGATGCTATGCTGCAGGTGAGGAACCTCTGGTCAATCGGGCAAATCTTCCCTGTGGCTGTTTTTTATTTAGCTCCTTCTGTTAGGAGCAACACCATTTCCCTCACCCCCAAAGACCAGAGACCCTCCCTCCCCTTGGCAGCACCCCACGAGACACAAGTCAAAGGGTGCTGGGGAACAGAAGGGGAAAAAGGAGAAAGAAAGAAAGAAAGCGCCCCATGAAAAACCGGTCTGGTTGGAAGGAATAAGAATGAAACAAGGGAGGCTCCCCGGTATTAATTATTATTATTATTATTATTATTTATTTTATTATAAGCATTTATATAGTGCCAGCGATGTTCCTGGCGCTTTACAGAGAACAAGATAGACACGGTCCCTGCCCGAGAGCTCACAATCTAAAGTAAACAATGGAGCAGCCAAAAACAGGTGGCCTCCCTCTTTTGAGATGAGCCCCCCACGGCCACCCGAAACTCCGAGCAAGTACTAGCTCGATCATCAAGTCGATCGCTCCACGCCCGTTTAGAAATAGCTCCCTTCCTCTGTTATAGAAACGCCCTTTTGCCCTCTTCTTTATCCTGCCATGCCCCCATTGAAATCCACCAAAGCTTTGCTATAGAAACTGCCTTTTGCCCTCTGGCTCATCCTGCCATGCCCCCCATTGAAATCCTCCAGAGCTTTGTTTCCCCCAAACACATCATGCAAAGGTTTCCTTTTCAGCCCTAGCATTTCTAAAGTACTTTTAGGAACACCTTTTGTGCACTTTTGAGACCCATTGCCCTGCCTCTCAAAACCCTATAATTACCCTTGCACCCAGGAGCAAATTGGGTCATTCTTGAATGCAAACACAAGCAGGTTACTCTGTGCGTGCTTGCCTCAAGGATCACTCCCAGACTATTACCCCCATTTGGTCTGTGTAAGCTTCTCCCCCCTCCCGCCATCTCTGAACACCGCTGGATCTACAGGGTTGCCTGTTCCTTTTCAACAGGATTGGATAGGTAATATTGCTTATTTTCCCCTTTCCCCCTCCCACACAACGCCCACTTACACCAGAGTAACCAGACGGGAGGGTTTTGCTTATAGTTTACTGAGTATGTATGTCAACTGTGTTTGGTGGGAGGGTATAGAAACTTATTTGTATCATTCCAATTGACCCGTGGGTGAACTGTTTATGTATCATACCTAGTCATTTAGCAATAAATCTCCCTTATTTGCATCGGAGTATCCTTGTTTTGTGTTGGGGTGTGGGAGGGAAATTCCAGCCAGCTGGCAGTGCATCATGTCCTCAGACTGATCCCAGTGGACACACGCGGACCCTTTGAATCAATTCGGCTAATTCCCCCTAAATGTCAGAGGTCATTTGGATATTGGGGTACCGACCCCCAGTATTCACTCGTGGAGTGGGTCTGTGTCCTAACACTTTCCAGTTCCTGGATTTAGCCTATGGATTCACCTCCAGGGAAGAGAGTGGGGAATCAGGGTATGCACTTGGGGGTGGGACAAAGGATTCATGGCATAGATCCCTGATCTGGACCCTCCCTTTCCTTCCCCCATCCTCAGCATACCACTTAAGCATCTTCAACCCCAATTCTTCTCTGTCTTGCGTAGCTTGTACTAAGTTTCAAAGGGGTCCATGGGAGAGAAAAGGTTTCCCGTGTCTACACTGTGTAATGCAGATGTGGTTGTTTTTTTAAAAAAAGAAAAGTGCAAGTCCCTGGGATGATTAATGAAAAATAGTGAAAAATGTCCTTCATTATTCTTTTCTGGTGTTTGCTAAACTTTATTCTGCTATTTGAAGAGACAAAACTGTGGGCAAATGTCTAATCACTTGAGAAATGTCATTAAAAAAGTGGGAAAGGGATGGGTTTTTAATACTCAGTTCACATTCCTAAAAATCCATTTCGAAATTTCTGCTCATTGATCTAGAGTTGGTCCAACTGTTATTACTTGGTATATAATTTCCACAGAGTGAAATGCATTATTTAGGAGGTCACATAATTCTTAAGGGCATGTCATATGAATGCTGAAGCTGTATAAGCTTTCTTGTAAATAATAGGCTCTAGTGGATTTTTCATTATGAGCCTTGAGGCCGTCATGAAACGTCTAATTTAATCCCAGCTCAATAAAGCCTTTCTTCGTACTAGCGACTGCATTGCACACACTGATGTATTCTGATTATCAACACCTTGTCACTAATTTGTAATGCTGTCTTAGAACTGACCAGTTGCCTTCATGTTATCGCTCTTTTCTCTCTGCCTGCAGTTTCTAAATTCAGTAGTTCCTAATTAACTTTGCTTACATTCTTACACCCGTTTCATAGAAATAAAGGCATTTTTTGGGTGCCACTGGAGGGCAGTAGGGTAGTGTACATGCCTTGTTGTGACAGAATAGTTTAAGGGCAAAATTTGAGTCCATTTGTTTATATATCATGTCTGTAAGTTTCATTATGGTATTTTCTAGCCTATTGTTAACCTACATTAATCAAAGGATCAGAGATATTAAAGCATCCTGACACCAAGATGCAGCATAACTCTTCTTTGACTCAGCTGAAAATATTAATATTTGTGTATTAGGGTGTTTTCAAATGAGACAATAGCCTGCTAGAGTCTGTGTTTGGTCTGTGCCTCCCCCACTCACAGTTTTAGAAACGGGCAGCCCCGTGCCCACATATCATGTGCCGGTGATCGCTGCCACAGGTGGTGCCACTCAGTGCTTTCCCTCTCCCCAGCCCTGGCTCTGATGGAAAGGGGAATTGCAGCCAGAGAAAACTTCTTCCCTGGCTGTGACCACCCTTTCCATCAGAAGCAACGCTCACATGATCGGGCAGCTGAAAGAGGAGGATGTCCTTCCTACACCCCCTGCTGTCCCCTCTTGCAGCCACTTCTCACTTGATCGCTCTCTCCTCTTGCAGCCACCTGAGCACGTGAGCGCTGCTTTTGATGGAAAGGGGAGGGGTCACGGCCAGGGAAGAAGCCTTCTCTGGCTGTGACTCCCTTTCCATCAGAGCTCTCTTGCTCCTGCTCCCTCACTCTTGCTCCCTTGCTCTCTCCTCTCTCAGCCTCCTGTTTGCTGAGAGAGCGTCTCTTTTCTAGCAGCCGCGCTAAGCGCGACTCTATGGTCCTAGTGGACCTGGATGCGGGCGAGGCTGTGGGCAACCCTAATTAATGAAACGCGGTAATATGGAAACACATTAGCACTTACTGGCTTGGCTTGCACCGTGGGTCTGTGATATCCTTGGATGATTCTGTGAGTGGGAAGCAAGTGGGGGCTACCTGGGGGGCTGCGGGCTAACATCTGGCAAACACCTAAAAGACGGGGTGGTGAACCCCCATCTGGTGGATGCTAATGTGGGCTATTGCCTCGTTTATTTTCACACTTAGAGCCAAACCAGTTATTCATCGAGGACTTCAAATTCTGCAAATTTCAAAAATTCACAAGTGTGAATTTGAATTCAAACTTCTGGCTGTGTTTTCAAAGTTTGTATGCAAAGTGCATACCAGCTAATTCGTCGTTCTGTAGTTCATTATTCATTTTCTTTATTATTCATCGTTCAGTTTCATCGTTATTTTGGGATTTAACCATTCAGAATTTGTGAATACATTATCTGATTCATGTAAGTTTCAAGCAGAGAACCTTTATTTGTCTAGGGGACTACTCCCCAACCCCACCCATCATCATCATCATCATCATCATCATCATTAATTTGTTTATTTAGCACCAACAATGTATGTAGTGCTTTACAAACATAATTAGAGAAAGGTCCCT
>QEPC01008366.1:1200610-1271534 GCA_003113815.1 Sphenodon punctatus | reverse complement strand
CCAACCCACCCACCCTATCTCCCTCAGGCAAGGCCTGGCGGAACAGCCAGGTCTTACACTGCCTACGGAAAGAGGGGAGGTCGGTAATCAAGTGGACCCCCAACTGGAGGGAGTTCCACAGCCATGGCGCAGCCACAGAGAACATTCTCCTCATGGTAGACACCCGGGAAACCCGGGGGACCCCGAGGAAGGTGCTCCCGTCCAACCACAGGGGCCAATCCAGGACCCGGAGGGTGAGGTGGTCCTGCAGGTAGGTGGGACCCCCAAGCCATTTAGGGCTTTCAAGGTCAGCACCAACACCTTGAATTGGGCCCCCCTGAGGGGATTACAATCTAGGAAAGACAAAGAAAGGGCCAAGGGTGACAATGGATAGAGAAACAGAGGGAGAAACAGGGGTACATTCAAAAAGCGGAGAAGTTGCAGGTGCACGTGCTCAGCTTAGTGTATCCCTGCACTAGCTCCTGGGTTGGGGAGAGGCATGCCTGGTAGAGTTCTCTTGGCAGGGGGGACATGGGGCAATAATAGTTTTGGAAACACTGGTCTGTGGTTTCCACAGGGTGGGATTTTAAATGGGTGCCGACAAAGTGTGACAGCTCTTTTGGTAGAACACCAGAGAGTCATAGGGTGCAATACAACACGCAACTTCCGCCGGCGGCAGGTGCAGCGCCGAACTGGGAGGCGTGAGCTCAGTTGCACAGGCCATTTCAGAAGGGGCACACTAGTGCCCTGTGTGGCTTGTATCGGTGGCGTGTGCACACCTGAGTACCGGCATACTCAAACTGCGCCTCGTGTCAGCACATTGTATCAGGCGGTGTTGGATTGCACCCACTGGGTGTAAGCAGATGGATATGGAGGCAAACTGCCCTGGATCTGATCCAGGGGTGCACCCCCACATCCTCTTGCTTGCAGCCCCATCTGAGTCCATTTTAGACAGGCCTGGTGGCTCCTGGCCCATGGTCTGCCTGCACAGCACCCCCTCCCCACTCCCCCACACCACAGAGTTGGGGAAGGCTTGCACAATGCTGTAGGCTGGCACTCAGAACTCTATGGGGTTGCCTGGGGCAATGGCTGGTCAGAAGCAGAGCTGTAGCATGGGTCTGCTGAGCAGTCGGACAGCAGCTCCGCCTTGAGCTAGTGCCTCGGGTTGGGCTGGCCCACTCTGCTGGTGGGGCTGCCCCGGAACAGCCTGCTAGATTCAACATCTGGCAGGATGCCTTTAGACGCACGGGCCACCCGTGAGGGAAGCAGCAGGCTGGCGCAGCCAGCACCAGGGCAACCTGTCCATCCCAGAGCACCCATAGTGTCAAGAGCTAATGTAGCCCAGCAAACAAGGTGTTGGAATTGGATTTAGGAAACTGAGTTCAAATCCCATCTCAGTCACTGACTCATTGGATGACTATGAGTAAGTCATGTTTCTCAGCCTCAGTTCCTCACCTATAAAATGGGAATAATAGTGAAAGTCCTATATAAATGCTAAATTATAACATCAACAAGTGGCATTGGCAGGATAATTTTCCCTGTGGGGAAGTCATTGTTTCAATTACAGTAATGCGGAGTAGCCCCTGCCAAGATCAGGTTTACAGCAGAACTTTAGAAATACATGAATAACAGTCCCTTCTTCCAAAAGCTTACATTCTAGACAGGTATAGGGTGAATAAGGAGACTATTATTACCTCTATATTAGTGATGAAGAATGGTCACACAGAGGAACTTGTGGGGAGATTTTCAAAGAGAGCTATTGTTTGTTGATAATTTCTATAGCACTTTCAGTGTTCGAAGTGCTTTACAATTTGTATCTAGTTCACTCTTACAACAACCCTGTGAGGTAGGTCATTATTATTCCCATTTTACAGATGGGGAACTGAGGCTGAGAGATGGTGACTTGCCCAGCGGCACCCAATGAGTCTCCCAAGAAAAAGCTTCAAATTGGTTTAAAGTAGTAGGGCTGCCACTGAGTCTTCTTCCCTGTTATTAGTGGTGTTTTGTGTAATATCAAGTGACTTTGATCAGAATCATGGTCCCGTTGTGGTAGGAATCTTCTACCAAATGAAGTCAATGGGTGTTTTTACATACACATTTCTCCTGGATGTTTGCTGTTACATCCTGATCTTTCTGTGTGTCTAAATCACTCACCCAGATCTTAAACATCTGGATCCTTGAACTTCTGCATAGAACTTCTCCCAGAACTTTTGTGTGTAAAAGGTTCTCCTGGTAAACTGCTTTGCTCCAGGCAGCTGTGGTCACTTGGTTTCCATGGCAGCCTGTCACATCTACAGCTGCAGCTACTTTAGGCTGCCTCAGGGCAGCGTGTGTGTGAAAAATGCACCCGGAACTTACTTGTGGACTTGTAAACCCAGAAGATTGAAAAATTCAGAACTTTAACGTGTGTGTAAAAACTAAAAATGCCCAATGTTCCACCCATTGAAGCCAGTGGACATTTTTACACAGACGTTAAAGTTCTGGATTTTTCAGTCTTCTGGGTTTACAAGTCTACAAGTAAGTTCTGGATGCATTTTTCACACACACACTGCCCTGAGGCAGTTCCTGGATGCATTCTTCACACAAACACAAATGATGGAAGATTGTCCTGCCAGTGAGTTTATAGCTAAGAGTTGAACCCGGGTCTTGCAGGCCAACACCTTATCCACTAGGCTAAGCTGGCTCTCCAAAGTATGAGATGTCAGTCATAGTCCAAGATGTTTGGCAACTAGAGCTGAGATGGGTAAAAATTTTGTACCCATGGCTAATACATGACATTTTGGGTAGCCTATCGGGTTACCAAGCTGGGTTCCCAGCTACCCAAAATACTGGGTATTACTATTTGCCATTTGCCAACTTTCTGTTTTATTGACCCATTCCAACTTACTGTGGGTATTTTCAGACATTATGAGATCACAGTCAACCACAGTGAATCTGCACAGGGTGAAAGTGATTCGGTAACGTCTGATGGGGGGAACGGAAGATTCACTGCGTGATCGGAGGTCCTGCCCGGACCATCCCCGATCGCGTGGTGCATGAGATTCCCCCCCGCCCCCCCGTGATGAAGGAGACAGTAACATCTGTCCCCTGACCATGACCCAGAATCTGCGGCAGGATTCCGGACCATGGTCAATGCCGGGGGGCGGTCGGGCGCTGCGGCCGCATTGGCCGCAGTGCCCGCCCATCTCCTGTTGGGTGGGCGGCTGGGGCAGCGGGGGGGCAGGGCTGTGTGGCTGCGCATTGCGCCGTGCAGCCCTGCCCCCTCCCCGGATTCGCCGCCGGGATTGGCCACGGCGTCTGTTAGCCCGTGACGCGGTGGCCCCGGTGGGGGAATCAAAGGGTTGTTTCCGTGACAGGGCCAATTGGCCCCGTCACGTCTGAAAATACCCTGTGCTACCATTTTAGTATCTTTCCGACATGAAACACTGAATAGATGAATGGAAACAGAAAAATGGTACATTGGTAAATGGTAAAATGGTGAAAAAAGGAATACAGTAACAGCAAAGCTAATTCAGGCAAACCGTTGGGCACTAAACAGGTACCGTTTACTATCTGATCTTCCCCAAATGATTCAAGTACTGCAATTGCAGTGGGTATGCCAGTTTTTATGGGGACCCACTTCACCTCTTCTGGCAACCCTACAGTGTCAGTTGAATAAGGAGCTTTCCCCTGCAACCTCAGTTAAATAGATAACGCACCAGGGAGGCTTTGTTGTTCTTACCATTAAAACCATTCAGGTTGCTTGGAGGAAGAGGGGAATGCAGGGGGAGCTGAATGACTATGTGGGAGTGGAAAATATAAATGTATTTATCAGTAGAACAGGATGATCAATTTTATCATCTTTCTTTCTTACTCAGCAAGTGCTGTTAAAAAGGAGGGAAAAACCCCAATACTCTGCAGAAAAGAATGGAGGGACTAATAATATAGCCACACTGATTGGCTATAAATATTTTACTACCTCCATGTTGGAAATGATAGGAAAGGACAATGTTTATATATATAACGCTACACAATATGCTTTAATATTCCTCCTTTTCATGCACTGCCGTATTAAAATTGTAATGCACAGTACATGTTGGATGCTCTTTCCCACAAAAAATGAGCTGACAAAGTGGAAATATTACTTGGTTATGGATTTAGCTTCAGTGTTGGGTTATCATAGGATTTTATTGTATGAATTCCTCTAAGCCAAGCAAATTCAACAATTATAAGTTTTGTGCGGTACTTTGGAATCTGACTTTTTGCTTGCCTGAGGGAGGACCCTGTGCGTCTCAAATGTTCACATCCAAAGTGGGTCCAACAAAAAATAACATCTGAACTACTTTAGTTAATTTCAGATGTTACTTAATAGCTGCTCACCACAGGGAATCCCAGTGGATTCCCTGTGGTGGCAGCAATCGCAGTAAGGTCTGTTTGATATTCACCACAGTGAATTTCTGATGGGGATCAAAGCTAACCATGGTTCTGGACCTCTGACTGACTGGAGGTCGAGAACCGTGGTTAGATTGGCCACAATATGGGATGGGCCAAAAGTAACGTCTGTTACCTTGGCCCATCACGGATCATGGTCATGACCATGGTACGGGATCGGGCGCAGTGGCCACACTGGCCGCTGCACCTGCCCATCTCCCCGAGGGTGGCGGCCAAGGGAGCGTGGGGAGGGGGGGCTGTGCGGCAGCACATCGCGCCGTGCACCCCCCTCCCCGATCCCCATTAGTGATCAGGCCAGCACGTCTAAAGGACGGCCGGCCTGATCATGGACCAGGATCCGAGACAGATCCCGGTCCAGAGTTCAGCGTGGCAGACCTCCGGGCTCGTCACGTCTGAAATTACCCTTTACCTTCATCGCTTACATTTGGGACCAACACAGTAACCACACTCTCTCTAGACTGGCGATCCTTAGGTTCCCAGAATTCTGGACCAAAATCTGCCCTCTGCAGCCTCCAGAAATTGTACGTACATAACAAATGGTTGGGTTAGAATATGGTAAAGGAAACCTGCTTCAACCATCAAAATATTGACCAGATCCTCTTCCTTCCAAACCAACCCTTTGCACAACTTACATGTGAAAATGTCATTGCCTTTTCTCTATCCCTTCATCAGTTTACAAATGAGACAGCCCAGCCCAGCCCAGCCCAGCCCATAATAGCAGCAAGGTGACTGACAGTAACAAATTGGGATGCAAATTACAGCATCCCTTTCTGCTTCCAAGTTACTGTTCTGTGGCTCTGCTGACAGCCTGTAATTGTACCCTGCTACTGACAAGAATTGGAGATTCATTCAGAGTGCATTGAAGTCAGTGGAAAGAACTTCCTTTGGCTATGGTGTTGAGCTTGGAGTGCAGCTGATCAAAGCAGAGCCACTTCTGTGGTGGAATACAGTGGCCCTAAGGTAAAAACAAATGTGACCGAGGCATGGCAGCAACCTGGGTCAGGGTGGGAAGCCGGCGCCGCGGCGGACACAGTCTGGGTTAGATCAGGCCGCAGAACAAATGTGCCCATGGCTGAGGCCCAGAGAAGGCGGGGAGAAACATGAACCTGTGGCCGGATGGCCCTGCCCCTGTGCTGCGCCAAACACCCTGGCCAGGGTTATGAGTCTGATTAATCTAAGATGGGTTTATATATTTATATATTTCCATACCAAAAGTTTAGCGGAACCCAGATGCTTATAAATTTAAAATCATAGCAGGGAATTTGGCAGTAGATAGTCACTGCAGTATGTGTTCTCTACATATTCTGGGACAGCCAATTGAGATTTGGACCAAATTTTTCATTCAGAGTTTTTCAAGAGATGGTGGAGCAAGGCATAAATGATCCCTTATGATTTTACAGTTTCTTTTCTGTCCTATTAGATAATTCATTTGGTGTATTTTTTGAGACTGATTCCCCATGAAGAAAACATACTTCATGTTTTCAATACAGGTATTTTTGTTCTTGTTTTTTTGTTATACACAGAGGACCTGTTTGGCTCATTCTCAAGTAAAGAAATTTGATTCTTTCACATCTAATTCTATAAAAATGGTGTATATACCTTATAGACTGTTGGTGAAGTTCAGTTGCAATATATTTAGGTATGTTGTTATCCTTGTTAATTCAAGTTTTTCTTTTATTGTTCCAGTCGCCACAGAATAGCCCCCGATGAAGGGTTTTAGCCTGAAACGCGTCGGTGTAATAATAATTCATGATCAGTTTGGGGGTTGTTTTGTTTAGAGGATAATTAGATTGATTTTAATATTAGTCAATCCAGGCTTGTATAATTTGTATGGTTATATATATTTTTTGTATGTTATTTTTTATACAATATCATTTTGGTTGGTTAATAGTTCGGTCTACTTATTTTGGTGTGTTCGTTTCTACTTGTTATAACTTGTTCTTTGGTCAATGACAGCCAGCCATGGCAGTCCCCAACCCGAGCCATGTCTTCCGGCCTGAATAAATGTGATACCCGCTGTGGATCACTTTGGCCAGGTTGGGCGTGTTTTAGCCCAGGTTGTGACCTTGGAGGTTTTCCAAGATCAGAGCTTGGGCTAGCTGCCAATATGGCCTGGGGAAATCTTGGGACAACATCCGATGCCGCCTACACAGGCGTGCAGGTGAGGTCCAGTCCAAAGGGTTTTTTACCCATTGTGTGCACCCACAGAACTGTAACACTATTTTAAAACAAAACAAAACAAAAAAAAACCTTGCACTTCTCCAGCTTCAAAAATATGGGTAAACCTTTAGATGTGTAGAGTATAATTAGGACAGTGGGACTGATGGATTTAGGTCAGCTCATCATCTGTTAGGCATGGAGTAGGGATCCTCAATCCATATTGAAATGCTACAGGTGGGTAGTGAGGTGGACTAGCTTTCGCTCCCTGCTGCAAAGGTAGCAGCAGGTCTACAATGTACATTTAGATGCACGTGTACCCAAACCCTGGCCTGCAGCTACATGTTTTCCTAAAGCTGAAGATCCAAGTTTATCCCATTGTTATTCACATGTTTGCAAATACCTGGCGCTATGTCTGGAAGCACCTACAGCTTGATGTGCATGGATTAGAATCAGTTAGAGTTTTAACTCCACCCCTATTATTTTGGACATCATCACAAATGAGCCGACAGGCTGAATGGGAAAGTACGCTACATCAAGTATAAGGCTAGTATGAGGTAGTGATCCCCAAGACACAATTCATTCTCTGCTTTGCCACTGGAGCAGGGAAAGTGCACAGTGACATTTATTCAGCAATTGGAGAAACTCCACAATCTAGACCTAACAATATACAGTAGGAAACTTTACAGTGTGCAATGATTATTACATGTTTACTTTCAAATGTGCTCTTTTCTTTGATATTAGGATTAACCAAGTGTACTATGGGCATCTTTAGACATAACAAAGATTGGGTGTCAAAACCCCTAAGCATGTGTTTGACTGTTGTGTGTAAGCACCGTAACAATCCCAACACCAATTTGGCCACCCACTGAACACGCGATGTGAACACCATTGCATCACAAGGACATTTGGCATGTTTCAGCTGAACATGTGGCCAACGTTGTGTCTAATGATACTGCGTGGCGTGTTAGCAGGTACAACACAGGGAACGAGGTAGCATCGCTTGCATGTGGAGATTGGATGGCGAGCAAAACACCGATTTGCCCCAAGATGGGCTGTGTGTCTAAGCAGCACTATATGGTGAACACTTTCTATTGTTGCTTATTGTTTAGGCCGTGGTGGAAGCCGGAGCCAAATAAACATTCATTCAACATGGTGAACACAGTGCCAAGCCAGTGTTCTTATCAAGGTCAAAACACACATTCAGACATCCATTGACGTTATGACTAAAGACACTCTATGTCTTTAAAACGGAAGTCAAAAGTGTATGATTGTCATGTTACTTCCAAAACATGCTGGTTTTGACCATACATGACTTGGGCCCCACATATCTGAAAGACTGCCTCTGCCCCTATGTCCCATTGTGGTCTCTGGGTTATTATTATTATTATTATTATTATTATTAGCAAACATTTATATGTTCAGTTGAGAGCACCCTATTTCATTCAGCATCTGTCTATCGCATCATACAGCAAGGGTGCATTGAGAGGTGTTCTTGGTAGCTGCTCCACAGATCCCTACATATTCCTCTAAGCCCAAGCTTGCTCATCTTCTGGAGATAATGTAAGACTTTTTTTTATTTTGCCAGGCTTTTGGCAGGTGGGGTTAGGAGCCAGGGTGGTTTGGGACGATGGATTTCAATAGGTTTTATATATTCGATTTTTAACTGTGTAACTTTTCATACATTTTTATGTACCTGTAACCCACGCAGAGCTCCTGGGTTAGCGTAGGAGGATAAAAATTCAAGTAAACAAATAAATACAATAGATGGAGACAAAGTACTTCAGGTGATACAATTAGACTAACTTCTGTTGATGAGTCTTCAAGCTTTTGGGCCACATAGAACCCTTTCTCAGGCATGATTATAATTATGGCATCTTACATGCCTGAGGAGGGGCCCTGTGTGGGGTTACCATAACCTCCCCTTTAAAAGAGGACGCTTATGAAAAATACATGTTGCAGGGCTGCACTGGAACCAATGCAGCTCTGCACCATGTATTTTTCATAAGTGTCCTCTTTTAAAGGGGCGATATGGGGTATTTTCAGACATTACAAGATCACGGTCAACCACGGACAATCCTCCATGGTGACAGATGGTCCCGTAACGTCTGGTTGCTCACCAACAGATGTTCACCACGTTAACTACTGGCGGTGAGCAAAATAAACATGCTTTCACCATCTCCGAAAGCGTGGTTAATTGAACCATGGGCCGGAATCAGCGGCCGGTAACGTCTGTTACTGCCGCTGATTCCGGGCCGTGGCCCAGACCCCGGGACGGAATCTGGCGCAGCGGCCGGATTGGCTGCTGCACCTGCCTATCTCCAGGAGGGCGGGTTGCTGGGGAAGCGTGGGGGGCGGGGTTGTGCGGCTGTATGTTGCGCCGCTCAGCCCCGCCTCCTTCCCAGATTCCCCGCCGGAATCACCCGGCTCGTTTGTTGACGGGCCATTCTGATTCCAGTCGGGAATCAGAAAGGTGATTCTGTGACGGGGCCAATAGGCGCCCCGTCATGTCTGAAATCACCCATGGTAACCCTACCAACAGAAGTTGGTCCAAAAAACATGATCATCTGAACTATCGTCTCCATCTTTAAATCTGATAGCTCTGTACAACTTGGTCAGATGTGAATCTACTATTAATCTTAATGGGTCAGTCCAGTCATTCACTGCATAAGGACTAATCCTGGAGAGAGCTGAGCTTCTCCTATGAGGGGTCAGTAGGAGTTGCTGGTGTTCAGAAATTCCTCTTATAACAAGTTCATAAATAGCAGGATCAGGCTTTCACTGTATATTAGTTCAAGAGGTGTCCATCAGCTCAAAGGAAAAATCCCATTTTTTTGTTTAAGTATTTCCTGGGTGTTTTTCTAGCTGACCTTGATCAGATCACTGAACAAACCACAAGGGGAAAGAATGCCACATATGGAAGAAAAGAAAGAACTAATTGAAACTGCTGTCTCGCTGTAGCTTCTCTTTCTTTCTTTCTTTCTTAAAAATCTCTGATGAATTCTGAGGTTGTGGGATTTTTTTGGGTAGTTTTCTTTTGCAAAAGTTCTGTCCCCTGACTTTCTTTTTAGTATTTGAAGTGCTGTTTTGAACAAAGAACAGTTTAGCAGATAGTATGAAAAATCCCTGTTTGATTCTACCATATCACTCCTAAACCTCACGAGATGGCACTTTAGAGCACCTCTGCTTTCCCAATGGCTTAAGGTTGTAATGTTACTTCAGGAAAGTGGTTACCAACCCTTTTGTCTTCGTGACCCCTTTTTGAGACTTAAAGCTCCATGACCTGAGACAACAACACAAATATGTAAAGTATATAAAAAATCACTAGGGATCACAACCTTGTTAGCAGATAGCATGACCCTGCTTGAGTCACGACTCACAGGTTCAGAGGATAGCAACAAAGATGATAAAGAATCTGGAAAGCAAGTCTTATGGGGAAAGGTTGAAGGAACTGGATACATTTAGCCTAGTGAAGAGTAGAACTTAGAGCTGAAATGGGTACCTCATTTGGTTGGTACAAGTGGGTAATACCCGCAATTTTTGGTACCATGTCAGGTATTCAACAGGTTACCTGATTACTGGACGGGGTCTCAGATACCTCAAAAAGTGGCAATTTCTGGTACTGTTTTCTTGATTTTCTGGTTACCAATTAGTAAGTCGGGATGAAAAACTGAAAAATCAGGATGGAAATCCAAAACGTTGGGACCCAAAGTCAAAAAATCGGGACTGGGAGTCAATATTCTGGGACAATCCAGGGCATTGGGTACCCAGTTCTGGTCAAAATCAGATACCAATTCATACCTGAAATTTTTGAGTTGGTTCGCATACCAGAAATTTGTTTGGTACACACATTTTTGTAGGTATGCATTTCAGCTGTAGCAGAACCAAATAGATAATTTGCTACAAATGCTGTTTCTGTTGGAAACTGACCATTCACAGCCTTCCGTGCAACATTAAAACGTACTACTTTCTCACAACATTTGTCAGTTCCTGTTTGGAAATGCCCTTGTTCAATAGTTTTGATACTTTGTTTGGCACTTTTGGTACTTCTGCTACTTTTATTCTTTCTGCTAGTTTGGTTATTACTCCGGTATTTATATAATGCCTTTGAACGGTATATATTGTCCTTGAATTGTAAATGACAAAACAGATGCCCCAAAATTATGGAAATTGCTGAAAGTGATGAAAAATTACCATCGGCATTCCCAATTTTAGTGAAAGCATGATAACAACATGGAAATACTGCCTACATTCTTCAACATTTCTGAAACGTTGTACTTTTCAAAGAGTTAAGGAACAGGCATTTCTGATTCAGCTCTATGAATAGATGATTAGGGAGAGACATGGGTCCTTTTTACATGAGACGCACCCACACATGAACACCAAGAAATTATTATTATTAATTATTATTATTATTATTAATAATTATTAGCATTTATATAGCACCAGCGATGTACCTGGTGCTTACAAAGAATAAGATAGACATGGTGTTCGTGCGTGGGTGAGTCCTGTGTAAAATACGTGGCGGGTGTGCACGTGGTGATTGGGTGTGCATGTGTGCTCCTGCCAAACGCACATCCCCACGCACCCCCCACCCATCAACACACACAGAGCAACTGTTGAAAATGGAGGTTGTTCCACATGTGTTGATGCGTGGGGGGTGCGTGGGGATGCATGTGTGCCCATCTAAACCTTCCCCCTACCCATCATGCATGCACTGGTTGGAACACAGACTCCCTGCCCAACTGCCTGCCTGTCTGCCCACCTGGGTGGCCCGTCCGCCCGTCTGCCCGCTTGTCTGCCTGCCCGGGTGGCCCGTGTAAAAACGGTGATGTTTGGAGGCTTCAGATATCTAAAGGTTTACCACAAAGGAGATGGCAAGGAACTGTTCTTGACGGCCACAGAGAGAAGAACTAAAAAATAGTGGGTTCAAATTTCAGGAAGGCAGATTTTGGTTAAATATCAGGAAAAGCTTCCTTATACTAAAAGTGGTCGAGCAATGGAAGAAGTTGCCTAGACGGCTCTCCATTGTTGGATGCTTTAAGAAAGAGGGTGAACTTTCATCTGTTGATGATGTTGAAACCATATTTGTCCTACATCCAAGGACTAGGGTTGGACTAGATGACCCTTCATGTCTATTCCAACACTATGATTCTATGATCTCAAATGGCTATTCATATATAACTATTTGATATCCTGAATCCATACTTCTCTGAAAACAGCGTTTATAATATATGTGCCTGACATGTTTGGAAAAGCTCCTTTTTGAAGATTAGGCTGAGTTCAAATTTGTGCTTAAAGTAGACACAGCAGAAGATCCAGTTGAGATTAAAAAGAAATGACATTTCATGAGCATATCACATTAAAAGTCTGCTGTATTTGATCAGGTAAAGAGCCTCGTCTGGGTCTGACATGGAATCATAACTCTAAGGCTTATGTGGGGACCCTTTGGACCAAATCCAGCCTGCAAATACTTTTTAATTTTTCCATTTTCCAATTCCTGGATCTGGTAGCCCATGAATCCAGTCCTTACCCTTCAGCACTGAGTGAACTCAGGAAAGGAGTAAAGATAAGGGCATGCATTCAAGGGGATAGACCAAGGGTATAGATCCATGATCTGGATCCATTCCTTTCTTCCTGCATCTAGAGCACATCTGAAGTGCCCTTCCTCCAGCTCCTATCCAGCCCACAGAGCTTGCTCTGATTTCCAAAGTGGCCTGTGGGAGTGGAAAGGTTCCCAACCCCAGCCTCTGCTTTAAGAGAATGATCTGGTGGGTGCAGTAGGGGTGCGTCTGGATTCCAATCACACTCGGAAATGGAAGCTCTTTGAGCTTGAGCTTTTGGTTTTGTCCCATATTCTCTAATACTCATTAAAGTGAAGAACTGACTCCAATTTTAGCAGGGTTGTGTGGCCAGTTCTGGCGAAGTTGGTTACCAGGCAAAGGAAAAAACATGCTTCCATTTTATTTATTTATTTCGAGATACTTTTACCCTGCTCCCTCCTGCCCACACGGCAGCTCGGGGCAGCATTTCTATCTTAGAGAGAGAAAAAGATTCAGAATAAAATGCATTTAGAGCAAGTATCATTAAGACAAAATTGATAGCTGAACTGCAAAGGATAAGTGATTTTTCTACATGTCTGTGGCAGCTATTTACTTAAAATGTAATTACTGTTATAAATCACGGAATACAGTTTATAACCCCAGCAAAGACCTGGAAAGGAGTCATTGCTACCAACTAATAAAATCTATTTATTGAAACAACAATCGGTACCTTATCAACTTGTAACTAATGGATGGTGATCTGTTTGCAGCTTATGTAGTGTGTAAATCGGCACACTTTGTTAGCAGAACTAAGCTGCAGCCTAGTTATCTGCACGCAATCTCGGGCAGGAATTCTTAGCGTTGTGCAAACAGAGACTTCTGGAAGACAGGGTTGTGAATGGCAAGGCCCAAGGTCGGCTTTAGGATTTGTAGGGACCAGGGCAAAAATGAAAATGCAGGGCCCCTGTTGGCCCCTCCCCCTTGGGGGCAACGTCTGCGGTGCCCTGAAGGTGGTCATGTTTGGGGCCCCACTGAGAGGGAGTGGTGCCTCCATGACCTGTCCTGGTGAATATAGAGGCCACTGTGGGCAGGCGGCCACCCTGTGGTAACGCCGGCCCTGGCAAGGCCAAGCTTGCAACCAGGTAGAACACCCTCAGGATGTGACTTGCTGGAGGGCGGGCCATCTTGGAAGGCATACCTCTCAACCCCTGGACTCTGAAAAGCGGGAGAGCAACACTCAGAAAGAGGAACAATTAAGGACATCATTTGCATACAATTTGCATATGCCAGTTTTCATGAGTTTATGTACATTTACACTCCAATGTAGTACATACATTTCTCAAACAATAGACTCTGAAATGAGACACTTCAACATTTATTTAAAAAAAGAACGGTTCAATTAAAAAATGGTTATTATTAACACACAAAAAAGGCTGGGCCAACTTATGAACTTTACAGGGAGAGAGAGTTTAACTTTTTTAATGTGCAGTCCAAATTATAATCATGTTTTTGCAACTAATTCTCACCTTCCTCTCATTGTAGCAAGCAGAACCATCTGCACAAACAGCTTTTTATAGTCTAGTAGTGCTTATAACTTAGCCTTACTTAGAGGACAGACATGTGATATCTGGGGTCTTGCACACTGCACAGCTGATGATGGGGCAGAGGTGCTCTCAGGCGCGTTGGCTGAGCTGATAAGGGCTGGCAGAGGCAGCAGCGCTATGGCAGCTAGGGACCGGGGTCCCGGACTCCCGCCACACTGGCAGAACTGATGGGGCAGAGGTGCTCACAGGCAGGAGTGTGGGTCGCTGCACAGCTGCACTGATGAGTGCTCAAGGTCCTGGGAGATGCATGCCTTGCATTGTCAGGCACTCAGGCCCACTGCTCAGGGGCCCGAGTGGATCAGATAGTCCATGGCTTAAGGGTGACTTAGGCTGTCATGCCACAACCACTGGGAGAACTATTTGGGTATTTTCAGACGTTACGAGATCACGGTCAACCACAGTGAACCACGGTCAATCCCACGGTGGGGCCAAAGCGCCCTGAACATCTGTTTCGTAGGTGCCAGATGTTCACCACGGTCAATACCTACATGGGGTCAAAAACAACCACACTTCCGGAGCACCCCCCCCCCGGACCATCTCCAAAAGCGTGGTCAAAGAGATTCCTGACGGGAACCAACAAAAAGTGATTCTGGCCGGTGGTTGCCGACCAGACGTTAAAGGAAATGATTCCCAGCCGGGAACAAAGCACACAGCGTTGCTGCCAGGCAACCAGCAGCAACACAGGCCAGGGAGGGAGATTTAAAGGGCACACAGTAGCAGCCAGGACGAGCCGCCCCAGTGCCTTCCGGATGCTTTGACCACGGCCTGGCCCGGGATCGGTGTAATGTCTGCTGCGCTGTCCTGGGCCGTGATCTGGGGGCCCGATTCCCTGCCATGCTCCCGGTCTCGTCATGTCTGTTCGGGTTTTTTTTTTAACCATGGGGGGTGATTCTTCGGTTCCCCTGCGCCAGGAATCCACTGTGGTGAATCGGGACCACGTAACGTCTGAAATCACCCTTTGTTTCCCAAAACCAGGGCATTGGAACAGCGAGGTGGAGCAGGTGTGACATTAGGGAGAAAAAAAAAGCTGAAACCTGTGATATCCTAGACTTGAGAGGTATGCTGGACGGGGGAGAGACAAAGGGACCCTCTCTTTTTGATGTGGCCACACCTCCTTCAGATCATTCGCGACTGCAAGGGGTGGAGCCATATCAGAAACAGGGCATGAAAGCATCTTTATTCTGCCACTTTTTGGGATCCCCCTGATACCTCACAAATCCCTGATTCCTCTGGGAATTGAGGGATTCAGAGGAATTCACAAGAACTGAGTTAGTTTATTTATTATTATTATTATTATTTATTTATTTATTTATTTATTTATTGTACTAACAATGTACCTGGTGTGTCATAATAGTTAATTTATAGACAAGTTAATAGGAAGCCCAGTGTGCTTACTATTTAGGACAGAGAAAAGAGAGGGGAAATGAAGTGGAGGGTTGGAGGGGGGAGAGACAGGGACACATTTATGGAGTCGTGAAGTTGCAACCTTCCTCCATAGCTTCCTAGTCCCATCTAAAACCTGGTGTGGACTCTTCTGGATCTGCGACTGACAAAAGGGCATGTCCACACACTGGCTAGAGGGATTGGATCTGTGAACAATACAGAGAAGTTGCATGTGCTTGTGCTTAGCTTAGTTACAGGGGAGAAAGGAACAATGAGTAAATCAGGGAGCAGACTAAAGAGAGTCTGGAGTTGATGGAGCCTCCAGATCAAACCTGGTGTGGGGTAGTAACCCTACTTGCAACGCATTGGTGTACAACAGCATGACTTACTGAGGGTAGAATCTGAGCAGGAAGTGGTCCCAGGAGACATTTTGACTCCAACAGCCTTTTCCTGTTGTTAGTAACTTGATCAAAAGATAAGACGAATTGTTAAAGATACAGGTCTGTTTAGTCTCTCTTTGCCCATTTGCTTTGGAGGTAGGAGGGAGTGAGGAGGCAAGTGAATCTTCTCATGGAGGCAGTAGAGTAATAATGGTCCACACTGAGAAGGCGTCAACTTCAGCCCCTTAGCCTTTCAAATCCTGACTCCTGATCTCAAATGCCCTGTCCCTGTCCCCACCCATTAAAAAATAACAACAGCTTCAAAAGTAAACTTTTTAAAAAGAAATTAAATCACACTCACAACACCTCTTCACATAAGCCAGACTTGACTACTTGACCTTAGGATTTCTTTTTCCAAAGTCCTCCTCTTGAGTTACAGAAGTCTTAGCTAGCTGGTCATCTTGATATAGCCACTAAAGAAAGATGGTGTAGAAAATAGCTGTTTGTTAGGCTGCTGCAGCAGCATTAGTAGTATAACTTAATACCCAAGCTTTGGGGAAACTGTGCAAGGAGGCACCTAGGAGACCTCACCTGTTGATCTGTTTGTGAAAGGAGGGAACAGCTTCTAATTAATAGGGCTGATCCCAACCCCCAAGCGGGTGCATTGAGTCCTGGGGATCCTGTGTGTATGTGCGCACGCAGGAACCCACAGGACTTGGGATCATGGACAATGGAATTATCCAGGTGGAGAAATGGGACCTTAGTGTGAGTATTTCAAAAATGTCAAGTCATAACTCATACCCCTGCTTCCCTTCCCCCCCATTTTTTCCCATTGGAAGGAAGAGAGCCATGTTCTGTCTTCTAAGGGAAATAGTTTGGCTCAAATTCCCAGCTTGAGGTTTCCACCAGTATAAATGATTTTTGGATTGGACTGTGGATCTTAACTGCAGAAATGATGATTGGGCAGTCATGTCATTTCATGAGACAAGAGACTTTGCTATTACAGCAGAACAGAGCTGAAGAATTAGTGCAATGGGGTAAATAATAATAAGTGGGATTTTGAGCTCAGTCATCAGCCCATAAGGCTCTCACTAAACCAGGTGATGATGAGTCAGCTGAGAGCTGGGGGCATCTGTCTTGTAGGCCCACATTGTTCCCAAAGTATTAGAGATGAATATTGGCTACCTGTGGGCAAAATCTGCAATTTCGAGTAGTGAAGGTAAACAATAGATACCCAAGTACCAAGCTGGGCACCTGATTACCCCCAAGTACTGGGTATTATTTTTCCTAAGTTACTATTTTACCAATAGGAAAATCAGAAAATCAGTACAGGAAGTAAAAATAATAATAATAATTAATAATAATAATTAATACATTATAAAACAGTACAGGAAGTCAGGAGCTCAGTACAGGAAGTCAGAAACTGGGTACCAGAAGTCAGAAAATTGGTATGGAAATTGGTAAACCGGGTGACCCAACGGGCACTAATTGGGTACTGATTAGTACTTGATGTTACCAAGTCGGGTACCATCATTTTGACGGGTATATTTGTTTCAACTCGACCCCAAGTACTTCCCCTATGAAACCAAAGGGTGTGTGTACAAGTGTTTTCAGGCAGGCACTTTGAACAAAATGGAAAAAGATAACTTTAATAAATCTGAGGATTGCTTCTCCACTCCCAGAGGCAAAAATCCATGAATAAAACATGGAGGGGAAATGCTGGGGCTCGGCATATTACATATTGCCTACGTGGCACCATATTAGCTAAGAGAGAGAAAAACTTGCCTGCATTCATCGTTCCTCTTGCTTCCTTTTATTAAGGTGTCTCAAAATAATGTCATGATATCCACACAGCTTAAATCCTGCATGTTCTGCCTCTCAGGCTGTGAGCTCGCTCCTTTAGGAGAGCAACAAAGATAATCAGAGGGCCGGAGGAGAAGCCATAGGAGGAACAGCTGAAAGAATGGGGTGTGTTCAGCCTAGAGGAAAGAAGATGAAGGAGGAGACATGACGACAGTTTTTCAAACATCTAAAAGGAGGCTACAAAAAAAGGTGAACTTTTGTTCTCCACTGTCACAGAAGGCAGAACAAGAAGGACTAAGCTTAAATTGCTTTCGTTTAAATATCAGAAAAAAACTTACTGTGAGAACAGTTGGGCAATAGGATTAGTTGTCCATGGAGGTTGTGGAATCTCCTTCCTTAAAGGTTTTCAAACTCCAGCTGGACAAGCTGCTGTACAGAGGGATATCCTTCCAAAGAGCGGGGCCCAGAGGAGGGTGGTGGTTATGGTTTACACTAGATGACCCCTCAGTTGCCTTCTAACCCTAAAATTCTATCTTTCTGTGATGTGCATCAAGGGGGAGCACACCATCTCATCTGCAGCCTCTGAACAAGCAACAAATTTTAAGTCATAGGAGGGGAAATGTTTCTACATTGGGGGAGGGGGGGCACTTTGAAAACAAGCATTGTGGGCTGGATAAGAGTTAAGGGATGGAGACCTGAGGGGCACACTTAGGCTGGGAGAAGAGCCTAGATTAGAGTTGAAATGAGATTTTGCAAAAATGGCAATTCCCATCGAAATCCCAGTTCCCAGTACTTGACACTATCTTGATTGACATTTTGGGTGTTTATAGACATGTAGCTGACTGTAAACGTTCCAGGGATGGGGTCAGGTCAGGGAATGGAATAAACAACTTCCTGGCCTGACCCAGCTGGGGAGGGAAACAAGGAGCAACGTGAGGCTGGTCGGCCCCACCCTCAAGCTGCAGCCAGCATCTTGGGTGCCCCTACCATGATGGGCAGCCACGGCAAAGGCAGCCATGGCTGGTAGCCATGGCAACCCCTCACTGCTTGGAGTCCTGCTCCAAACACCTTCTCTATATTTCTGCCTGAGTTACCTTAAGGGATAAGGACCCCTGAAACGACACTAGATGTTCTAGTAGCTCTTTTTGTCACCGCTTGGGAAACAAGGGAGGTGTACCAGGGTGAGCTGGAGTGTTGCAGCTCTACTGCTCCAGGAGACCTCTGGCTTGAGCAGCCTAGCTGGGGCTGCTAGACCTAACTCTGCATGAGATTGGTTGGGTCTGGTGGCGTTTAGATGTTAATCCATGTCTTCAGTGGACGAATATAGGAATGTGCATTCTGGAACCCTCAATATCTCCTGTCTTACGACTGCTCTCCCTTCCCCTCTGAGTGCTAGCAGTGCAGAGAGTGCAAAGGGTGTGTGTGGATGAGAACAAATGTGCTCAGACAAATTTTGTTTCCTTTCACATCTGTTTTAGTTTTAGTTACCTCTGTTATTAAAACAAATGTGGGCAGATTCATTTTAGTAACAGAAATAACTAGAACTGATTGCACATCCCTGCCACTCACGTGAGATTACGTTTGCTCCAGATTTTAAAGGCATTCACATGCCCCAATGCATTGATCCAACTGAATGCTCCAATTGCGATGATTGCCGTGTGCTCCAATTGCCATTGCCAAAATGCCGCTTTGCCCCACATTGTGTGCACAATGGAGGGGGGGGCATGTGATCAGCATTTGCACACATGCTGAGGAATCCGTATGATCACGGGAGATTGCTGTAGTCTGAGAATTTCATGCATGACTAAAATGCCCTCAGAGAGGTGAAGTAACACAGCTATTTAGGTGAATGAAGACTTGCAAGTGCAAAGTGATTACCATGGAAAATAATGAGAAATGAATTTAGTAACTAAAACAAATGTAGTTTAAATAGAAAACAAATACAGATTTTTTTTAAAAAAATTGAATTTAAAATGAAAACAAAGTAGATTCCTGCTGCGCCCCCCTCCAAGAATACCCAGTGCTATTAACTGATCTAGATTAGTCCATTCCAGGTTTTAAACTGGACGTGGAGACAGGGGACACCCAGCAGATAACTAGCAGTTAGTGAGGTTGCTTTGGGCTGTGAGCAGCAAGGTTTAAAGTGGCCGGAAAGCTAAAATAAATCTTTGTCAAGACCACTATTTTTGATAAATTTGCCTGATTTGTTTTTGTTCTGATGATGAAGTGGAAAATGGAAGCGGTGAGCTCCTGCTTTGTTGGATATCCATTTCGAATGTTTCATTTTGGTTATTTGAAATTCATTCATTTTGGTATTTCATTTTGATGTGTTTTTTTGGTCATTTTGGTATTTCGATTACTTTGTTTTGGCATTTGCACATGCACAATAATACTACTAATACAAAAATAAAATAACTAAAATAAGCAAAACAGCCAAAACGGAATAGTGAAATAATCAAAATGGAATATTGAAATAAATGGGGGGAAAATTGAAGTGAAATATTCAGATGACAAAAAATGTGAACAATTGCTATGGGTGTGGATATGATACGGGTATTCAAAAATGCCAAAAAATATTTGTCAACAGTGAATCCACTCTTCGTTTCAGACCTAATGGTCCATTTTAACGTATCCATCATCATCCATCATCAATTATTTAAATAGGGTCAGCAATCACTGATGCTGTACAATCGGTATAATCAGTAGTTATGGACAGGGTCTGTGTTCATGGGTGTTGGGAGAGTGGTTGCACCCCCTGGACTCCCATGTGGACTCATACCCCTGCTATGTGTCATGACATCATCATGATGCTCAGAAACTGGGTGTGGCCATGTCAGAAAGGGGCAGGGTAGAGGTGAAATGGGTACTAAATTTAGTACTCATGGGTAATATCTGTATTTATGGTTACCACATTGGGTACTCAATGGGTTACCCAGGTACCGACTGGGTACCAGGAAACCGTCCAAAATCAGTAACTTCTGGTACAGATTTTTTTCCAATTGGTATATTGTGTCAGAAAACTGAAAAACTGGGACAGAAGTAAAAACAAAAATGGGACTGGAAGTAGATTTTCCCGGACTGGAAGTTGACTTTTCCTGTATGGAAAATAAAAAAATAGGCATTGGAAACTGGAAAATCAGTATGGAAGTCAAAATATCAGCGCTTGACATCCACATTCCAGGACACTGGGTACCCGAATCAGGTTGAATCGGTAACTATTAGTACTATTCGTTGTTGAGTCAATTCAGGTACTGGAAATTTGTCAAGTAAAACCATTATTTATTTATTTATTCATACATACATACATACACACACTCATATCGTGCTCACTCATACACACACTCACCCTCCTGCCTCTGGAAGCTCAGGGCGGCTTACAATAAAACAATGAGCAAAACAAAATAAATATAAATAACAATAAATATGAAGATAAATACAAATATAAATATAAAACAATATCAAAAGGCCTCAAAATCATACCCATAAACCCAACCCTAACACCGTTCCCACTACCCATCTTGCAGGTACTTGTTTCAGCTCTAGGCAGGAAACCTCTTTGCCCTCACTTTTTGACATGGCCACACCCCTTTCCTGAGTATTCTGATGTCACAATGCTTGGAAAGCAACATCGGCACATCAGAAAGAGGTGGGACAAAGCAGCTCGACTGCCCCTGCCCCTCTCTGAACCTAATTCAACCAGCGGCCTTCTCTGCATCCCTTTTCTGAAGCTCCCTCTGCACTGGGACACAACCTACTGCTCCTGTTTCTTTTTCTGGAACAACAAACTTAGGTTTGGCATGTAGTCATTCCTTATTTTATGCATACAAACATGCACACAAACAAATGGAATTGGCATGGGAAATGTAGGGCATAGAAACACCCAAACACTTTCTTTGTAACCGTGGGCAAATCACTTGATCCCTCTGTGTCTCCACTCCCCACCTGTCTCACAGGAGTGCTGTGATTACTATTAAGGACTGTGTGGAAATTAGTGATAGTGTTCATAGGAGTTCCTTAGAAAAATAGAACACATGTGTCTCTTGTATGTAACACGCTGCCCCTCAGTTGTGCCTTACAAAAAATGTGTATGTCTCCAAAGACTAGAGCCTACATGTTTCAATGTATAGCTCATAGAAAACTAGATATTATTTACCTAGCTAGGTACATTCTGTCAAAGACAGAGAGAAGAGTCCTCTGCAACTGCGTTTTTTTCTTTCAGCTTTCAAATCTATGTTTATTTTTAAGAAGGCACCTCCTGGAGGCTAGCAAAGTTCAGTGTGTCTCTAAGGAGGCATTTGATGTAAGATCTGACTGAAAGCAGTCAGGTAGTGAGAAAAGCTTTTGATTTGGAGAGTAGTGGACCATAGCCTAAAGGCTCAAGAGAGACTTACACATAACGAGAGAGAGAAAGTACTGGTCACTGGGGGAACCGCTTCCTTTGCTTTTGAAAGATGAGACATAGCTGAGTTAGACAGCATGTTGGCATGTCTTCTCTTGCTGTGGAGAAGTCCTGATTTACTGGGTCACTGCCTGGCACTTCCTGTTCTGTCCAACCCGACAGGAACCATGCTTACATCTTCTATAGCACCTTGCCTTTGAGAGATGCAATCTAAATGATTCTGGATTAGTGACACTTTAACTGGTGCTGGGTGAGACCTCACTTGCAGTATTGTG
The DNA here is from genome assembly GCA_003113815.1 of Sphenodon punctatus. NCBI lineage: Eukaryota > Metazoa > Chordata > Lepidosauria > Sphenodontia > Sphenodontidae > Sphenodon > Sphenodon punctatus. The sequence continues at coordinate 1,249,580 of QEPC01008366.1, read as the reverse complement.
TCTAATTTGAGGGTGCCACTCTTCAAGAAAGACATAAATGTACTGGAAAAGATTCAGGAGGGCAACTAAGATGGTAAAGGGGCTGGAGGACATGTCATATGAGGGAAGGCTGAAACGATTGGGTACGTTCAATATAGAGAAAAGAAGACTAGGGGGTGGGGAGGCATTAACACATTCTTAAAATATCTAGAAGGATGCCACAAAAAAGATAGTGGACATTTATTCACCACTGTCACAGAAGGTGGAACAAGAAGAAATGGGCAGCAATGTAGATTTCAGCTAAATATTTCAGCTCCCTTCTCCTCTGAGTCAATGTTTCCATGGGCTCTGTCCTGGGCCCACTACTCTTTTTCCTTTGCACTCTATCCCTGGGTGAACTCATCAAATCTCGGTATGCTGATGCTCAAGACACCCAACTCTGTCTTTCCATTTCCATCATCTTCCCTGCCAGTCAAACATGAACATTTTAAAGGGCTATTCTAGTTCCTGTGTATCTCCCATAGCATTTCTGGCAAAGGAGAAGTGAAGGGTGGCAGAGTGGAAGGAAGAACAACTGAGTGGGTGCTTTCCCAGGGAAGGGACTTGTGGGGCAAGGACCCTTTCACAGTTGGATTCTCTTTCGAATGAATCTTCTTCACCCATTCAGTTCCAGCAGTTTCTATTCTGAGGCTGCCAGGCTTTTGCCAGCCTGGAGATAGCTTCTTTGTCCTTCAACCAGATGTGTTGCAGCTGCAAACGTGCAATGGTATAAACATCTCTTCAACCAGCTATGTGCCCATGATGATGTCATCGATTTCATCACGGAATGGATTTGTGTTAATCGCTATTTCATTTAAGACTCTAAGGGTGATTTCAGACGTGACGCAGTGAAATCCACCACAGTGAATCCCACCCCGGTGTGAATGGCTTCACCGCGGGCCATGGTGAGACGCGCGGCCCCAACAGACGTGACAGGGGCCAACCGGAGAGAACATGGGCCAGGGGAACCCAACAGACATGACGTGGTGGTGAGAACCGCGGTGGGAGCCCCAAAAGGCACCGGGGTCACGGGGACACAAACATGGCCGCCTGAGGGCAAACGAAGCCAAAGACAGCAGAGGAAGGGAAAAATGAAGGGAGGGGGTGGAGGGAGCTGCAGCGCTCGCAGCGCTCACAAACAGCGACTGCACGGAAGGTGTGAGCACTTCAAAATGAGAAGTGCACACACACAAATGAAGCAGCACACCCACACAACAAAGGGGAGCCGAGGAGGGGGGCAGAGGGAGGCACACACCAGGGGGGGACAGGGAACCCCCCAGCCAGTCAGGAGCATGGGAGGAGGAGGGGTGGCGAGGGGCCGGAACGGCCAGCCCACCAGGAGGGGGAGGGGGCAGGAGCCCAGCGGGGAAGGGGGACCCAGCAGCCCAAGGACACAGGAGGCAACACAAGTCACAGTAAAACACAATGGGTGTTTATTGAGGACACAAGCAGCACTGGCCTGGCGCAGAGACAGACAGCGTGGGAGCACGGGGGGCCAGGGCGCAGGAGATGGGGCAGCAGCAAGGGGGGCATGGGGCCCAGTCCAGATGGGGGGAACCAGCACAATGGCCCACCACGGAGCCAGGGTCCGATGGAGAAGCACACCCAATGCACGAGGGGAGTCACCGAACGAAGGCACAGAAAGCCCCCCCCCCCGTCCGCACGGAGGAGGAAGGGCATGGGGCCTCCCCAGACACACACACCCAAAGCAGCCAGGGGGCCGGTGGAAGGCGGGGCCACAGTCGAGGTCCACCACGGTGGGGGAGCAGGCCCAGCCCCTCAGAACAGGGGCCCCCAGGCCAGGGGCAGGAGAGCGGGATACGGGGGTGGGAGAGGCAGCAAACGGAGACAGAGGGCTGCCAGCGACACATCCACAGGAGGCCACATGGAGGGTTCCGGGGCGGTGGCAGCAGGTCACAGGTGAGAGAGCGACAGGCAGGTGGGCGGAGCCGGGTCACACGGGGTCCAGGCGTCCCAAAGAGGCAGCAGGCATTGGCGTGAGCACCCAGGCCACAGACGGAAGGAAGGCGCTGAGGAGGCAGCCGGATGTCAGATGGGCCCGGAGCGCCCTACACCCAGCTGCAGGGGCTCCCATTGGGTGGCGGGCGAGCAACGACAGCAGGTGCACATAGCGGGGCCATTGCTACAGCCCCCGGCAGAAGCCGCGCCCGGCTATGTGGAAGCAAATCAGGTAGAAGGCCTCAAAGGGATCCGCACAGCTCATCCCGAGTTGCACTTCAGAGTGGCTGCACACCTCTGACAGGGCCTCCAGCTCTGGCCCAGAGGAGGGGCCAAGCCATAATCAGCCACAGGTGGCCAGGGCAGGTGGGACAGCTCCAGCAGATGGTAGTAGGCAGCCCCGCAGGAGCGCGGATACCCATGGGCACCCTGCATGCTGATGAAGTAGGACATGGCCATGGCAGGGTCACCCTCACACAGACAGGTCACATATCCCAGGAAGGCACACACACAGAGTGGAGGCCGTCTCAGCAGGGCTCCAAGCCTCAAGGCCCCCCAGCGTGTCCGTCCAGTAAGCGCTCCTCAGGGAAGGGGGAGAGCCCCAGCTCCTCAAAGTGCACGTAGCAGTTGCCAGCGGTTGCGACATAGCCAAAGCGCAGCATACCAAAGCTCAGGCACCAATAGGCATCTGGCTGGGTGGGCACGGAGTGCAGGCAGCACTGAACAATGGGCAAACACCACAGGTCGCAAAGGGCCATGCTCTTGCAGGCGCTTCAGGCATGGACAGAGCCCCCGGAGCCTCCCAGCGGGACCTCGGGCAGAGATAAAGCTGCCATGGTACAGCTCTGAGGGTCTGAGCTGCAGTGGCCGTAGGGGCAGCATGGGATGCGGGGCCAGGGGGCTGGAAAGGCAGACAGGGGCTGCCAAGACCGAGAGATAATGGCAGGACGGGAACAGTGGGGCCGCTGTGAAGGAATGCGAAGGGAGTGGGCAGCGCACAGCTGCCGGCATGTAAGGCCAGACAGCCCCACGCATACACACCTGCCAGTGGAGATACAAACGACGGCACACGCATGCACAGGGAGAAGTGGAGGGCTGGAGGCCCAGGCAGGGGGGCCACACAGGGTACCCCCAATATTGGACCCCGGCCAGCACCAGAGGTGCATGTGGGTCATGCCAAGGTCTCATCAGTGGTGGCAGAGGGTGATAGCATGGTGGGACAACGTCACCTGGGTCAGGCATTTCCGAATGGACCGGCGCACCTGCATGCGCCTGGCAGAACGGCTGCAGGAGTGGCTTGAGCACCTCAGGACTGATATGCGAGACCGCATTCCCATGCCACAGTGGGTCGCCATAGCTGGGGGGGGCTTGGCCACCCCGGACTCCTGCCGGTCTGTTGTCCAGCACTGTGGGGTGGGGCTCACACCCATGGCGTGCCTGGTGCGGGACCTCTGTGAGGCTGTGGAGGGGGTATGCACCTGTATGAAATAATGCCCTCAGACAGGGTTAGTTGTGTCTATGATCATTTATTGTGCTCCCCTGGTCCCGCCCCATCACCCGGTACACCTGTGTGCACTCGTGCCCCTCCCCCCTCCCACCACCTTCGTGTTGCCGGGTGCCCCCTCCCTTCCTCATTCCCTATGCTGCCCTGCCCTTGCCCCTGCCCCTGCCCCTTCCCCTGGTGGCCCTTGGCTGGCCCCTCCCCCTGCCAACAGGGATGGCCGAGGCTACCGACCCCCCCTCATCCGAGGTGGTTGAGGAGGTGCTGTCAGCCAGCAGGGACGGAAGACCTGCCCCTGTCCCCTGTCCCCCACCCCTGGGGCCCCCCTACCCCTCCCTCCCTGCACTGCCTGTGGCCGTATCGGGGCCTGTCAGCCCAGGTGCTGGCATCTCTGCTGTGGGGGAACGGGTTCCCGGATCCGCGGTACCTGATGATGTTGGGGAGGTGGGGGTTGCGGTGCTGGCAGGGCCTGTGGTGCGGCTGGTGGGGGTGGAGGGGTCAGTTCATCATGTGTGGTGCCGTTCCCCAGCCCTCCCTACTGTCTCTGTGCTCTGCGTGCCCCTTCCCCCCGGCATGGGCACCACCCGACTCCTGTGCCGCTCCCTCTGCCCGTGCCCCATCCCTGCCTTTGGGGCTGTGGGGGATGGACATCTGCCATCACCTTCCACCGCATTAGTCCCCCCTCCCCTTGGGGTCTGTGCACGTGCCCTGCCTTGCCCTTACCTGCTCCCTCGGTGTCCGTTCCCTTGGAGGCTGGGCGGTCGCTGGGACTCGTGTCCGCCTGCTTCCCTGGGTCGGCAGGCCATGAGGTTCAGGGTGATGGTCTCCTCCTCCCCCTCTACCTCCTCGGAGTCTGCTGGGGCAAGTGTGGCCTCACCAGAGGTAGGGCTGGGGGTGTGCTGGGCGCGTGTGCCTGAGGTCCCTGGCATCTCCTCCGTGGTTTCCATGCCCGGTGCCGGGACTTGCTCAGAGCTCTCCGGCTGCAAGGGGGGGTGTCCTCATCTGTGGGTTGCTCCTCCTGGGCACCCCCTCCTACCGGGCGCCGGGCCACTATGAAGCCCTTGCGGTGTAGCACCCAACTCAGCGTGTCCAGGTAGGGGGAGGAACATGTTGTCCGCCCAGAGCACTGGTTGTTGTCTGTGATATCCTTGTACCTTATTTTCATCTCCTTTATTTTAGTCCAGCACTGTGTGGGCGTTCGGTCATATCCAGCCTCCTCCATCTCCGTGGCTATCTGGACGAACACCTGTTCGTTCCTGGCATTGACTTCCAGCTTGGCCTGCATCTCAGGTGTTGCCCAGATAGCTATGAGGTCGTGGGTCTCCTGGAGCCCCCCTGACCCCTCTGTGGTACCGGCGCCTGGGGGCCGGCCCCTCCGCTGCCTCTTCCTCCTCCGCGGCCGCCTGGCCTTGGCTCCCTCCGACCTCAGCTGCCACAGGGGCACGTGCCCTCTTGCTGGTCTGCTTGGGGGTACATTGGGGCTGCTGGTTAGGCTTCTGGTGGCTGTGGTCCCTCCCTCCCTCCTGTGCCCCTCCTCTCCCCGGCTCCGACCCACCCACTCCCAGCTGCACCCCCTACCTTCTTCCGGGGTGGCCCTGTGCGCTGCTGGGTGTCCCCTGCTGGGCTGGGTTCCCCCTCATGCTGCTGCTGCTGCATCTCCTCCTTGGCCTCTTGCTCCATCCTCTGCTCTGTTTCCTCCACCCTCCTCTCCATCGCCTGCTCCGCCACGTTCCCCTACTGCTGCCTGCCCTTTAAATCTCCCTCTGTGTGCCACTTGTTGTTGGTTGCCTGGCAGTGGTGCTGTGTGCCGTCACCACGGCCCGTGGTCATTTCCTTCCACCGCGGCTGGGGTTTTCCCTTCAGACGTTACTTTTCATTCACCCCTGCCATGGTGAGCATTCACCACACTTCTGGACCTCCTCCCACCCCGACCTCACGACGCGTGTTTAGGTTCACCCTGGCCCGTGTTTGACTGTGGTGAACATCTAGATGCGAGCCAACAGACGTGCACGGTTCTTTCACCACCGCCCGCGTTTGTCTGTGGTTGACTGTGGCGAATGCCAAAAATGTAACATCTGAAATCACCCTGAGACAGCAAAAGAGGTTTCACCATATTAGATGGCTCCATATATTTGCTTAATACTCAGGAGTTCCAGCAATGGAAGGAGATAGCCATGCAGAAAATATCATCCATCAAGATCAGAGTGGCAGATGTGCCAATGCATGCTCCTTCCACCTGTCTAACTAGGATTAAAAAGATTATAGAAAGTTTATAAATGGGATTTATTAACATGTTCTTTTCATCTCATTAGTGCTATTCTGTCACAGTAGAATGTAATATTTATGGTAATAGGGAGCCACACTGTTTAAAAGACAAATGTATTTTTAAATGAAACATTTGAAAACCATGAACAGTTTAAAACACCACAAGGACTTTTCATGATTGATAGCGATATTAAAACAGAAAGTTCCAGGGTCTAATTATTTCAGCCAGCTTCTGACAGCCGATCTGATAGAGACTGACACACTGGATCAAGCCAATGGTCCTTTATCCTATGTCCAGCAACGGAAGAAGGTGAAACATTGGCATAATTCATGTAAGCTACACGTGTGCCAGAAAGGGAGTTTGTTCCTGTAGCAGGGCCACTGAGAGCGCTTTTAGACGATCCCACTGACAAGCGGGATCGTTCAGAGGCGGGATCGGGCACCCGCCTTTCTCTCTACGCCGGGTCTGATGCTCAGAAGAGCATCAGACCCGGCGTAGAGACTCAGTGCGCATGTGCGCCCTTCTGCGCATGCGCACTCAGCTACATACCCCGGAAGTGTGCCGTGAAGCTGGCACAGCGGCGATCCACGTTGGACGCCGCAGGATCGCCTGCCCGGTCTGACGCGGGGAAGAGCCGGCTTGCATGTACGTTTGCTATTTAAACGAGCACAAAGAAACGCGGCTGATCAAAGGATCAGCCGCGTTTCTTGTCTCGTTTAAAAGCAGCCTAAGAGTGTCGGCAGGATAAGGCATGTCTTTATCTACCCCCTGGAGTAGGCGTTGGGGGTAGGTCAGCTGGGACGCAGGTCAACTGGGCCAGTTAGGGTGGCCTAAGGACTCCCAGCTGGGCATGATAGGAAATTTCAAGCCAGGTGAGGAGCACCAGAGATATAAGGCTTAACAGGGGGTTTGAAAGCAGGACCTCCAGGGAGAGGGAAGTGGCGCTGATAGGCCTTGGTATTAAGAGCAGCTGGCTAGAAGGCCCAGAGGAAGGGTGGGAGCTAGAGAGTCTGCCTTAAGGCCCTGCACCACAGAAGACTGCCCTGTAGGAACTGACTTGCTGGGAGTATGCCAGGCCAGAAAGTCCAGAGAAGGGTGGAAACCTAAAGCTGTCCGAAGCTGAGGGACAATTCAACAGAGTTGGCTGGGAGCCCAGCAAGGGGCTCACAACAAAATGTACTGGGGTGGGACCTCTGTCAGGGATCTTGCCCCACGTTGAGAGACTGTGGCTATAATATAACACTACTTGTAAATAATGGAGAACCAATTGAGAAGCCCTGGTTGTGCTGAGTGATTTCAGGTGGCTCCTGCAGGGAAGAAGTGTCTGCAGGAAGTAGAGTGTGACTGGGCCACCCTATCACCGTTCCCAGTGGATTTGGGGACTGATTTTGGTTGCTGAAGACAAAGGGTGTTAACAAATGAGATGTTAGTTGATATTAGCCTGCACCAGGTGCCTGTTTATTAGGTTCCTCCCTCACTGGCCCTGTGGCCTCCACCTACTGGACCTGCAGCCTCTACTTAAGAACATAAGAAGTGCCATACTGGGTCAGAGCAATGGTCCATCAAGCCCAGCATCCTGCCTCTAATAGTGACCACTCACGGGGGCCTGGGAGAAGCACCCAACAAGTCACCATGCTATCCATTCCCTGTGGGTCAGCCCCAGGCTCCCGACAGTAAAGGGTTTTGTTCCCCAATGCTATCTGGCTAATAGCCGCTAATGGAACTATCTGCCAGAAACTTGTCCAAACCTCTTTTAAACTCAGCTATATTGCTGAGTATACTTGCAGTGGGGTCTTGGAGAATGTGGGGTCTGCCATGCAGATGAATAGGGGCTAAAGTGCACCCACATGTCTGCATCCTGTCAATTAGGTTGGGTGCAGCACCTCCACACAGACAGGTCCTCCAGCACCATAGAGTCACGGATGGAAATCCTACAGTGTCCAAAGAGCAACTGCTTCCTGTCCCTCCCTCCACTCTCACTCTCATGGGTACCGCAAGTGTGGGCTGCCCACAAGCACATGAAATACATGTGGGGGACTCTCTGTTTATTAGGTTGTATACGCTAAACATGTGAGTGGCGTCTGAATAAAGGCTGCAGGGGCTGAGCCTGGACTGCAGCAGGCTCACCTCTCATTTGTTAACACCTGATGACTCTGATATTGTAAAGTGATATTAGAAAATGCATAAACATTCAAAGGACATCGTGTTAGGNGTCCGATGGAGAAGCACACCCAATGCACGAGGGGAGGCACCGGACAAAGGCACAGAAAGCCCCCACCCTCACCTGCACCTGTCTCTTATACACATCTAGATGTGTATAAGAGACAGCTTCTGGACCTCCTCCCACCCCGACCTCACGACGCGTGTTTAGGTTCACCCTGGCCCGTGTTTGACTGTGGTGAACATCTAGATGCGAGCCAACAGACGTGCACGGTTCTTTCACCACCGCCCGCGTTTGTCTGTGGTTGACTGTGGCGAATGCCAAAAATGTAACATCTGAAATCACCCTGAGACAGCAAAAGAGGTTTCACCATATTAGATGGCTCCATATATTTGCTTAATACTCAGGAGTTCCAGCAATGGAAGGAGATAGCCATGCAGAAAATATCATCCATCAAGATCAGAGTGGCAGATGTGCCAATGCATGCTCCTTCCACCTGTCTAACTAGGATTAAAAAGATTATAGAAAGTTTATAAATGGGATTTATTAACATGTTCTTTTCATCTCATTAGTGCTATTCTGTCACAGTAGAATGTAATATTTATGGTAATAGGGAGCCACACTGTTTAAAAGACAAATGTATTTTTAAATGAAACATTTGAAAACCATGAACAGTTTAAAACACCACAAGGACTTTTCATGATTGATAGCGATATTAAAACAGAAAGTTCCAGGGTCTAATTATTTCAGCCAGCTTCTGACAGCCGATCTGATAGAGACTGACACACTGGATCAAGCCAATGGTCCTTTATCCTATGTCCAGCAACGGAAGAAGGTGAAACATTGGCATAATTCATGTAAGCTACACGTGTGCCAGAAAGGGAGTTTGTTCCTGTAGCAGGGCCACTGAGAGCGCTTTTAGACGATCCCACTGACAAGCGGGATCGTTCAGAGGCGGGATCGGGCACCCGCCTTTCTCTCTACGCCGGGTCTGATGCTCAGAAGAGCATCAGACCCGGCGTAGAGACTCAGTGCGCATGTGCGCCCTTCTGCGCATGCGCACTCAGCTACATACCCCGGAAGTGTGCCGTGAAGCTGGCACAGCGGCGATCCACGTTGGACGCCGCAGGATCGCCTGCCCGGTCTGACGCGGGGAAGAGCCGGCTTGCATGTACGTTTGCTATTTAAACGAGCACAAAGAAACGCGGCTGATCAAAGGATCAGCCGCGTTTCTTGTCTCGTTTAAAAGCAGCCTAAGAGTGTCGGCAGGATAAGGCATGTCTTTATCTACCCCCTGGAGTAGGCGTTGGGGGTAGGTCAGCTGGGACGCAGGTCAACTGGGCCAGTTAGGGTGGCCTAAGGACTCCCAGCTGGGCATTATAGGAAATTTCAAGCCAGGTGAGGAGCACCAGAGATATAAGGCTTAACAGGGGGTTTGAAAGCAGGACCTCCAGGGAGAGGGAAGTGGCGCTGATAGGCCTTGGTATTAAGAGCAGCTGGCTAGAAGGCCCAGAGGAAGGGTGGGAGCTAGAGAGTCTGCCTTAAGGCCCTGCACCACAGAAGACTGCCCTGTAGGAACTGACTTGCTGGGAGTATGCCAGGCCAGAAAGTCCAGAGAAGGGTGGAAACCTAAAGCTGTCCGAAGCTGAGGGACAATTCAACAGAGTTGGCTGGGAGCCCAGCAAGGGGCTCACAACAAAATGTACTGGGGTGGGACCTCTGTCAGGGATCTTGCCCCACGTTGAGAGACTGTGGCTATAATATAACACTACTTGTAAATAATGGAGAACCAATTGAGAAGCCCTGGTTGTGCTGAGTGATTTCAGGTGGCTCCTGCAGGGAAGAAGTGTCTGCAGGAAGTAGAGTGTGACTGGGCCACCCTATCACCGTTCCCAGTGGATTTGGGGACTGATTTTGGTTGCTGAAGACAAAGGGTGTTAACAAATGAGATGTTAGTTGATATTAGCCTGCACCAGGTGCCTGTTTATTAGGTTCCTCCCTCACTGGCCCTGTGGCCTCCACCTACTGGACCTGCAGCCTCTACTTAAGAACATAAGAAGTGCCATACTGGGTCAGAGCAATGGTCCATCAAGCCCAGCATCCTGCCTCTAATAGTGACCACTCACGGGGGCCTGGGAGAAGCACCCAACAAGTCACCATGCTATCCATTCCCTGTGGGTCAGCCCCAGGCTCCCGACAGTAAAGGGTTTTGTTCCCCAATGCTATCTGGCTAATAGCCGCTAATGGAACTATCTGCCAGAAACTTGTCCAAACCTCTTTTAAACTCAGCTATATTGCTGAGTATACTTGCAGTGGGGTCTTGGAGAATGTGGGGTCTGCCATGCAGATGAATAGGGGCTAAAGTGCACCCACATGTCTGCATCCTGTCAATTAGGTTGGGTGCAGCACCTCCACACAGACAGGTCCTCCAGCACCATAGAGTCACGGATGGAAATCCTACAGTGTCCAAAGAGCAACTGCTTCCTGTCCCTCCCTCCACTCTCACTCTCATGGGTACCGCAAGTGTGGGCTGCCCACAAGCACATGAAATACATGTGGGGGACTCTCTGTTTATTAGGTTGTATACGCTAAACATGTGAGTGGCGTCTGAATAAAGGCTGCAGGGGCTGAGCCTGGACTGCAGCAGGCTCACCTCTCATTTGTTAACACCTGATGACTCTGATATTGTAAAGTGATATTAGAAAATGCATAAACATTCAAAGGACATCGTGTTAGGAAAAAAAATAGATTCATACTTGAATATGTGTTCGTAGAAAAACTGAACAATGAAGAGACGCAACAAGTCATTAAGTCAAAATAGGATTGGATCCAGGCAAGAGTCGAGGGTGCAGCTGCACAGGTTCCCAGAGTGGGGAGCTCAGACCAGTGAAGGACATTCATCAACGCAGAAGGAGGTGGCCCAATAACACGTAGAAATAACACATGCACAACATATGGGCCCTCAGACCCTACAATGCAAGGTGATCTGACGTCTGGAGGGGGGTGGGGGTGGGATATTATGTTAAAATTAACATAAAAATGATTAAAGCCAAATGTTCCTTTTTCTAATTGGTGAGTCAGTGGTCACTGGGGGTGGGGTGGGAGGAGGACAGAAAAAAACCTGGTTGAGCCAGGGGTGTCAACTTTGTGCAATGCCATGGTCACATGGTGGATTGGCTGGGGCGGGGTGTTGTTCCTGAAGTCTCACCTTAGTCAGAAACTCACTGGGTGGCCTCGGGGCAGTCACATTATTTTCTCAGCCTAACCTACTTCACAGGGTTGTTGTGAGGATTAAAAGAGTTGCTAACTAGTTCTTGATGAAGCGCTATGGCAGGGAGGCGGTATATAAAAATAAAGATGATTATTATAAAGATTATTATATTATGCCACCTTTGCTTTATCAATGGTATCTGTCAAATATTTCTATGTTGGGAGGAGGCACATCCCACTGTTTCCCACAAGACATTAAGTTCCCTGAATCAACCCCTTGGAAAAGCCAGGGATCTATTTGATTTATTTATTTATTATAATAAAATGTCTATGCCGACCCCACCTGCTAAAAGCATCTCAGGGTGGCTAAAAACATATTTAAACAATTTAAAGCAGCAATAATATGATTTAAAACACTATAAAAACACAATATAAAAAACAACATACCCTCCCCAACCAAACCCCCCCACATCAGGAAAAGCACAGCGGAACAGCCAGGTCTTACATTGTCTACGGAAAGAGGGGAGGCCAGTAATCAGGCGGACCTCCAATGGGAGGGAGTTCCACAACCACGGTGCGGCCACAGAGAATGCCCTCCACAAGGTCGACACCCGAGAAACCCAGAGGACCTTGAGGAGGGTGCCCCTGGCCGACCACAGGGGTCGATCCAGGACCCGGAGGGTGAGGTGGTCCCACAGGTAGGCAGGGCCCAGGCCATTCAGGGCTTTAACGGTCAACACCAACACCTTGAATTGGGCTGGGAAGACTATAGGAGGCAAGTGCAGAGAGCGAAGCACTGGTGTAATATGCTCGCGTCAGCCCGTCCCCGTTAGGAGATGAGCCACCACATTGTGAACCAGCTGCAGCCTCCGAACCAGCACCAAGGGTAGCCCCATGTAGAGTGCATTACAGTAGTCCAATCTTGAGGTAATAAATTCATGGACGATCGTGGCTAGGTCGGAGTCCGAGACATATGGCCGAAGCCAACGCACCAGATGTAATTGGCGAAATGCCTCTTTAGTGACAGCCGCCACCTGGGCATCCAGGCGAAGCTGTGGGTCAAGGAGAACCCCCGGACTCCAAACCTGAGATACCAGGGCAGGACGGACCCCATCAATGATGGAAACCACTGCTCCCCCAGCCTTCCCCACGACCATCAACTCCATCTTGTCGGGATTTAACTCATCCAATCCCCCATAGCTGCCAAGCACCAGGTAAGCACCTAGACTGCTGTGTCTGAGTTGGATGAAAATGAGAGATAAAGCTGGGTGTCATCAGCTACTGATGACACCGTATGCCAAATTCCCTAACAACCTCCCCCAAAGGCTGCATGTACACATTGAACAAGAGAGGGGACAAGATGGAGTCTTGCGGGACTCCACACGTGGGGCCCCGAGGAGAATATAAAAAATCACCCAGGACCACACGCTGGACTCTTTCAGCCAGGAAGGAGTGAAACCACTCAAGAGCGGTTCCGACATTCCCTGCCTGGTCTCGCAGCCGAGTCACCAACAACTCATAGTCAACGGTATCAAATGTAGCGAAGAGATCTAATAGGATCAACAGGGTCAAATGACCCCACTCCAGCTCATGGGAGAGGTCATCGACCAAGGCCACAAGTGCAGTCTCCATGCCGTATCCAGGGCGAAAACCTGACTGCAAGGGATCAAGAAAGTTAATCTGGTCCAGATGCTCTTGCAACTGCTGAGCCACCGCCCGCTCAATAACCTTGCCTAAAAAGGGAAGATTAGAGACTGGCCAATAGCTGGCCAGAATGCCAGTGTCCAATGATGGTTTCTTGATCAGGGGCCACACCAGTGCCTCCTTAAGGCAGTCCGGCACCCTGCCCTCCCCCAGGGAGGTGTTGACAATCCCCGCCAGCAATGGCCCTAATGTCTCCCAGCTGACCTTGACCAGACAGGACGGGCATGGGTCTAATTCACAATAAGTGGCTTGGACAGACCTCAGGGCATCCCCTGCATCTGAGGGTGACACATTCTGAAATTCATCCCACAAAACAGGACAAGGCGGGGCTTCTACTGCCTCTGGTTCACCCACTGCTAAAAGTGTCGTGTCAAAACTGTGGTGGATCTGAGTGATTTTATCTACAAAAAAGTCCACAAACAAATCACAGTGGGCATTCGATGACTCTAAATCCAGGCGGAGGGAGGATGGATTTTATCTATACAACAGCTCTGTTGAACTGATAATGCTAAGACATAAAAGAAGGACATGAGAGATACATTGTCATTTTGTGTGGAGATGTCAACATGCTGCACTGCCATGTGGGGTGACCTATGTCTCTAACCCCTGAGCCTGAAAATGAGGAGTAACTTTTTTGACACGCGTGTTAAAAAAAGAGACGGCCCTGGAGAAGATGTCTATTCCAGCAGGTGAAGCTAAGCTGATGATAGGGTGCTGATTTTCCCTGACATGGTTGTAGTGGCACTGAAGGGATGTTTGTGAGGTGATGTGTGTAATGGCAAATAGATAGCTACACTTCAAGTTTTATGACGGGTGTCAAGAATAATGATAGGTAGAATTCGAAAGGGAATTTCATTGCCACAAAAATACAAAGCAACTTGAAGCATTATTTTGCCTCCTCTCCGGTGGTGTGGGTTACTTGCAAAACCCTGATAGCTGAAGTCTTACAAGTCGGATCACAAAATGGATAGGATAAGTTCTTGAAGGGAAGGTCCAATGCCAGTTAGTTTCATGGAGTGTCCCCTGCTTTTTGTACTATTTGAGAGGGTAAATAACTCCCTATTTATTCGTTCCACACCACTCATGTTTTTATGAACTTCTGTCATATCCCCTCTGTCACCTTATCTCCAGGCTGAAGAGCCCTAACCTATCAAGCCTCTCTTCATATGGAAGCTATTCTATACCGTTTATCAGTTTTGTTGGCCTTCCTCTCTACCTTTTCCAGTTCTATTATATCATTTTAGAGATAAGGCAACCAGAACTGCACACAATATTCAGGATTTATGTAGTAGTATTTGGAAGGTACAAAGGGTTCCAAAAGCCTAGGACAGGGGAGGGGAGGGGAGTCAGACATGTAAGTCCTTGGCTATCAGTGTTGTACAGATTCGGTTCTCAAACTGTGCAGGAGTCGCACCGTGCCGCTGTTTCCATTTGGCGCCCAGGTGACTTCCGGTTGGGGAGCGAGCTTCTAAATCTCCAACACCCCCCTGGGATTTTTTCCAACCGCAGACTTTTGAAGTCTGGGAAAAAGCACCAACATGTAAAAATGCCTTCGGTATAGCACTTCTTATGTTCTTGCTTGATCTATTTTATGTCTTCAGAGCTGCATTCTTCACTTCCTTGCACTTTGTATCAGAAAGCCCATCTGTAAAACACTGATTTGTGGCTCTCATGTTTATGGTCCTGCTGCCACTGAAATTAATAGTGGAACTCTCTTTATCTTTAGCAAGGTCTATGCCCTATAGTCTTATTGTATCTAGTTTAGTTCAGCTAAATCACAAAACCATGAGTAAGAAAACCTGAATCAGGGCATCTTTTCTCATCTTCTGAAAATTGCAGGAAATCTTTGGGTTTTTTGTTTTGTTTTGTTTTTTGGATTCAAAATGAACACAAGTGGGACCTGACTTTTCAAAAAGGGACTAAATCCGATCCCTGATTACACATGGGTAGATTACACCCACAGTGAATTGTGAGCATAAATGCTGTGCCAGAGTCAGTGATTTGTGGGCGCAAGGAGATAATTAGATGAGTAAATTCTCCTGTTTGCATCCAGTAAATTGGCATCTCCTAGGAGGCCCTGTTGCAGTTCACAGTTCTGTCATAAATCAGAAGTAGGGCTGTCAACTGCTTAATTTATTTTTAGTTTATTAGCTGCATTCCTTTTAATTGATGAAGTGCTCGAAAATTCCAGAACCTCACTACACTTTTGTGAAATAGAATGCAGTGGTTTTTGTTGTTGTTGTAATATTTAATGACACTTTCAATTTTGAAAAATGTATTATTTTTGAAGATTTGTCCATCTTTATCTTTCATTTTATGTTTAAAAATAATTAAAAATGGCATTTAAAAAATAAATAAATATTCAGACATGGGCCCAGTTCCTACCCCAGCTGGGTAGGAGCCAGGTGGGAAATGTGGTCCTGTATGAGCTGGATCCACAGTCCGTGCCCAGCTCCCACCCGCCTGGGGCAGAGTGGGCAAGCTGGGCAGGAACATGTTCTTGGCCTGGCTCCTACCAGCATCAGAGAGGTTGCCATGGCGGTGAGAAGCATGTCACTCCCTGCCCCCTGCCATCCCTCCCTGGCTGGGGGAGACCACAGAAAGATTTGTTCCCGTGGCTGAAGAGTTCCCAACCAGAGGAAGCTCACCCCTTCCCAGAGTGGGACAGATTGTTAACACCCTGTGTCTTACCAGGTGGCTGTTCGTTTAAACCTAAAAGGCTTGGTTGGGGTTTCAGGCACTGCTGTAGTATAAATATAAGAGAAAATGTTTTCTGGAATGATCAGGCCCCAAGACCACCATGGGGGCTTAAATCTGCTTCCCAGATTCTCAGACAGTAGCCCTTGTCAGGATGCCCCTGGGCTTCTCTGGTTGGGCTGAGAATGAGCAGCTACAAGCCCCATACACTGCCTTTTAAATAGAATATCTGTGGCAGTGTAGTCCAGTCAACAAGGTGCTGAGAGACCTGGCTTGGTGCATGGATATTTGCCACCCTCAGGCAGCTGCGGTTGCCGCCCCTCCCCTACCGTAAAGCTTGGCAACAGCTGGAGGGGAGCAGGACAAGGAGTGGCAAGAGCTGGGAGGGGGGCAGAAGGAGAGGCAGCTCCTTCAACTTGCCACCTTAGGCAGCCCTTCCCTCAGTATAGCATGGAGTTCAGTGGATTCCCCTTGATCCTGCTGCCACCAGCACTGAACCCTACACTGGATCGGGCGAAGGGGGTGCCTCTCTCACCCCTGCTCCAGCGCAGAGGTCCTAGCTGCAGCAGGACAGCTGGATGGGGGGCAAGTGAGTAAGGGAAGCGATCAGGGGAAGGATGGGGGCCTCTTCTAGTTGCCACCCCAGGCAGCCTAATGGTAGCGCCAGCCCTGTTCCTATCCTGTCTTAGCCATGAAATCACTGAGTGTCTTTGGGGCAAGTCACAGACTCTCAGTCTCAGTTCTCCATCTGTAAAATGGCAAGGTATGTATCCCATCTCTCCAGAGGCGTAGTTAGCATAGAGTGAGGGGGCTCAGTTGAGCCCTTCAGTCTAAGAGGGCCCTTGGCAAGTGGCCTGAGAGCAGGAAATTTTCAGAGTGGTTAGGGGAGGGATCAAAGCCAAAATTCTGCACCTGCCCATGCTGAAAAATTTATAGTAATACTCAGGCAACCTTCAAAGGTCCCAAGAAGGAAGATTTAAGAGTGGGCAGAGGTGGAGTTTTGTCCCTGTCCCTGCCTACTCTGAAAGCTTAGTTTCTGGTAGCGTTGCTGCCACTTCCAGGGCAGAGGGGCCGGGGAAACAGACTAACTTTTGTCTGCCTGTATCCATCGTGAGGGCTAGAAGGCAAGGAGTATGTCAAGGTCAGCATTTGTTTATACAGTATGTAGTCAAAAGGCTTGACTGAGATTACAGGCACTGTTGTAGTACAGAATAGGGATGTGCGAACGCGGTTCGGAAGTTCGGAGTTCGGACCGAGCTCGACTAGTTCGGTCGACTGAACCGAACTTCCGAACCAAACTCAAATTCGACTGAACTGTTCGGTCAAATCTGAACTAGTTCGGAAGGCCAAAAAAACCTTAAAACACCAGTTTGGAATGTACAAACTCAGTTCGGAAGTTTGGAATTTGACTGAACTCGACTAGTTCGGTCGACTGAACCAAACTTCCGAACCGAACTTGATTTTTGAACTGAACCAAACCAAACCGAATTTCCGAACTTGGTTCTGTTCCCACATCCCTAGTACAGAACTGCAGGTCAGGCTGGCCAGGAGCCCCTTTGGGAGGGCTGACACATAGGGAGACCCCATCTTTTGCCCTTGGGGGAGGGGGCATAATTGGGACAAGAGCCTGGGCCCACCACAGTCTTGCTGCACCACTTTGTGCTTCCCTATGTTCTCCTCCCCCTTGTCTCCCTTGTCCATCCTCAGTTGTAAGCCCAGTTGGGAAGGGACTTGTCCCTAATTACAACTAGGAGTGTGCATTTCACTTTCGTTATTACGATAACGAAAATGAAAATGGCATTTTCAGCTTAGTGTTCTATGTCTGGCCCTACCTCTCACCCTACTTCTTAGCCACCTTAGACCTCTGATCTTGGGTCACCATATACCTCTAAATCTATTGGCTACTGATCGTGCAACAACTTATTTATTTAGATTTTTTATTCCACCCTATTTTCTTTCTTTCTTTCTTTCTTGCTTGCTTGCTTGCTTGCTTTCACAACTTTTTACCCTGCCCCTCCTGCCAAAGCAGCTTGGGGTGGCTAACAAATACAAAACATAAAAATACAATATAAATATAATACATACATACATACATACATACATACATACATAAAAAAACATAAAACAATATAATCCAATTATTAAAAAATAAACAAAAGAACCTCCCCTCCCCTCACCAAAAGCCTGGTGGAACAAACAGGTCTTACATTGTCAGCAAAAGGAGGGGAGATCTGGGGCCACCGGGGCCTCCACTGGAAGGGAATTACACAGCCTAGGTGTGGCCACTGAGAACACCCTCTCCAAAGTCTCCCCCTGAGCCACTTGGGGGACTTCAAGAAAGGCGCTCCTGGCAGACCGCAGCGGTTGATCCAGAAGCCAGTGGGTGAGGCGGTCTCGCAGAGAGGTGGGGCCAAGCTTTATAGGGCTTTATAGGTAAGCACCAACACCTTGAATCGGGCCCAGAAGACTATTGGCAGCTAGTGCAGAGCTCGGACCACTGATATAATGTGCTGATGGCGACCCGGCCTGGTTAGGAGGTGGGCCATTGCATTCTTCACCAGCTGCAGTCTCCGAACTGTCACCATGGGTAGCACCACATAGAGTGTCTATCCCTTAGGCTCATAGTGGCTTACCGTAATGTTAACAACTAACTAACTCAGATCCTAATCTTCGCAACACCCTTGGGAGGTAGGTTAGGCTGAGAGATCTGTGGCTGGCCCAAGGTCACCTGGTGAGTTCATGGCTAAGGTGAGACTTGAGCCAGGGCCTCCCCCTACCTCCTGATCCAAGGTCTGCACTCTTAATCACAATACCACACTAGCTCTTGATACACACCTTTGATTCTGCCGAGACCTACATATATCCTGACAAGCATTTTAAGATTAATTTTATTTATCTATTTATTTTCTAGATTTCTACCCCGCCCCTCCTGAGAACAGCTTGGGGTGGCTTCCAACAATAAAAATATATATAAAATACATATAAAACAATTTAAAACACATCAAAAATACAATATGAGGTATTAAAACAGGGCCCGGGAAAACATTAAAACAATAAATAGTGTAGGGGAGATAAAAACCCACTAACCCCCCTCCCCAAAAGCTTGGGCGAACAGCCAGGTTTTACAACTTCACCGGAATGTCAATAGACTTGGGGTCAGGCGAGCTTCCTCCAGAAGGGAGTTCCAAAGGTGCGGCGCGGCCACCGAGAATGCCCTCTCCATTGTGGGGCCCCCGCTTAACGCGGGGGACCTCCAAGAAGGCACCCCCAGCAGACCGAAGGAGCCGTTCTGGGGCACGGAGGGTGAGGCGGTCCCTGAGGTACGAGGGACCCAGACCATGAAGGGCCTTATACATGAACACCAAAACCTTGAACCTAGCTCGGCACGCTATTGGCAACCAGTGCAGAATCTGGAGCACAGGTGTAATGTGCTCCCGATGACCCATCCCCAAAAGAGACGGACCGCTGCATTCTGCACTAGCTGCAGACTCCGAACCAGGAACAAGGGAAGCCCCATGTAGAGCTCGTTGCAGTAGTCCAGCCTCGAGGTGACGAAGACATGGATGAGGGAGGCCAGGTCCGGGCTGGAGACGAATGGATGCAGCCTCCACACCAGATGCAACTGGCAGAAATCAGCCTTTGTGACTGCCTCCACCTGCCGCTCCAGGCAGAAATCCGCATCCAATATCATCCCCAGACTCCGGACCTGCTGAGCAATAGGAGGGCAAACCCCCCCAATCAGGGGGGCCACTACCTCCCTCGCTCTCCCCACCAACATCACATCCGTCTTATTGGGGTTGAGCTTCAGTCTGCTCTGCCACATCCATTCCGCCATGACCTCCAAACACTGGGATAGCAACGAGACAGCAGGGTCTGGGTCAGTTGAAAAAGAGACGTACAGCTGAGTATCATCAGCATATTGGTGACATCGCACCCCGAAACCTCTCACAACCTCCCCCAAGGGCTGCACATATACATTAAAGAATAATGGAGACAGAATGGAACCCTGCGGAACGCCGCATGATAAAGCTCGGGGGCAAGATGCCTCATCCCTCAACACCACCCGCTGGCTTCTCCCCAAGAGGAATGAATGGAACCATTTGAGAACAGTCCCATCCAGACCCCCCCAGGTCATGCAGCCATCTCAACAGCAGCCCATGGTACACGGTATCAAAAGCGGCCAAGAGATCTATCAGGATGAGAAATGTTGAACATCCTGCATCCATCTCCCGGTGGAGGTCGTCGACCAAGGTCACCAATGCCGTCTCAGTGCCATAGCTGGGGCAGAACCCAGATTGAAATGGGTCCAGGAAACCAATGCTATCTAGATGCACCTGGAGCTGGAGTGCCACCGCCCGCTCAATAACCTTCCCTAAAAAGGGAAGGTTAGAGACAGGTCGGTAACTGGCGAGCGCATCCATGTCCAAAGATGGTTTCTTCAGCAGGGGGCGCACCACAGCCTCCGTGAGGCTGGGCGACAACCTCCCCTGCTGCAAGGACGCGTTCACTACCCTCACCAGCTCCGTCCCCAACATCTCCCTGGAGGCTTTCACCAGCCAGGACGGGCATGGATCGAGTTCGTAACAGGTGGCCCTCACAGACCCCAAGACGTCCACCACATCGACCGGCGTCACTTCCTGAAACTCCCTCCACAAAGCTGGACTGGACCTGGCCTCCATCACCTCGCGCTCTCCCCCTACTGCCCCTAATCCAGTCCTTAAGAAAGGACTTTCTCCTATTCAGAATGAAGCAAAGGCATAAATGCTGACGTCTCATGTGCAAAACACTCCACCAGGCACTGGGAACCAATAGTATTTAAAAAAAACCAGTCTGATCATTTTTACATTCTCCACAATGCAAAATGCACCACAACGTAGATCAGCTTGAACTAATGTAATTTAATTGTTCCACTGATGCCAACCTGCCTTAATTTATACTTATTGGAGCAAATGGTCAGCTAGAAAAACTAGGGCAGACTTTCCTCTTGTGTTTTGCCTTCTCTGCACAACTCAAATCACTTTTGTTCGTGGCTAAAGTGACATTATGTTTCTCCACAGGGTACATAATGGCCAGTCATTTATCAAACACACTTATGTCTGGACTTGGAACAGAAGCATGTGGCCAGCTGTTTGGTGACAAACATTTATAAAATGTAATTGCAATGCATGCTCCCAGAACTCCCAGTAGGAAAATGCTGCATTCTGGTGTTGCGCCCCGTCACATTTTTAAAAAAGCACGTGTATAGAGAATGCATCTGGACCAGGCAGGCCCAGCCTTAGAATTTGTGGGGCCCTGGGTGAAGATAAAATGTGCAGACCCTGGTAGTTGCATCCCCTCCCCCTTGGGCACTCAGGGGCATCCGGAGGGGCACCTTCCATGGGACTCTGAAAGGGTGGGGTGGGGGTAATGTTTAGATCCTTGCTGGAAGGGAGTGGGGACTCCAGATCCTGCCCTGGTGAAAAGAGGGGCCCCGGAAGTAGAGACAATAGTTGGGTTTGGGCTGTTTGTAGGGTGGCCACTGATGTATCCCAGAATACAGGACATGGCAGGAGAGGATACAGGACATGGGGGGAGGAAAAGCACAGCTGGCTCAGGGCTCTTTCGCTCAACCAGGACTGGGCGAGGGGTGGGGAAGGGGATGCAGCACTACAGGCAAAATCCCACCCATGGGTGCATTTAAAAAAAATCCGCCTGGATGGGGTTGCGCAGATCAAAAAAAGTGCTCATGGCCTTGAAAATCCGGATGTTACGATAACCCTAGCACTCCCCTAGTACTGGGATGGCCAGCTCCCCTCCAAGTTCACATGCTGCTGACGCTGCCGTTCCCACTGGAAGTTATGAGAACATGACTTCCATACGCGCGTGCGTGTGAGTGAGTGAGTGAGTGAGTGAGTGGAAGCATGTGGCAGCATGTGGAAAATAAAGGACAAAATCACATATATGAAAGACAATGGACAAACCCTTCAAAACCAGGACAGCCCTGTATAAAACAGGACCAATGACCACCCTAGACATTTGCCCCCGGTGACCGTGGGGTAAGGACAGTTCTCTGTGGGGCCCTCCATGGGGCTCCAGAGGTCATTGCGTTTGGGGCCTTGCTGGGAGGCAGCCCCACACCCTGCCTGGTGAAAACAGGAGTTGCTACAAGTCCTATGGAAGTAGGGAAACCAATGGGGCCCAGGGGGCAATTGCCTCATGTCGCTCTGTGTTAGACCAGCTTAGGGACTAGGAATATTGATAGAACAGAGGAAAAAGGTGCTATCTTTTGTATTATTACTTATTTATATTGCACCAGCAATGTCCCTGGTGCTAAACAATCACAATTAGGGTTGCCATTAATCTTTTTACCATTTGACCTGAGCCTGCTCATCTTCCAGAATCCAGAAGAAACTATGTAAGTCCTTTCTGTTTGGCTAGGCATTTGGCATGCAGGTATAGGATGGGTGTGGGGAGGGTTAAGGGAAAGCATTGTTGCAGGAGGGGATGGGGGGACAAGGGGATTTCTAAAAGATATTTTTAATGGTTGTAAGTCACCCTGAGCCTTAATGGAAAGGGCAGCACATCAATCTGAATGAATAAATAAACAAATAAATAAAGGCAGATCCTAGACCCTGACGTAAGGGAGTTACGATCTAGGATGGGCAAGGGAGAGGGGAACATAGGGAGAAACAGGGGTTTATTTATGGAGTTGAGCATATGGTGCAAGACATGTGCACTTTAGTTACAAGGGTGCACATGTGTTGTGTACACCGACCTGACCCACTTGGAGCATGTAGCCACAGGTTTATTTTCACCCTATGCAACTGCACGGTGTCCCATGTGTTGTGGGAGGAGGGAGAGCAATACATGGGTTCCAAAAATAAACTTGAGATGCCAACATGAGTGCAAGAAACACTGGTGTAAAATATAGGTCTACAGATCCTCACTCAGGGTGCTTTCAGACAAAACACGCTCCACCCACTACCCACTCACCTCCCACCCATGATAAATGTTACACGGTACCCATAGTTCAACACTGCAGCCCTGAAACATGGGGTATTTTCAGACATGACATCACCGCCGATGGCCATGCCTACTCCAGCAGTGTTGTCACGTCTGCTCCCGCGCACCAGGTGTTAACCCCGGGCAGGAGCAGACTACACCCCAGACTGTGTCACGGCTAATCCGGGATATGCACTGGGCTCCCTGCCAGCACACGTCCTGGGTTTTGCCCTGCCATGGTCTGAGGAAGCCTACCCCAAGGTAGAGGAAGCTCTACCAAGGTAGAGCGGGCCATCACGTCTGATGGCCTGCTCTACCTAAGCCTGCCCGTCAGGGAAGAGGTGGGGCCATACTGAGCAATGCAGGGTGTGGGGCCATGCGGACCAATGTCCACACTTCCCCTGCTCTCTCCCCTTCCCAGCCCTGGCTGCCAAAACATTTGTTCAGCGCGGAGCAGACTCCTGCCCAGGGTGAGGACTCTCACCCCGGGCAGCATTTAAGCGTGGTGGCTGAAAAGTCATCATGTTTGAAAATACCCCTGTATAGTGGGTGATGGTGGGTGGGTAGTGGGTGGACTGGAGAGTGTCCTCCTGTCTGAAAATGACCTCAGTCTGAGGGAGGACCAGTCCATGGGTGGTTTGCAGCAATTCAGGAGGTGGAGCCCAAAATATGGGGTCTGTGATAAACCAGAAATAATAACGTATGCATAGCATATGGACCTCCAGGCTTTACAGCGCAGGGAGTCTCAGACCCAAAAAGGGAAGTCATTTTTCAATAAACTTCAAAAATGAATTATAGTAATGTTTCCCCTTTTCTAATGACTGTCACTGTGGCCCACGCAATTATTTCACATGGGGCCTCAACATCTCTGGAGCCAACAATAACTGAGGTCAAAGAAAAAGAAGCGCTGTATGTAGCATTTCTTGATCTTAGGGCAGCCTTTGATTCAGTCAATAGGGCTGCCCTTTGGTAAAGGTTTCAAGCGTCTACCATAGATCGTCGTCTCCTGGTATTATTAATTATTATTATTATTATTATTATTAACAAACATTTATATAGCACCAGCAGTTTACCTGGCACTTTACAAAGTAATAAAATAGACACGGTCCCTGCCCCTAGGGCTTACAATCTGAGAGATTCAAGCACTGGAGTGCTTGAATCAATCAAAATCTGGTGTGATTTAAATTTGTCCACAACTACTAGGCTCTCTGGTGTGCCTGCAACTTGTCCGAGGCTACCAGACTATCTGATGTTACTTGTTTAGTCTGTGAGGAGCAGTTGAACCTCTAGATAGGTGATGGTCGCTAGGGATGGGCGAACGCGGTTCGGTAGTTCGGTGTTTGGCCCGAACTCGGCCTGTTCGGACAACCAAACACGAACACGAACACGAACGCACAGAACAGACCGAACACCGAAATAGCGAACACACATAACGGAACTGAACACCGAACGACAAAAATGGCGAACACACCGAACGGAACCGAACACCGAACTACGAAATGGCCGAACAGTTCGTTCAATTCGAATCACGTTCGGTTGTGTTCGGGTGGCTAAAACATGGTCTTCTGTCAGGTCACTGGAAGGCCAAATGTAGCAGGGAGGGGGAAGTCATTTGACTCAGCTAGGAGCAGACTTCCAGGCACCAGGGGTGGAGGGTGGAGAGTGGCTTGGAGTAGCAGCCAGCCTGATGAATCACCATCTCTTTTCGCCTCAGACCACTGGCTTGGCAGTCTATGATTGGCCACGGGCTAGGCTGCACGGAGCCAATGGGGCTGATTTGAGGCGGGCGCAGCAAGAAACAAAACTGTCTGCCTCCCCCCTTCCCAATACCTTCTGAGCTAGTCACTGTTCCTGAGCAGCAGGCGTTTCAGAAGGCTCCCTCACCCAGCATTTTCCAGCTCCCCAATCCATTGCCATCCTCCTCCTATTTCACCCATCCAACCCATCTACCCCCATATTCTCATTTATTTACATTAGCTTTGATAGATTTAGTTGTTATTTTTTGTTTTTATCCCTCCCTGTGTTCAATCTTCAATCTTCCTCCTTCCCTCCCCCCTCCATTGAATATTCCCTCCCCATTCCCTTCCCCTGTTTTTTTGATTCATTAGAGTAGTAGTATATATTATTAATTTATAGATTGATTTAGGTTTCATTTCAGTTTTGTACCCCTCCTTGTCTTGTTTGTGATTGCCCCCCTAACCCCCATCCCATATATTCAATTCATAGGTAGATAGATAGGATTAGGTCGATACATTTTTGTTTGAGTAGTTTAGTTTAAGGTTTACTGATAGAGTGAGTTTACTGTTTTCTGTGATTCAGCTTTAGGGTTTGTTGGAGTTATTCATAGCATTTAGAATACATTTATTAGTTAGGTAGTTAGTTAGTTATTAGTGTAGATATAGAGATATAAATATTTGATAAAAAAATTCAATAAATTTTTTTTAAAAAATTATATATTAAAAAACATTGTTTTTTTCGGGCCGAACGGCCGAACGCGAACGCGCGAACCACCCGAACACCGAACGACCGAACACGAACGCACAACCCGATGGCGAACGAACCGAACGGCCGAACACGAACGTACGACCTGCCCGAACAACCGAACACGAACGGCCGACACACGAACGGCCGAACCGAACGGGCGAACACGAACGCGAGGTACGACCGAATGACCGAACACGAACACACGAACCGAACGCGGCCGAACCGAACGGCCGAACGCGAACACACGAACCGATCGCGGCCGAACCGAACGGCCGAACACGAACCGCGATCTGTTCGCCCATGCCTAATGGTCGCTTATCTTATGATTATCTCCCATTTCCTTACAGTTGTGGTGGTGGGGACTTTTCACACAGACACTCTAACACTGATACAATGGGTGTTACATTTTATTATACATGTTGCAGGACACCCATAGAACACACCTGCAGCCCTGCAACATGTATAATAAAATGTAACACCCATTGTATCAGTGTTAGAGTGTCTGTGTGAGAAGGGTCTATAAAACCAACAAAGGCTCTTTCATTTGATCACACATGCAAAATTAGCGTGCCGGCAGTAATTAAATTTTTGCTCTCACTTAATTGAATTTGCGTGAGAAAGAAAAGGGAGAACAGTGTTATCAGGGCTGAGGAGAAGGCAGTTTCTCACACCTGACTTCACTCATACTTGACTAAGTGCTTCATTAGGACCTAGGCAAATCTGGTGACAGACCATTAATTTTCATGGATATAATCTGGGAAGCCAAATGTTTGTCAAAGGCTGGCCTGCCAAAAACAGCATTAACGCATTAACGTTTATTTAGAAACTAAGCTGCAAGTCTGTTTTCATGCTGCCTTTGTCATGTTACGGATTAATTGCTTAAATATATTAAGACTGTAAATGCATGCAGGGAAGATTATTTTGCATTGTACCAAAACATTAAAAACAGAAAACTTGTGTTATACTTAAAAGCAAGCATCTCCAGAGCAGGTATAGGGCAATGCTTCTTAAAATATAGAACCGCTAGTATTGTCAAATGTTATAATTAGCCAGAAATAATCCTTTACTGCTTGATTAAAAGGTGGTTAGTTTATGGCCTTGTCCTTGTAGTATTATTTCAACAAGGGGTGAGTGGCAGTTGTAGCCGTGGCCCAAGTGAATATCACAAAGGGTTTGCACTGAAAAAAATATGAAGCCTCATCTCAGACTTCTGAGAGGCAGGAAAATCCTCCACTTTTAAAGCCAAAGGGAGTTTTGTCAATGGGTGGAGGATTGTGCCCTTGGGCAAAATTCTCACTCTACCTACCTAGGTGTTCAGATACTGCAGAGATGATGTGCACCATATGAACGTTCACTGAAAATGTATGCACTTATCTTCACTTCACACTTGTGGGCTTATTCACACAGAACTCTTTTCGTGTGGGTAGTGGCCCAACCCCACATTCTGAGTGCTGTGTGAAACCCTTACTGATTTGGAGGGCTCCTTAATGATCCCCTCTTCTTTTTGCCACCCGATGCAATGGGTGGAACGTTGAAATGCAAGGAAATCAGCAGCTACGTGAAGCAAATGCAGTGGACACTATCATCAGACACATAATGCTACCCGAGGGAACACACATCTGCCTGTTACATCCACTTATGAAACGATTCTTTGCGCATCTTCTGTGATTCCAGAAATCATGGTCATGGTCAGGATGTAGTTGGCACTTTCACGTAGCCACCGTTACATGTAGACGAGCCTCCTGCCCTCACTCCCAGACTGTGGCTGCCACAGATACCAGAAGGATCGTACAAAAGTGACCTGCAGGGCCGGCCTTACCGCAGGGCGACCTGAGGTGGTTGCCTCGGGCCCTGTTCTTTCTGAGGGCCCTGCAGTGGCCTCTGTTTTCACCAGGACAGGTTGTGGGGGCATCACTCCCACTCAGTGGGGCCCCCGACATGACCGTCTTCAGGGCACTGCAGAGGTTGCCCCCAAAGGGGAGGAACCACCAGGGTCCCTACATTTTATCTTTGCCCTGGGCCCTGCAAATTCTAAGGCCCATCCTGGTGGCATGAACCCTATTTAATCCGGTACTTGTTCTCGGTTTGTTTGATATCAATTTTGGTTATTCTGGTTTGATTATTTCAGTATTTCAGTCATCTCAGATGGATCAGTTGGGCTATTGCAGTCATGTGCAATATGACTGTGCCCATTCTTTGTTATTGAATGGTTGGGGGGGTGGGAGAGAATGGAGGTTCCCCTGGTACCATTCCCTGGTGGCAGCAGGGTGTGTGTGCTGGGGGAGGGTTCATGTGGTGGTGGGAGGTGGGGTTTTTTGCCCAGCTCCCAGTGGCAGGGGGAGATTGGGGGGGAAAGGGTAAGATATCCGAAGCCGGCCCCTGGTGGCAGCAGGAGGCTCGGCTAAGGGTAGGGGGTTTGGGGGGAGGGGGGAGAATTAAGGGGGAGTGGGAGTGGGGAGGGGAGGGGTTTGAAAAGGGGGGGAATCTCCAGAGGAAGGGCGAACAGCCAAAAGGTAGGGGTCAGGATGGTGCAGACAGGAGGAGGGGTGGTTATGGGGCACGGATGGTATGGTCCAAGGGGACAGGTGACTCGCCCTCCCAGGGGACCACGGTTCCTAGTAGAGGTTAGGAGAGTCACCCCCCCACTGAAGGTGAGGAAAGATCAGGGTCTAAGATCCACCTGTAAAGGGCTGCTGCTGCTGAATGCAAGGTCCATAGTGAATAAGGCCCCAGTGATCCGGAAGTTGATCCTGGATGGGGCTGCAGACCTTGCATGCATTACGGAGACCTGGCTGGACGAGGAGGCAGGACCAGTTTTTGCGGACCTTGTTCCGGCTGGGTATGCTGTGCGGCACCAGCCCCACACGGGGGGGCCAGG
This sequence comes from Sphenodon punctatus, assembly GCA_003113815.1. Classification (NCBI taxonomy): domain Eukaryota; kingdom Metazoa; phylum Chordata; class Lepidosauria; order Sphenodontia; family Sphenodontidae; genus Sphenodon; species Sphenodon punctatus. The sequence continues at coordinate 1,221,721 of QEPC01008366.1, read as the reverse complement.
GGGGAGGTGTAGCTATTGTTTTTAGAGACGGATGGCCAGTTCAGAGATATCCAGTCCAGGAGATTCCATGTATTGAAGCCCTCCATGTGGTGTTTGATTTGACTGGAGGAAAGCTTGGGGTGCTGCTGGTATACAGGACCCCTTCCTGTCCAGAAGCATCCCTTGCTGCTCTAGCAGAGCTGGCTTTGGAGGTGGCGCTGAGTTCCTCCAAGACTTTGGTCGCCCATGCCGACGCCGGCCTTGTAGGAACGGAGTGTGAGTTCATGACCGCCATGGCAACCATGGATTTGTCCCAAGTGGTTAACTGCCTGACCCATATGGGGAGGCGGGGCATATTCTCGACCTGATCTTCTGTTCTGGCCTTGAGGTGGGTGATCCGTTAGTGGGGAATGTGAGGGTTACTCCCTTGTCATGGACAGATCATTATCTCCTACAGGCCAGTCTCTCAGCACACCTCCTCCAGAAGGGGAATGGACCAGTTAGGTTGGTCCACCCTCGGAGGCTTATGGAACCGCAGCGGTTCCAGGAGGCTCTGAGGAAATTAACCTTAGACCCGGACGGCCATTCTTTTGATGAGTTTGTGCGGCATTGGAACATTTGGCTGGAGGGGGCAATTGACAGAGTGGCTCCAAGACGTATGAAACAGGTAGGTAGGAGGCTAAAGCAGCACTGGCGTCGCACTCGCTCTGAATCTGACCGACTTCTCCATAGGGCCCATTTGTGGTCCTATGTTGAGGCTGTGAGGACAGCAAAGAAGGAGATCTTTGCTGCCCTCATACCATCTGCGAAGTCGCGTCCAGCAGAGCTGTTCCGGGTGGTGCGGGGGCTGGTCAGTCCGGCCTCCCTCCACCTGGATGGGGACTTGTCCCAGGCCCACTGTGAGGAGTTTGCCACCATTTCGCAGACAAGATCGCCCAGATCCAGAGTAACTTTGACACCAGATTGGAAGCAGTAGGTGAGGAGCATGAGGTTATGGAGGCACCATCTGGTCGACCTTTCTGGGACGAGTTTCAGGAAGTGACGCCAACCGATATGGTGAATGTCCTGGGTTCTGTTAGGACCACTAGTTGTGAATTAGATCCGTGCCCATACTAGTTCTCGAAAGCTAGGGATGGGCAAACAGATCGCGGTTAAGGTTCGGCCGTTTGGTTTGGCCCGGTTCAGTTCGGGCATTCGGTTCGGGCGTTCAGTTCGTTCGCCTAGTTTGGGTTCGGCCGTTCGGTTTGGTCATGTTTGGTTCGGTTCGGGAATTCAGAAAAAGTATCACGAGAGCGCGTGATCACGCCGGAAACCAGAAATTCGAGTGCGTGCGGAGCTGTGTGGCAAGAGTGTGTGTGTTTGGCTGGGTGGCTGTTTGGTTCGTGGTGTTTTGGCTGTTTGTGTTTGGTTTGGCTGTGTTGTTTGGCTGGTTGGTGAGTGTTGGTGTGTGGTGGGTGACTGTGTGTTTTGGTTTGGTTGGCTGTGCGATTTAAAAAAAAAATGAAGAAGGCTTCTGTGATGATTGGCTGGGGGTCGACTTGGTGGTCTTGGAGGAGGAGGAGGAAGCGGTCGCTGCCCTTAGACCTCCAGTGGTGCTGGTGGCCGGTTCCTCAGATAAGGAGCAAGCGGCGGGCTCAGGAGGTGCTGCCAGGTTTGTAACCTTTTGTTTTACTTTGAGGACAAGAAAGGCTCTATCTGTTAGAGCGAGCTCACTGGCACGCGGGTGGGTGCGTGAGTGGTTGGCATCAGTCAGGCACAAACAGTGGGCATCAGTGGGTAGCAGCGGATGTCTGCCACAGAGAGAACGGGTACTGTAATGGGGGGGGCTCTGGTATGAGCAGCACCCCCACCCAAACATGTGCCAGGTTAGCAAGGGTCTCCACTCTCCAGTTGCCATCCCATTCCCTACGCACCCCCAAATAAGGGCAGGGTGTTTCCAGCCAGGGTCACATCTCCCATTGCCATCCCTAGCACCCCAAGGAAGGCAGGATTTGCATGTGCCAGCCAGGGACTTTCTAGTTGCAATCCCTAGCATCCCCTAGCACCCCAAGGAGGGCAGGGTTTGCACGTGCCAGCCAGGGCCTTTCTAGTTGCAATCCCTAGCATCCCCTAACACCCCAAGGAGGGCAGGGTTTGCACGTGCCAGTCAGGGCCTTTCTAGTTGCAATTCCTAGCATCCCCTAGCATTCCAAGGAGGGCAGGGTTTGCATGTGCCAGCCACCAGGGTCTTTCCAGTTGCCATCCATAGCACCCCAAGGAGGGCAGGGTTTGCACATGCCAGCAAGGGTCTTATCCCTCTGCAGCACCCAAAGTAGGACAGGATTTGCATGTGCCAGCCAGGGTCACATCTCCCATTGCCATCGCTACTAGCACCCAAGGAGGACAGGATTTGCACGTGCCAGCCAGGGTCACATCTCCTGTTGCCATCACTACTAGCACCCCAAGGAAGGCAGGATTTGCACGTGCCAGCCAGGGCCTTTCTAGTTGCAATCCCTAGCATCCCTTAGCACCCCAAGGAGGGCAGGATTTGCACGTGCCACTGAGGGCCTTTCTAGTTGCAATCCCTAGCATCCCCTAGCACCCCAAGGAGGTCAGGGTTTGCACGTGCCAGCCAGGGTCACATCTCCCGTTGCCATCCCTAGCACCCCAAGGAGGGCAGGATTTGCATGTGCCAGACAGGGTCTCTCTATTGCCATCCTAAGCACCCCAAGGAGGGAGGACTAGAGGCATCATCATAAATGCATGATATTACTTGGGTGTCTTAATGTGTTCCCATTTCAGAGAGGAATCAGATGCCAGCCCCAGCACTGGTGCCAGGCCAAGGAGGACCCCTAGGCAGTGGTTGCCAGTGACACCCCCAGACATTCGACGGACAAGGTCAGATGTCTGGAGGTTTTATGACAAGGGTGACGGAATTGCCACATGCAAGGTAAGGCACGTGGACTGGAGCAACAGGAAATGAATTGCCCTATGACCTGTTAGGAACGGAAGTCCCCTGCAGAGAGAGATTGGCCTCCCAGTCCACCCACTTGTAGAGACAGAATGCAGGCAGGGCTTGACAGATCATTGGTCTGACACAGTATGGCACTTCTTATATTCCTATCTTTTTATGCTCTTTTTAGATCTGCCAGAAAAGATTCCAGCTGCAAAGAGAGGGGACCACATCAGGGCTCATTGCCCACATCAAGCAAACGCATGGCAGGAGAGTGAGGTGGCAGGAGGACTCTGGTGTGGCTGTGGAGCCTCAGCCTCAGCGCCAGAAGAAGGGGGGGAAGGCAACCCAAAAAAGGTGGCATGTAAGCCCTCCCCCCCCTCCAGCGCCGATGTGGAGACCCCCATACCCCGGGAGTCTTCTGAGGCCAAGGCCTTTTAGACCGAGTTGGAGAGTCCCATCCGGGACTTCGTGGCCGGCCTTCAGCAGACAGAAGCCACCATGCAGAACCGCCTGGTGGAGCAGTTCCAGGCGGTCGTGATGGAGAAGAAGAAGGTGGAGACGTATGTCCAGTACGTCTCCACTGAGATGGAACGCCTGGAACTGTACCACCAGGCGCTCTCCATGTGGCATCGGGCCATGGAAGGGGCCGTGGAGTTTGCCGTGGCCCACGGCTACGACCTACAAGAGGACCGAGTGGCCGCCCCTCAGTCCTGTGCAGTGCCCCAACGTCTGTTTCCTTTCCCCCAAATCCCGGGGGACAGGCCCAGAGACTAATAGTTTAATTTATACGTTTCCTTTCAATGTTTGGTTTTGGTTTCATAATGTTGTTTTTGTTGTTTTGTTCTTCTTGTTGTTGTTGTTATTTAAATAGTTTTAATAAAAGTTGTTATATTTCTTGTTACGGGATTCGTTTGACCTGTCCTGTCTTTTATCCCTATGTGCTGAAGTTCTGGCTGGCAGGCGGCAGAATCTCATACAGCTTGTCGATCCCTACCAGCAGCACCTGCCACCCCATGTAGCATAGTTATTAACCCAAAGATGTGCTATGCCAGCATCAGGGTCTCAACTTGCAGACAACCCCCCCAGGAGGTGCAGGGCTTGTGTTTGTGTGGGTGGGTGTGGCAGAGAGAAAGAGAGACAGGCTCCTTGGCAGCGGGCAGCAGGCAGTGGGAGCTGGTGGTCGGAGGGGCTTTTATTTTCAGCAGCTTCAGCGGGCATCCATGGGTGGGTGCGGAGGTGTAGGCTTTTTTGCGGGGGGCGAGGGGGTCAGGCTGGCATGCAGGCACCGGGCTTCTGGATGCAGTGGAATGGAATGCAGCCCCCAGTGGCTGGAATGATGGTCCCTGAATCTAGTTGATGGTTCCTGGGACGGGTGAGCATGACTGAATCAGGGATAGTGGAATGACAGCCTAAAGCCTATCGAGCAGACTTCATTCAATCATGCGATAGGTGGTAGCAGCAGGTACAGGAATGCACACAGGCAGGCAGGGAGGCACATATAATACGTTGTGTTATATTCCATCTCATTATGGTAGGTTTGCTGTGTGGTGGATGTGGCATTGGGCGCATGAGCACAGATGGGAGTTCTTCCTGGTTCTGGCAGGTGGCAGCCAGGGTAGCTAGATACACCTACCTCTCCCGCTCCAACCCCCATCTCTAGCCGGGAACCTCTCTCTCTCTCTGGCCATATAGTGTAGGTGACAGCATGGGTGGGATCGTGTCTGTCTCTCCTTCTAGCAGTGAGTGGAGTTTCTCTCTCTCTCTCTCTTGGCAGCAGCAACGTGGGCGGGCAGACAGGCAGCATAGCATGAGAGGCAGGAAGGCGGGCTGAGGCAGACTTTGAACTTGGTGGCAACCCAGGGTACAGAACCCTTGGCACAGACAGCATATAGGCCAGGCCTGGGGGCCATTTGGCACTAGCAGCAGCAGACAATGGTTGCCAGGGTAGAACCCTTGGCACAGAGAGCATATAGGCCTGGGGCCGGACCATTAGCAGCAGCAGACATTGTTTGCCAGGGTACAGAACCCTTGGCACAGACAGCATATTGGCACTAGCAGCAGCAGACATTGGTTGCCAGGGTTGGGCACACTTCATTCAATCAAGCGATAGGTGGTAGGCTAGCATCAGGTACAGGAACGCGCACAGGCAGGCAGACAGGCAGGCACATGGGCGGCATTGGCAGCAGCAGCAGACATTGTTTGCCAGGGTACAGAACCCTTGGCACAGACGGCATAGAGGCCTGGCCTGGGGGCCATTGGCAACAGGAGACAGAGGGTTGCCAGGGTACAGAACCCTTTGCACAGACAGCATATAGGCCTGGGTGCCATTGGCACTAGCAGCAGCAGACATTGTTTTCTGGGACAGGCAGTCAGGTGGCATGGCATGAGCGGCAGTCAGGCAGACTGAGGCAGGGTTCGAGCTTTGCAACCTTGGCAGGCGGGCAGGCAGGCAGCATGGCATGAGAGGCAGTAGAGCAGGTGGGATTGGACAGGCTTTGAGCTAGGCAACCTGGGTGGGCAGATAGGCACCTTGGTATGGGAAGCAGGAAGGCAGACTGAGGCATGCTTTGAGCTTGGTGGCAGCTGGGTGGGCAGACAGGCAGCGTGGCATGGGAGGCAGTAGGGTAGTCAGGCTGGGACATTGGCAGCAGCACTCAGATAGACTAACAAAGACTGTGCAGCGTGAAAAAGCAAGAGCCAGTTAGTGTCACATAGGTGGCCCGAGATCTTGTAGTCATAGGCCAGATGGCAGGCTTACAGTTTGTTTCCCAATGCCACCCTGCATCATGAGGTCAGTCAGATTTGGCGGCCGAGGCCATCTAGTATGAGAGAGAAAGAGAGAGAGAGAGAGAGAGAGAGAGAGAGAGAGGCAGGGCGGGTTCCAGGCACTGGGAGGGAGGGACAGCACCGCAGCAGCACAGGAGTATTAGCCCTAGCCCAGATTGAGGAGGAAGAGGAGCCCCATAAAGACTGCCCCTGGCATGGGATGGCGTGTGCCACTGCACCATCACTCCTTGTTCAGGGGAAGCTCGTGGAATCCCAGCAGTGGAAGTTTCACCTTCAAGAAGAGCAACTGCTCTACCAACTTGGCCCCCAGTCTCAGGCGGTGCGGGGAGCAAATGTCCCCCATGACAGAGAACACCTGCTCTCTGGGGACACTGGTTGGTGGGCAGGACAGGATACCCTTGGCCACTTTCGACAGGGCCGGCCACACGTTGGTCTTGCCGGCCCAGTTGGCCAAGGGATCGCTGCTGGGATCATTGCATGACTCCTCCTCCAGGTAGATCTCCTCCACTGCTGCTGAGGCGCCATCATACTCCCTCTGGTAGCTCTAGGTGGGCAGCACCTGCCCCACTGCCCTCAGCCATGCTGCTTTCCCTTTTATGCTGGGCCCCATGCTCCCCAGAGTGGACTGCACACAGGAGGAGCTGCTGGCACTAGTAGGGGTCCTGCTTCTGCTTCTGCTGCTGCTATCGCTAGGGCTGGGGGTAGGCGCTGCTCCCACTCCCACCATCCCCAGGAGCGTCCTGCTGCATGGCCCGCTCTGCCTGCCAGACCTTCTGCACCAGCGTACCCTTCCAGAGGCCATAGACCGCTGTCTCATGTGCCATGCTGCCCTTGATCCTGGGGTCCAGCATGGTTGCCAGGACATATTCCTCCCTGCGCATGATCTCATCAAAGCGCACACTCAGCCCCACCTTCAGCATCCATGCAAGGTCAAGCGCCTCATGGGAGAGCTTCCTGCTCGGAGGGCCACAATCCCACCCTCCGAGAATCGCGTCCAGGCTCCTCTTGAGACTATGGACCAGCGGGTTCACCTGGCTGAGGGTGGCAGTGGAGCTGCTCATGGTCTCCGTCATGGTCAGGAATGGTTTCAGGACGAAGACTGTCTGAGAAATCATCTCCCATTCCTCCCTGTTGTACCCTGAGGTGCCTCAATGTCTCTCTCCAGTTCCACCTGATGCAGGGTGGCTTTCTGCTCAAGGAGCCACTTGAGCATCAGGAAGGTGAAATTCCACCTGGTGGAGACATCCTGGATGAGTTGGTGCACCGGGGACTCTTGCTCAGCCTGCTTCTCCCGGAGGAGCTCTATGCCTTTCACGCTGCGGTTGAAGACCCCCACCAGCTTCCTTCCCCAGTCGACCAGGGAGCTAAGGGTGCCTGGCTCAATCCCCTTCTCCCCCAAGCCCAGAGCGTCCTTCACCACAAGATGGAGGGTGTGTGTGGTGCAAGGGATGCTTGTGAAGCCCCCATCACAGACTGCCTTTAGTATATTGGCTGCATTGTCCGTGACCACACACACCTTGGTCAAGACTACGCCTGGCATGACCCACTCCCTCACCATGGTGACCAGGGCTGCCTTGAGGTTTCTTGAGGTGTGGGAGCTGTCCATGACTTCTGCCTGAAGCAGGGCCCACCTGTACTTCAGGACCACTCCTGCCACTGCCAAGCGCTGCCTCTGGGTCCTGCCACCAGTGTGCACTCACTGCCAGGTAGGCATGCTGGGCATTTCTGGTGGACCACAGGTCAGTGGTGAAGTGTACCATGCCCGCCCCCAGCCCCTGCCAGCTGCTCCCTCACCCGCTCCTTCAAAGTCCTGTAGAGATGTGGCACCACAGTCTGACTCAGGTTGGAGCGGGAAGGCAGCTTAAAGTNCTGAAGATTTTTTCCCCCCTCCTGCCTTCTGGTCTGCCCCGGGTGACGCACTGCTGCCAGCGCTGCTGGGAGGGGGAGAACTTGGTCGCACTGGCGACACAACTCTGGGAGGAGGCTCAGCCATTGCCTCAGCTGCAGACATCTCCTCTGAGGCATTAGTGTCTGCCTCTGACTCACTGTCCGTGATCACGGTGATGTCCTGTGAAGGGGAGTATTAGGAACTGGCACTCTCCCTGTGCCCCCCTCTATAGCTGTTAGTGCTGCTGCTGCTGCTGCTGCTACTCCTCTCCCTACTGACATTGCCCGGGGATCGGGCCCTGCCTCTAGTAGCCGGGGTGGGATTCACCAGCTCTGGACTGCTGGGGATCGCCTCGACAGTGGGGGACATTGGTGGCCCTGTAGGAACATCGGAAGCAGCACCAGCACCTGCTCCAGCACCAGTAGAGACAGACACAGCCTCGTGTCCTGCAGGCCTTCCAGTGCCCTGCGTGGCAATGGAGGAGGGCACAGGAAAACAGCTCTAGGTTTACAAGATAAGAGTTGGGGAACAATAATGGCTTTGGCCAGATTCCTGTATGCAGCACAGCTGCAATGTAAGAGGAGGGTAAAGGAGATTGAAAACTGAAAAGGTATAGGACAAGTAATATAAAGGGTTATTCTTTGCTCTTATGTGTGTTTTCTCCCCGCTTACCTTATAATGGAAAATATTGCCCAGAGATGTGTATAAACTGTGCTTTGGAAAATCACACAAGGAACTAGGGTTGTTTCTCCAAGCAATTTTATTTTTGTATTTTTTTGTATAAAATTAATGTGGTTTTTGGCTGAGGCCGTTAATAAATCAAATAAAAAAATCAAATAACCTTCCCTAAAAAGGGAATATGAGACAGGGTGATAGCTGGCGGGGGAGTCAGCATCCAAAGTCGGTTTCTTAACAGGGGCTGGAGAATTGTAATTTTGAGTTTATTCAACAACGTACCCTCCCAAAGGAAGGCATTGACTACCCCAGCCAGCAACGGCCCCAGTGTCTCCCAGCTGGCTTTCACCAGCCAGGACGGGCAAGGATCTAATTTACAACTGGTTGCCCACACTGCCCCTAGCACATTCTCTTTATCGGTGGGTGATACTAATTGAAACCAATCCAAACAGAACAAGGCTGAGCTTCCACAACCCCAGTCTCTGACTCTGCAGGTAAAGTAGCAGCACCCAAGTTATGGTGAATATGAGAGATTTTATCTGCAAAGTAATTAATAAAAATGTCACAGAAGGCACTAGATGACTTGGGTTCATCACAGGAAAGACAGGCTGGATTTATCAGGCCCCTCCACCACCTGGAACAGCTTCACAGAACGAGACTTTGTGGATGCTATGAAACATTAAATCCACTGAATTTCTGGTACTTGACCTGATCTGCCACATTTGGATACTAATTGGTACTTTCCTATTTTCTGACTTCTGATTCCAGAATACTGAGTTCTGGTTCTGATGTTTTGAGTTTCCATCCTGATTTCTTGAGTTTCCATCTCAATTATCACTAGTTTTCCTCTACCAACGTACAGATTAGTAATCACTAAATTGGTAGATGAGTACCGATAATTCCTGATTTTTCAGGTAATTGGGTGCCTGATGGACACTCAGGTAGCCCATTGGGTACCCGAAACGGTATGCAAAGTTGTGGATCCTGCCTGTAGGTAATAAAACCGGTATCCATTTCAGCTCTTGTTAGAAGTGACAAAGTAGGCTGGATTCATCATTAGACTGCAAGACATAACCAACCTGTGGGTTAGGACCCCAGCTGGTAATCCTGATGTATATTTATTCGATATACTCTGCCTGTCTGTGTTCTGGTCACAGAATTATATTTAAGTTTCAAAATGGAGGTCACAGAAACAAGAAATTACTGCTGCTGTTAGTAAGGGGTACATTTCAATGAGTGTACATATGGATTTATTATTGCAGCTCCCTGCCTCATTAACAGGAGTCCCCCAAAACAGCTCAAATATGTACCCTAGTATTTTCTGCCTTTGAAAATATCAAAGCTCAAATGTTTGTAAGTATCATTAAATAATTTCAACCAAATCTTCAATTTCATTAGTAGCTCATAAACTGTCCCTATACTCACTTCCAGCATTTAATTTCACATACTATCCAAGGAGACACTGGCTAGGGGAAGTGGTAATAAGCTAGCTGTCCATTAAGAGTTTAATTTTTTCTTCCTCCGACAGGTTTACAGTTTGACATAAAACTGAAATGACTTGAATCATTTACCCTAAAGATCTGGATTGGTTTTGGCAGTGGATGGGCCAACTCTTGGCATGGTTCATCTCCATCAAAAGCAGAATCCAAGTAGAAGCATCCTCCTTTTTGAAATGTAAATGGTTTGAGAAATAAATTATGCCTCCCCCTTTCCTTCAAATATTTGCAGCTGTGATGATTTTTTTTGTAATGAATCAAAATCCCAAATTGGGAGCAAGTTGAAAGCTAGATCATAATTCTCCAGGTCTAGCCCCTCCCCCCCCCCCAAACATCAGCAGCAGCAGCCTGATACGTCTGCTATGTGGCAGAGTTTTAGTCGTTTCCCATGATGTTTCAGGACAGATGATGTCTACAGGTTAGAGGAAGCATGGATTGGGAGGCCATTATCTCAGTAGAATTCCATGGCTGCAGTTAATGACTGCCTATGGGGACGAGTCCGGAGGCGTCTCTGCTTTATGTCAGTAACCCAGGCTCCCAGCCCCATCTGCGCCACATGTGGGCTCAAGTTCCAATCTAACCACTTCTCTGAACAGCCCTCCAGGCCACTTCTGTCTCCACCAGCATCATAAAGAGCTATCATGAGTAAAAACCTGTGTGGGTGCTGAGGGGCACTCCTGGCCCGCCCAGGGGTAGAAAAGTGTGGGTGACACAGCCTGGGCAGGGTCAGGGCACAGAACAAACATGCCCAGGACCCCTGGCAACCAGAGAGCCATCCCACTGCCCACGCAGTATGTTAAATGTGCAGGCAGTGCCCCACCATGACAACCCCCAGCAGGACCCAAACTTAGTCCACTGTGGCCCACATGGGTCATCCTTAGCCAGGCTGTGACCTCAGAGATTTGCTGAGGTCACTGCCCAGGCTAGCCTCCAACACCTGGTGGTGTGTGTTTACACATGCCAGCTGGGTCCAGGCCACAGCAGGCCAAAGTCACACCTGTTTTTACCCCATGTCTATGCCAGTGTGTCCCCATCATATGAAACCCTGAACAGACACACAGTCTGAATTTGCCAGCTGTTAAGCCTTGGCTTTGAACTCCTCAGGGCCCCTGGCTTGGAGTGATACCTAGCCTGCCTGCACCACCACCTTGGCCTGCTGAAGGCCCAGCCACTCTCCTCAAGAGGCCTCCATAGTCTGCTTTGAACCTACCCTATCTCCAGTATGTCTTACTCTTTGTCCCAACTTCCCAGCTTCCTGGTTGATTGGCTGCCAGCCAGCATATGGCCGTCTTTGGAATCTGAGTGGAACAACACAGCTCGACTGATCTTGCCTTGTTTCTCTTGTCTTGTTCCCAGCCCTTGTTTCCCCACCTGAGGCTGTGTTTGCCCAAATTATCTAGTCTGGCAAATCTCCCAGCATGGTATCTTCTGGCTGGGAACCTTACGCTGATCTCTGCCCATGGGCACGGGGGTTAAAAACATCATCAGCTGGGTCCTGTGGCATTTTTACTTATGAATGAGTTTGAGCCCTGTCATTCATAAGAAAAAATGTCACACAACCCAACTGATGACATTTTTACCCCATGCCCACATGCAGAGATCAGCGTAAGATTCCCAGCTGGGAGATTCCATAATGGAAGATTTGCCAAGGAAGTAACATGGACAAACAGCCTTAGAACCGCTCGCTTTGTTCCCTCTCTGGTCTTGGTTCCTCTCTGTGCCCCCACCCCTCTCATCCTCCCTCTCTCCCTGGTTCCTCATCTTGCTCTTTTGTTCCCCCTGATCCTTTTTCTCTGATCCCCTGGGTATCCAGCATAGTGGGAACTAGTGAATAGCGGTTATTATTTGCATTGCCAGATCAGGATCAAAGTGAGAGAATTGGATGAATAAGATATATGCTGCGGATATTTGATTCAGCTTTAGGAGTCATGGCTCTGCAGAATCTATACTCTCCTCAGTATCTCACAATAAGGAGAGTGAATGGATGCCTTACATGCCCTTATTTCCTTACATGGCTCTGTGGGTGAAAACAGACATGACGCTAACCACCCTTTAACCCCCCTTGGTGGTTATTTATGCATATTGCAGGACTGTATTGGTGCCCTATGCAGCCCTGCAACATGCATAAATAACCACCAAGGGTGGTTAAAGGGTGGTTAGCGTCATGTTTGTTTTCACCCTGTGTGTCTGCAATTTCACTTGGAGAGAATATGGGAAACACTGAGGTAACTTAATTTCACTCATGGTGTCTTATGCTAAGATCTAAAGCCCATCTCTCCTGACCTTTATTTTCTTGACTGCTCTGCTAACTCAGCTTTATTCAATCACTTTGACCATGGCATTTTCTAGTTTCTTCTCTTCCCCTTCTTAATAATGCCCTTCTTTCATTTGACGTGACTTGTACAGTATATAACTGCCACAGCAAAGTTATTAGAATTCAAAGTACCTTGCGTGGCAGTGGTTGAAATCACATGCCAAACCCTTTGTGTACAAAATATAAATTATACCATATGTTGTTTTTTTAAAAATGCTTCCAAGTGGCCTATACCTGATATAACTTGGAAGGGAAATTAATTCTGGTCAAACCTAGTTTTCTGAGATGCACAATATTGGAAATGTGTGAGACAGAAAATAAATATTTTCTGAATGTCATATAACTTCCCTACAGCAACAGCTTTAGCTAGATCCAATCACATAGAGCCCAGAAGCTGCTCAGCACAGCTGCTTGGCCACCTGTAGCCAGTAGCACCATTAAACATGCCCCTGAAGCTTCCATCTGGGACTGACATTTATCTCAACTTCTGCTGGACATGAGGTTAATTTATGTCCTGTTAGAATTCAGAAGATTAATTTGGGAATTTGCATAACGTTTCTTTTCCTTTCAGTGTTTTATACAAGACAGGTCTATTATACACCAGGTTGCCTGATAATTCTATTTCCTAACAAATACTTCCGACTTCTCATGTACAGGCTTGCAAAGACGCTCAGCCTAGTAGCATTCCCTGGTGGAATCATTGTTTTTACCTGTTGATAATAAGATTTCTGTCTTCATTTTCTAAGTGCTTTGTCTCGACTTCTATATCTTAGATCCATTGCAACATGCTCCAATTGCCAATAAAAAGAAAATACTGACTCAAAAAATATTATTTTTTACAAGGAGAAAACATTTTGTACAAACATGCTGCAAAATATGGACATATAAATTGACTTTGTGGAAAACAAACACACACACACACACACACACACACACAGAGAATCTGATGGTTACTCTTCAGATGTCATTCACAGTTGCAGGGAAAGTACCAGTAATGGGAAATGCTTTGACAATGGGAGATCTGATATTGATTTAAATGGGAGAAAGAGCAAGGTCTTAGCTTATCAGTGGAACAGAATAGGAAAAATGGGAATAAGACAAGTTATCTAGGTCTATATATTCTATACATGCAGGTCCCCTTCCCTCCCACAGAGTCTATATATATAGACCAAAATTCAGAAATAGAGCTGAATTGGAATTTTAGATTGAATCAATTTGGATTAAAAGCTGTTTTTAAAAGCCTCAGTTTCTAGATACAGAAACAAAGGCATAGGGACATAGATTTTGAAAGGCAAAAATAGCACTTTGGTACCTAGAACCCATTGATTTTGGATAGAATTGTCATTTTTGCTTTTGAAAATGACTTGACCAAGGTCTCATAGGGAGTCCATGGCAGAGTAGAGAATGGAACAAAACTCTCTAAAGTCCTTGACTGCCTCCAAGACCATCATGCTTTGTGTGAAAGTGGTAGTTAGTGCAGTGCTGTAGATTTTGGATAAAGCCAATGGTAATTCTTTTTAGAGTGCACTGCAGGAGCATATTATGCCACGAGATACTTCCCATTTTGAACCCCTGGAAAAGGAGTTTCAGTTTGCCACATGGTTCCAGAGATAGTGGCAGAGAGTTTATGGGTGTTTTCAGACATTACACTAACCCCAGTTTAACCATGCTTTAACCACACTCGCCAGTTCTTATGCATGTTGCAGAGCTGTATTGGTGCCTTATGCAGCCCTGCAACATGCATAAGAAATTTTCAAGTGTGGTTAAACTGGGGTTAGCATCAAGTTTGAAAACACCCTATATCTCAGTGGCGCTAAACTTTCTTTACTCGAGCAATATTGGCACATGATTAGCTCTTTAGCATGTTTTAATTGGCTTCCAGGACTATATAAAAATATCAACTGATGAGGAAGTTGTCTGAAGAAGTTGACAGCTACCTAGCTTGCATTCCTGTATGTGGTTTAGCAGCTACCTCGTTGCTGCTCTGCTCTACCTCACTTCAGCCCCTCTCCTGTGTAGTCTTATTACCCGGCTCTTTTCTTGATCCTAGTTCATTGGCACCCAGTTCCTGGTTAATGACGTGATTGTCTTTGGCGTCTGATTCCTGACTTCCAACCCAGTGTTATGCAGTGGTGTGGGGAGACTGCAGGTTTGGGTGGAGGTGGGAGAGGAATCAGAATGAAGTTTGGGTTCAGAGGTTGGAGGCAGGAACAGGGTTGGGAATAGCCTAGGCTGGGTTCAGGAAAAAAATTGGGTCAGAATGACAGGAATTAAAGGGAGGCAAGGCACGGACAGAATTTGTTGCCAGAGGAGGTGGTCAATGCCAATAGTATAAATGGTTTTTTTAAAAGGATTGTATAAGTTCTTGGAGGATAGGTCCATTCATAGCTATTAGCCAAGTAGGTTGGGGGATGGAACCGCTGACTGTCGGAAGCTGGGAGTGAACAACAAGGAACGGATCACCCCATTATGACCTGTTGGGTACTTCTCCCAAGTGACCGAGATTGGCCACCGTCAGGGACAGGATTCTTCGCTCGATGAACCATTGGTCTGACGTAGTAAGACACTTCATATGTTCTTACGAACAGGGAGTGTGTTTATTATTCATGTATATTAGGCTGTATTCTCACCTGCGACGGCGGTGGCGGCAGCGGGAGGGGTGAGGGAAGACGCGGCAGCCCAGAGGAGCCGGCAGACGGGAAAAGAGCCGGTGCGAACGGCGATCTGCTGCGGCTTCTCTCACGCATGTCAGGGCAGGATTTTGTGTCCTGACATGCGTGAGAGAAGCCGCGGAAGATCCCTGTTCACACCGGCTCTTTTCCCATTGGCCGACTCCTCTGTGCTGCCGCATCTTCCTTCACCCCTCCCGCTGCTGCCACCACCAACGCAGGTGAGAATACAGCCTATGTCATGCTTTCAGGTAGTCCTTCAAGAACCCAAATATAGAGCTGCAACTGGGCACCCACCCAGTCGGGCACCCTGTCAAATCTAGAATGCCAAATCTAGACTCGCCCTGGTTGCATTCATAATCCAACAGGTGCCCATTCATGACCCAACACACTCCCTGTGGCTCCTTGGGCTGACTCACTCCCTGGCAGCTGCTCCTCCTCTGGTCCTAGTCCTGGCCGCCGTTTCCTGCTACTCACCTGAGCCAGGGTCTTCCTGCTCATCTTTTTCTGAGCAGGGGGAGGGAAGACTGCAGGCGTCTTCTGGCGTGTGGCATAGGGGCACTACTGGGCATAGTAGGGATGCATGACAGTTATGCGCAGCATGCTGGAAGAGGCCTCCTCGCTCCCCCCACACAGAAAAATCTAGACTGTGGTGGAGCTAGGAGCAGCAAGCAGCAGCCAGGAATGGGACTGGAGGAGAAGCAGCAGCAGCAGCAGCTGGGCAATGAGTCAGCCTGGGAGGCGCGGATGCTGGGATTGGCTTCCCAGACAAGGAGGTGGTGGTGCGGCCCCTGCTTAAAAAACATCACTTGACGTTGACTCCTCCACCAATTATTGGCCAGTCTCTAACCTTCCCTTTTTAGGAAAGGTTATTGAGCAGGTGGTGGCTCAGCAACTGCAGGAGCATCTGGACCACATTGGTTTTCTTGATCCCTCGCAGTCCAGCTTTCATTCAGGTTATGGCACTGAGACTGCATAAGTGGCTTTGTTCGGTCATTCGGCCCTGCTAATCCTATTAGATCTGTCAGCTGTGTTTGATACCATTGATCATGAGATCCTGGTGACTCGCCTGCGGGACTATGCCGGAGTGGGCAGAACCGTTCTTGAATGGTTCCGCTCCTTCCTGGCTGGAAGAACTCAGTGGGTGGTGATCAGGAATTGTTAACCTTCTCCCCGGGACCTCATGTGTGGAGTTCTGCAAGGCTCTATTCTGTCCCCTTTCTTGTTCAACGTGTACATGCAGCCACTTGGTGAGGTTGTGAGACGGTACGGGGTGCGGTGTTATCAGTATGCTGATGACACCTAGCTCTACCACTTTTTTTCATCTGACCCAGACCCAGAAGTCTTGGTGCTTACTTAATGTCTGGCAGCTGTGGGGAATTGGATGAGGGTGAGCCGTCCGAAACTAAATCCTGACAAGATGGAGGTGATTTTGGGTGGGGAGGGTGGTGGGTGTGACATCCCCCATCATTGATGGGGTTTGTCCCCCACTGGTCTCCTAGGTTCAGACTCTATGGGTACTCCTCGATACGCAGCTTTGCCTAGATCTACAGGTTGAGGCTGTGGTGAGCAGTGCTTACCACCAATTACATCTGGTGTGATGACTTCAGCCGTATGTCTTATACTCCAACCTGACAACTGTCATCCATGCCTTCATCACCTCAAAATTAGACTATTGTAACGTGCTCTACATGGGGCTACCTTTGGTGACAGTCTGGAAACTGCAGCTGGTGCAGAATGTGGTGGCCCATCTCTTTACCAGGACGGGTCACCGTGAGCACATTACATCAGTGCTCTGAGCTCTGCACTGGCTGCTGATAGTCTTCCGGGCCCAATTCAAAGTGTTGGTGCTTACCTATAAAGCCCTATACAATCTAGGCCCTTCTTATCTGCAAAACTGCCTCACTCTCCATGCCCTGGATTGACCCCTGCGGTCCAAAAGGAGAGCCCTTCTTGATGTCTCCCGGGTGGTGCGGGGGGCTACAATGGAGAGAGTGTTCTCAGTGGAGGCACCCAAGCTGTGGAACTCCCTTCTGGTGGAGGCCCAGATGGCCCCGGACCTTGCCTCATTTTGACGACAATGCAAGACCTGGCTGTTCCGCCAGTCCTTTGGTGAGGGAGGTGGGTGAAGGGTGGGTGAGGGTGGGGTACCTTTGTAAGCCTCCTCGAACTGCCTAGGCAGGAGACATGGGGTATAAATAATGAGGGGGAAAAATACCTGCATTTTCGGGCAGCAGGCACCCGATGGGTGCAGAATGGCAGCAACCCATTGGGTGCCTGCTGCAGGTGACCGAAAATGTGGGTATTAATCATGGGTAGCCAATATGCTACTTACTACACCCCTCCCCAAATAAAATTCATAACTGAAATGGGTATCTGGGTTTTTTTGGGGGGTGGGGGGTCGAATTCTGTTTCTTTTTCTCCCTCCCCCCAGTTTTCTAGTTTGGTTGTTGGTGCTAACATTGCCAAAATGACATAATCAAAGTACTAAAATGATGAAACTGAAAAATGAAAGTGGAATAACCAAAATTGAATCAAACACATATTACTTACTATTGGAACCGCCATTTTCAATTTTGGTCGAGAATTTTTTAAAAAACAATATTTTAAAAGAGATGTTCAAATATTTTATTTTATTTATTTATTTATTTATTTATGTATAAAACCATTTTCTACCCCACCCCTCCTGCTCCAAGCAGCCCGGGGCGGCTTACAATATTAAAACATATAAAATGCATAAAACCAAATATATTAAAGGAGAAGGCAAAAAATCCAGAGACTAAAACCCCACCCCCTCCCAACCCCACACCCCACCCTACACCCCATCTCCCTTGCCAAAAGCCAGGTGGAACAACCAGTTTTTATGCATACAATGGAAGGAAGGCAGATCTGGGGCCACCCGAGCCTCCACTGGAGGGAGTTCCACAGCTATGTGTGGCCACCGAGAATGCTCTCTCCATAGTGGTCCCCTGGGCCACACGGGGGACCTCGAGAAGGGAGCTCCCAGCAGACCACATAGGTCACTCAAGAGCTCAGAGAGTGAGGCGATCCCACAGGTAAGTCGGCCCAAGGCCATATAGGGCTTTATAGGTCAAAACCAACACCTTGAATCAGGTCCGGAAACTAGAGGCAGCCAGTTCAGACCCTGGGCCACTGGTGTAATGTGCACACAGCGAACCATCCCCCATAAGGAGCTGCTGCGTTCTGCACTAACTGCAGTCTCTGGACCGTTACCATGGGTAGTCCCACGTAGAGTGAGCTGCACTAGTCCAATCTCGAGGTAATGAAAGCATGGATGATAGTAACCAGGTCACTATCAGAAACATACGACTGAAGCAGTCACAACAGATGTAATTGGCAAAACGCACTCCTTGGCACAGCCCCCAGCTGAAGATCCAGGTGAAGCTGCGGATAGAGGAGCATGCCCAGACTGCGCACCTGGGAAACCAGTGGAGGGCAAACCCCATCAATGATGGGAGCCGCCACAGCCACTGCCTTCCCCACTACCATCACCTCTGTCTTGTCGGGATTCAACTTCAGTCATCTCGCCCTCATCCAGTCCCCAACAGCCGCCAGACATCAGGTAAGCACCAAGACTTCCGGGTCTGGGTTGGATGAAAATGAGAGGTAGAGTTGGGTTAAATATCTATATAAACAAACTAAAAACAATTATACAGAGCACAGGAGGAGTGCATATTTGATACATGCATACTATTTCTGCAAGTAGAAAGTACTCTTAAACATTTTCAAGCAGATAATCCCACAAACCAGCCTCCCCAAACCCAAGAAAAAAAGAAAGAAAAAATAAGTTGACACACAAAGAAGGACGAAGGGTTACATCTCCATGGAGTCAGTTTCCATGCTCTCATGAAAGACTAAGTGGCTTAATATGCACTTCTATAAATCAGTGTCAGCTTCTCCATGAGGGTGGGATAGGATAGAGTATTGTATCTGAAGGGTTTACCCATTTTGGGGTACTTGTTTCAGCTCAACACAAGATGCTTATGATCTACTGGAAGGACCTGGAGTTCCATTAAGGCTCTCGAAGTTGAGGCTATTCAACTACTTATACTTTGGATGTCTTTAAACTAGACACCCCCATGCATGGACACTCACTCATTTGAACATGGGTGCATGGGGGTGCATGCTCCCGTGACCCATGCACTGCCCACCCTGCATGCACGGGGCACTCTGGGAAGAGCCGGAGCCCTGTGCATAGACGGGGTGTGTGGTTGGGGTGGTTGTGCGTGGGGTCGCTTGTTTGAAGGGCTCCCCCAAGCACAGCTCCCACACACCTTTCCCCCACACCGATCACAGGCCCCAACCCATCTCATTTAAAAACACCCTTAGTATCAGCACCTCACAGAATTAGGGCCAGTATTGCTTCAAAATGATCTCTCGGGTAAGCAAATAAAAAAAGAGCCAAATTGCTGTCTGTAGATGGTAAACAGTAATCCGATTTACCATTCTGCAGACTGGCAGAAGAATTCTTTGCAGTACAAAAGCAGTTAAATTGATTTTACACCTTTATGCACACACAAAATAGCAATTAAGCATCGACGTACATCAGATCTTGACAGGTATAAAATTATAGCACCAATTATCTTATGCAAGTCAATGAGCAACATTCATTTCAAGCAAAGCAGATTTGGGAACAGCCTTCTCTAAGAAACTGTTGACAGTAATATGTCAATTCGCTAAACATCTTGCAGACATGAGCATATCTTTCAGCAAAATGAAATCAAGGGGTTAGGCGAAACAGTGGGCTGGAGGCACTAGTTTTCACACTGCAGCCTATAGATGACTTGGGCACAACAGGCATTTATATGTTCTAGTCAGAGACCCATTTTCACTGCATTTCCCCCATTGCCGCCAATTGGCGGATGTGGAGGCAGGTGCACTCCTGCGTCCATCTGCAGGAATCCCTGCATAGGTCAGCTTCAGACAGACCCAGAGGGTTCCCTGGCCCGTGGTCCGCCTGTGCAGTCCCCCTGCCCCACATTATAGTGCTCTAGGCTGACCCCTGCAACTTTGTGGCATTGCTCAGGGCAATGGCCAGTTGAAAGTGGAGCTGCAGCACAGGTCTGCCGAACAGGCGGACAACTGCTCCATTTAGGACCAGTGCCCCAGGTTTGACTGGCCTGCTCCACCAGCGGTGCTCCGGGATGTCCTGGAGTGCTGCTGGTGGAGGCACAGCTTGCTTGACCGGCACATCTGGCAGGGCCGCCTTTAGATGGAAGGGCCACCTGGGTACCAAGAGAGCTGGTGCACCTAGCACCAGAGCAGCCATCTATTTGAAAGCACCCTCTGACATCTTCCTTTGTTAACTTGTGCTTCTAGTAAGGGCACAGTCCTCCTCCATTTAAATTCACAGGGGTTTTGCCACTGACTTTAATAGATGAAGGATTGTGGCCTAGAAGTGCTTGTTTGATCATAACTCAAAGATTGTTCTGAGATTTTGACTTGAGCTAGTCAGGTCAAGCTAAAAATGCAACCCTTTTGCTAGCATAGATGCTTGCTAAGGGATGTGAATTTTCACACCTCTAGGAAATACCGGCAAGTTTAACTCAGCGACTAGGCAAGGGGTTGGGTTTGTTGGTTGTTAATCTGAATTATTTCATCCATCAACTTGTCAAATGTAAAAAATGAATAGCTCTCTTACAATTTCTCCAGCTTGGCCCTGCCACTTGTTTTATTTGAGTCATTAGTGAAAGATTGGCTAATAGACTTGGTTAGAGAAATCAATATTTCAGTGGGAGAAAATGCTTTTGTAGCATGTACCTCTGAAGTTACACCTCTCAATATAACAGTAACTTCAATTACAGTAATTTTGCAAATTATATACTTCAGACATTGCCTCCAAAGTTTGTGGTTCTCAAAGGAGAGTTTGAAAAGACACTGTGTTCTCAGTTGTTGATATTCTTTTTCTAATAAAGGCATGAAAATAATAGAACATGTTAGCGACCTGACTCCACTCTGGTTTAGAAGCACAGCTAAAGGGAATCGATTATATCATTCATTGGGAAATGAGACAGAACTGGGCAGGATGAATGCAGCAAGGAATGATTGGAACAGGTGAAAAGCAAAAGAAAGCTGTGATGGGTTTAGCTATAGAATGTCCAAGTAAATATCAGCAAAAATTCTGGCCATTATATAATTCACTAGGGATGGGACTATTGGCGAATTACCGGTTACTGGTTTTATCAGTATCGGATTAATCCGATATCGGATTTATCGGTATATCGGTTTTATAACATTGCCGATTTTTTTAATCTTTAACATTGCGGCCATGTTTTAAATGGCCGCAATGTTAAAGATCCGAAAAATCGGCAATGTTAAAAAAACAATATACCAATACCGATATTATC
>QEPC01008366.1:1150228-1167789 GCA_003113815.1 Sphenodon punctatus | reverse complement strand
GGCCAGGGACCCGACACCCCACCCTCCTTCCCAGTCCTTACATACCCTATGTGGTATGATTTGCATTTTTTGGGTAGTTCTTCAACTAAATGAAAACTCCTGAAGGATGAGGCAGTATATGGAGAAACATAAAGAAGCAATCTATGGGAGTATGGTGTTAAATACTTGCATGTTTATTTTTGTAGGGTTATTCTATTTTTGATTTTATTTTGGGAGGTGGTGGTTTTACAGTTTAGTTATTTCTACTTTTCAACCATTTCCATTAGTTTATTTACAGCAATTGTTCATGCACAATAGTGCTAATTCTGCTGAAATTATATAACAGAAATATCAACATGGTCAAACCAGCCCCCACCCCTTAAATAATGGAAGCTGGTTCCCAATGGAGTTTAAATAGTTATAAGCGACTGTCCAAACTGCCATTTTCAATATATGCTACAGGTTCGCCCATTTTGGGGTGAGGGTGGTACTCATTTTAGCTCTATTAAGTATAATTTCAGCAAATTAGCAACTTTTTGAACGCAGATAAAAATGGCAGTTACATCAGACAGAGAGAAGGAGCGGTTTTCCTTGCCTCTGAGTTAAGCTCAAGGTGCACAAGTGTCATCCATGCAACTGGTCTCTCCCACTCACCACTTTTCTCTCATGAAGTTCTAATTCATGCCATGCTGGGTGGGCTACTTTCATGCTTTGAAAATGCCTTCTGACTCCAAATGCCCATACACTCATAAAATTCACTTTAAGAAACTTTACACCCAGATCTTCAGAAATCTCTCTCCTGAGCCTCGTTATTATAATCTGGTAATATTTTGAATGGGTATCTTGTATATCTAGAACATCAATCTTGTGGTGCAAGGCATTCATGTGAAACAACCTTGTGTCTTGGTTGTCAAAGATGGGTAAATATATATATCAGCTGCTGACAAGCATGAGATCTTGGCACCACATTCATGCTGGTTACATATCATTCAGAGGGGAGAAACATGCGCTTCCTTATTTATGTTCAGTCACAATGAAATGTCCCTGATGATTAATTACAGCTCTAGTGCCCTTATTCATAACTTCATGGCCCAAATACCTAAAGTAAAAAAAATGTATATATATTTATTGCTGCAGAATTTGTCATTAGCTGTTAAAATAATGTTTGCACAAATAGGGCAAACATTTGTCCTTGGTGTGTTGTTGGAGAGTATAATTCTTAGCCATCGAGTATTTGTTTACCCTTTAACCACAACTCATCAAAACAAGAAATAATGTTGGCAGTGTTATGTGAAACAGATTAAACAGATTAAACATTGTCTGTGATTTTAGCCACCATGGCTGACCATCATGGTTGAGGTGGGGTGCACTGGGGCTGCCCAGCCATGCATCTCTACCGTCCCCCCCCCCCCCGAAGATTTGGCAGTCTTGTTTAGTTTTGTCTGAACTATTGCTTTCTGCAGAATTTCAAGAATCCAAACCATTTTTCTTCAAAAATGAAATGAAATAAAATAAAATTAATAGATTGTCTTGTGAAACCCATTCTTAGATTTCAAAGTTTCATCGAAGGGCAACACTAAAGGGCATTTTTTTGGTGTCATCCTTCAGTGTCGACACAGGTGGGATTAAGAGGGGCGTTTACAAATTGTTTTTAATGTATTAATGTGGATAGTTATTGGGGTAGAGGGTCGGGTGGAGATTGTGAGACAGCTATGACCCAGCTGTGAGAGGCAGGGGTATGGGCTTTGGCATGGGCCCTTCCCTGGGTGAGGTTGGGAATGGGAATTCTTATGTGGAATTGAGTTGGATACGTTTTTGTGTTTTCCTTGTAGTTTACTCGTAAGTTGTAAGCTGCCCAGAGTCACATGGATTGGTTGGATTTAAATCTAAAGACAATGATGATATTGGGTAAAAATAAACATGTAGCCAGCATGTCGTCTACATGCTCCAAGAGGGGGGGCTGTCCTTGGTGGGGTCAGGTCAGTTCACACAACACACGCATGCCTGACTGGGTCAGCCGGTGAGTCCTCCTCCACTGATTTGGGAACGGTAGAGATGCATGGCTGGGCAGCCCCGGCACACCCCACCTCAACCATGATGGTCAGCCATGGTGGCTAATCACAGACAGCTATGGTTGCCTGTCATGGTAGACCCCGTTCCCCGGTGGGGGAAGGGGCTGCTAACAGGCCTGCGGATCCAGGCTGTGGGCCCAGAATCATCTGGGGGACCACATCCTGGCCAGCTGCCTACCCAGACTGGGGCAGCAGCAGACTTGCATCCGGCAGAGTGTTAATACATTTAATGGGGAGTCCGTGGCCTAGGAGGGCCAAAGTGTCCCCTCATCATGTTTATTATCACTCAAAGCAATTCATTTTCAAAATTTTGCACACTTTGAGGGGTGGCAGTAAAAGGTAGAGAACCAAATAATCCCACCTCATTGCCCCCCGCACATGCACACACTTATAGTTGGAGTGGGGCTGAAATGAATATCTCAATTAAAATCTTATTAGCCAAAATGGATAAGAACTTCTATCTGGGTCCATCTTTCTCAGATATCCATTTTGGGTTTTGGGGAGATTTTTTTTTTTTTTTAAGGTTATTTGGTTGTTTAGATATTGGGATCTTGAGTTACTGCATTTTGGTTATTTATGCATGCACAGTAGCTGAAAATGATGTAACCAGACGTTCAAATAATAGAATATTTGAATATCCAAACAAGTGAATAACTAAAAAAAAACAAAAAAAACCTGAACAGATGAAACCTGAAAACAGCGGACCCCTTCCCTTAGCCCTTCCAATCAAAACATCTTGTGGTTGTGGATATTATTCACATATTTGGAGGATTAATGAAGAATGCAAATAATATCAATGAATACAAAACCAACTATTTCTTTTAGCACTAAGCTGAAACTATGCCAAATTTCATAGGGTGAAATTTTGAAGAAAAATCGGATTGTGTTTATATTAAAAAATTCATAAGAATTTCATTATTTCAAGGAAGAAAACACCGACCTATGTAATTCTAGTTTTTTAATAGCTGCAGTTTGCTATTGAAGATGAAATATGGAACACTAATATTGTCAACATGGTTTCAATATTTTGGCATTTGACATTTGTTGGTACAAATTGAATGTTAAACTGGTGAATTTCAACATTCAGAATTTTCCAGAAAACATTTCAATTTTTTTTTAGAAAAAATAATCACATTCAGTTTCAAAAGTAATTGCATCTTTATAAATAATAAATAATTACATTGTTGGTTTTGAGCAGCTCAGACTCATAACATCTTGAATGTGCATATTTGGGTAATTTCAGACGTCCATGATCAGGCCGTCCATCCTTTAGATGTGCCGGACTGATCCCTACCAGAGTTAGGGGAGGGGGCGGGGCTGCACGGTGTGACATGCAGCCGCACAGCCCCACCCCCCATGCTCCCTCGGCCGCCCGCCCACAGGGAGGCGGGCGGGCGTAGCAGCCAATAAGGCCGCTGCGCCCGACCCCGTCCTGTGGTTGGGGCCTGATTCCAGGACGACGTGGGCAAGCAGATGTGCAGCACCACCACTGCCGGCCCCATCCAGGATCATGGCCAATCTAACCACGGTTCTGGACCTCTGGCCAGCCAGAGGTCCAGAACCATGGTTAGCTTTGATCCCCACCAGAAATTCACCGTAGTGAACATCTGTTGGGAATCAATCAGATGTTACCGTGATCGCTGCCACCACAGGGAATCCACTGGGATTCTCTGTGGTGAGCAGCGATTTTGTAATGTGTGAAATTACCCTTTGTCTGATCAAATGGACACAGCTAAAGACCTGACTCGCACTACAAAGCTTCACATGAGAGAGTGATGAACATTTTGGCTGATTATTATTTATACTTTATTATTGATATATTTATAATTTAGCTGATTATTATTTGGCTGATTATTATTTATAATTGCAGTAGCATCCAAAACCACCCAGCAGGAATAGGCTCCATTTTCTAAGCCCTGTGAAGCCTTTAAGTCACAGTCACTGCTAATTGTTCAGATCCCCCAGTTCCTCACCTGGTGAGAGTGCTCTTTTGTCATCCTTTACATTGGGTATTTTCAGAAGTGACACCACCACACTTAGACCCAATCCGGGGTAACAGCCACTCCCCCCACCGGGGTAGGCCAGTACCCAGAACAGACATGACAGTGCACCTTACCACACTTTGCCCCGAACCGTGGTAGTGCTTACCACTGACTATTCCCCACAATTTTCCAAGATCACAACTGGTGGCAACTGCTACCATGGTTTGAGGAAAAGAGTGGTGAACATCTGGCA
The DNA here is from genome assembly GCA_003113815.1 of Sphenodon punctatus. Classification (NCBI taxonomy): domain Eukaryota; kingdom Metazoa; phylum Chordata; class Lepidosauria; order Sphenodontia; family Sphenodontidae; genus Sphenodon; species Sphenodon punctatus. The sequence continues at coordinate 1,163,503 of QEPC01008366.1, read as the reverse complement.
ACTCCAGTGGTTGTGACTCCGGGGTGGGGTTAAGTGTGGTAAAGTGTGGCTAAGCGTGGTAGCGTCACTTCTGAAAATACCCATTGTCTCAAGAGCAGATGTGTGTGAGGAATGGGAGGGCAAAGAGTTTGGCTGACTGTAGCTTGTTATTCTCCAATGAGTTCCAGCTGGTAGACACTCCCAATGGGCAATTAAAAGGTGGTACAAGGTAGAGTAAACAGATTCTAAGCATAATCTACATCAAGGAGTATAGTTGGAGTCTAACAAGTTTAGAACTTGTTTCTCCGGAACTGCAGCCAAGACATGAGGTTGTCATTTATCTTCAATAGTTCTTCAGGAGTACTTGATGATGACAGACAATGGTTGTTAATATATGAGACAGGGCCCCACTTTGCCCCAGATTTACCTGCCTGTGTGAGGGGCGGCCACCAAATGTTTAACCCAGTTTGGGTCAGGGCAGCTCCAGTTGCATCATCTCCAGAAATGCAGGGCACGCTGTACGGGGTAACCTGGCCCAAACCAGGGCAGTGCGCTGCCCCGGGGATGCCTCCCATCTGATGGAGGGCCATGGGGTGGTCCTCATTCTCCACCAGAGTCACGGTTGCAGCCTACAGTGGTCACAGGAGTCACTGCAACTCTACTGTGGAGCGGGATGCAGTGCGCAGGTGGACTGCAGCTAGGGAAACAGCTGGGGTCTTCTGGGGTACTGGAGTCCTTGTGGAGCCTATGTGAGGCAGCTGGGGTGGGGGCCCATGGAGTAGCTCTGGGGTCCAGCGGGTTAACACCCAACAATATCTTGGTTCTCATCGTAACCAAGCCAAGTACGTGCACTTGAGACCTCGCATCTTCATGAATGTTAGACCCCTTGTCTCTCCCTCTGTTCCCCTTCCTAAGTCTCTCCCCCAGCTCCTGTCTCTCAGATTGTAAGCCCTAGGGGCAGGGACTGTGTCTATTTTATTACTTTGTAAAGTGCCAGGTACACTGCTGGCGCTATATAAATGTTTGTTAATAATAATAATAATAATAATAATAATAATAATAATAATAATATCTCAAACAACATCTCAGTATTTGCCTAAGCCCTGGCCTGTAGCAAATGAGACTGCTTTTTATTTGCACCCTTCCCAGTTTCTGGGTCTGACCTCTGAATCCAGACCCTACACAGGAGCCTACTCAGGTGGAAGGCAGAAAAAAGAGGTTTATTTACTTATTCAGATTTATACCCTGCCCTTCCCATTCAGGCTCAGTGGGTCTAACAACATAAAAAATTCCCTTTACCAGCCAAACCCTACCCTTAGCCCCTCCCCTCTCCACCCAATCCCACCCAACCTTATCCCTGTCTGCCAAAGGCCTGGCCAAACAGAAAGGTCACTTCCGGAAGATGAGCAGGCTTGGGCTGAGATGAATCTCCAAGGGGAGCGAGTTCCATAATTGTGGTGCAGCCACTGAGAATGCCTCTCTGTGTGCCCTTGTTGTAGAAACTTTACGGGCAGATGGTATCTGCAAGAGAGTGCTCCTAGCTGATCTTGGAGGCCACGACAGAACAGGAAGACAGTGCGGCTGATCCCATGCCTTGCACAACCCCCACACAACCCACGTGCAAGTCCATTGTGGGGACATTGTGTCATGCCAGACCTGTGCGGATCCCACGTGGTTCCTGCGCACAGAGGGTTTGGGATCATGGCCATTATGTACTCAAAGATAGGGACTGGATTCACAGAATTACCCATGGTCCAGATATTCTCCTCCTTTCCCCTATTCTGAGCATGCGTCCAACTATGCACTGTCTCAGCATGACTTCTGCACACCCCCTTAATCACACTCCATCTTTCAACAGTTCCTGCCCTGTGGTTCCTTACTCATAGACTTCCAATTCCTCCTCATTGCTCTCTTGGATAATGCTTCTACTTCTGCACTGAAATAGCTAAGACTCTATAGATTAAATGTGAATAAGAAATATCAGAGTATGGGGTGATGTAATTTAAAGAATTTGGGGGTAGATGTAAGTGGTGTAAACTTTCCAAAAATGTTACATTATATTGTTACTTGAAATTCTTTCCTAAAATGCTTCTCTATAATGTAGGTTTTGGACACAATGTTTCCTGACTTACATGTTTAGTTGTTGTCATACAGTCAGGATTTGACATTGGAAGGACTCCCAAATATGACCTTATTCTCCCAGTCACCAAGGCTGACACAAAGGAATGGCTAAAAGAGCAACTGAAACCTTCCACCCTTCCCAGGGACCTTGCTACCCTTACCCTGATTGATTGCAGGGCTCTGAAACTAGATTGGGTGGAAAGACTTGTAAATACTTCCGGGGACAGGGATAGAGCTGAAACAAATACCCACAAAACTGGGAATACCGATTGAATTTCTGGTACTCAAATTGACTTGAAAAGTTCAGGTACTTTTTGGTCCCCAAACCATTTTTTTGACTGGGTAACAGAAATGCTGGCATTCTGACATATTGCAATACCATTTTTGTCCTGATTTTCAAATCCTGATACTAGTTTCTGGGAAAATTGGGGCGGGTGGGCATGTTGGGGGGTTATAAAGTTAAATTTGGTTACCCAAAACCCAAGACTTCTGTTGTCTGAGTACTCGGATGGTATTTGGGTACCAATTTGGATAACAAAAACGGCAGCTAAAAATGTGGGTATTTCCCACGGATACCAAATCAGGTCCCCATTTCAGCTCTCATCAGAAACCATCTGTAGTTCCAAACTTCTTCAGACCAACAAGTCAGTTAGCTTTCCCTGTCACGCTTCACCTCAACCCTCCTGCCTTCTAGACTGCTTAACTGGTACTGACACTCTCTGTGGGTGAGATCAGCCCTTTGGATTACCCTGTATTGACTAGACGCTCACTGATGGGGTTGCACCCCTGAGCACATTCTTACATTATAAGCATATTTTCCAATTACCTTGGTTTTTATACAGACCAGTGAATGTTTTAATTCATAGTAATATTTTATTAACAAAACTATTAACACAACTTTTACCCCAGCATTTTTGTCTCCTTTATAATATCCCTTGTTCATCTTCAGTTGTGATGTTAATATGTCTTGGGTGTGAAGTATGTTCTAATAAGATGGGCAATTGGTTACAGCTGACAGCAGAAGATTTCCTCCAATTTATTTTCTCACTTTGGGGCATTTCCAGGAATTGTTACCCACCAACAGAGCTGGTGAACATTAGAAACTGAAAGAAGAAGCTGCAGACATTTTAATATTCCCTGAAATATTCCTCCAGCTTTTGTTTTTAGTTAGAAAACCACAGGAGTAGAGACGCATTTCCCTTCTTCTGAAAAAAAATGGAAGCTTGTAACAACTGCTTGTGCTCCTGCTGTTCAGAAGCCAGTGATCTCTAGAGTCATACTGTTGCTATAGCAAAGAAGTTCTGTCACTTAAAAAAAAAAATTCCAATATTCCCTGGCTGTAAATGGAATTTCAATAAATAATATATCAAGAGAGTGAACAGGTAGTCTAACTGGATGGGACACTGATGATTCTTTAACTTCATCGAATAGATTCCTGGACATGCCATTTTATAGCACGCGCATTTTGCACTGTTAAATATGCTCCCACCCACCTGAAACGGACACTGGGCACAGAAGGAGCTGTTAGAGCTGCTGTTCCAAAAATAATGTTTTTCATTAACATCCAGCTCTTTCGAAGGGTAGAGAAAGCATTATCCAGGCTAAAAAATGGTACATCCTCACTTAATACGCATCTGTCATTCCCAATCATCGTCAACAGAGTGCCAGTCTGTCAGGAACGAAGACAGTGAGATCAGATCCGTAATTCTCTGGCTGTGAAGTTTGATTCTATTTATAACTGATATCGTGAATTATTCTATGTGCTCCTACTGGCATTTCAAAGTTATAGAAAAGAAGCATAAAATTGTGTATAGTAGGTGCCACCTGGTGGCACTGTTAAGCAGTCATCTACATCCAGTGCCAGATCCAGGGAGTTTGGAGTCCTGGACAAAATGATGGTGGGCTCCCCTTCTAACTTAGGAGTTTAGGATGGACACACGCTGTAACCAGCAAATAGCCAGCTATGTAGAAGTCATATTTATGTCAAGGGCCCAAGCAAAATCTATTTGCTTTTAAAGCCTAAGACAATGTCAGGAATCCACTGGGGCTCCATGTCCAGTAAGTAGTACAGGATTGGGTCCCAGTCCAGGAGGGTTGGTGTAGGATTGGCTTCAAGGGCAACAGGGGACAGGCTAGGACAGGCAGGACAAAAACCACTGAATGCTGGTGGGACAAGCAGACATGGCAGAAAGACTGACAACAGGCAGAACACAGGAGGCAGACAGAACAGATGCAGGGAAAAAGATCCGACATGGCAAAAACAGGAATCAAAACAGAGCCAGTCAGTGAACAAACCAGGGTCTAGGGGAAGAGAGACAGTTCCAGCAGCCAAGAAGAGGAAGATGAGCCATGCAGCCTTTTCTTTTCTAGCTGCTCTGAGCCCCAAGAGGTAGGGTGGAGGGGTGTCTAAATACGAAACAGAACATGCGTTATCATCTTTACCTAGTTTTCCTTCACAACAACTTTGTGAGGTAGGTCACTATTACTTCCATTTTACAGATGGATGGGGAATTTAGGCTGAGAGAGAGCAACTTGCTCGAGGCCACATAGTGAGATCATGGCTAGGGCAGGATTTGAGCCTTGATGTTACAGGTCCAAGTTCAACACTTTAGCCACTAGGCGTCCTACATGTGGCACTTGGTGCTAACTGTTCCGGTCATTCTGGCTACGAGTAAGTAAAGAACACACTGCTGCGTTGGCCTTTAACAGAATAGCAGCTGAGAATATGATTGGCTGCCCGTCAAAGGGGAGGCCAGGGCACTTGGGGGTGAGCCAAGGGCGGGACTGCCCAATCACGCATTTCTTCCATTCCCCTACCGAGGGGAGAGATGGGGGGAAGGGTGGTGGGTGCAGGTTTGATCTGTGCCCAGACGTGACCCTACCAGGGCCATCACCTGCCCCTCCTGGAATGTGTAGCCAGTGTGCCGACTGCATATTTATTTTCACCACATGTCTATCACTGTGTTCCCCTCTCCCTTGTCTGTCTGAGACTGTACGCTCCCCAGTGAAAGGAACATAAGAACATGGGGATAAGGGTGGGTTGTGGTTGGAGTTGGTTTGTGAGGGGGCTTTGGGTGTAGGAAATTGGGAAGATGGTATTGGGCAGTTCTGGTGGAGGGTTAAGGTTTTTTTTAAGGCTTAAGTAAATAAATAAATAAATAAATAGTGTCATACTGGGGGTAATTTCAGACGTGACGGACCTGGAGGCCCGCCATGCTGAACCCTGGACCGAGATCCATCTTGAATCCTGGTCCGTGATCAGGCTGTCTGTCCTTTAGACGTGTTGGCCTGATTGCTACCAGGGATCGGGGAGGGGGTGGGGTTGTGCGGCACGACGTACGGCTACACAGCCCTGGCCCACTGCGCTCCCTTGGTCGCCTTCCTCAGGGAGATGGGTGGGTGCAGCGGCCAATCCGGCCACTTCACCCGATCCCATATCGCAGACAGGGCCACGACCTGGGATGGGCCAAATGTAACACACATTACTTTTGGCCCATCCCAGATCGTGGCCACTCTAACCATGGTTCTCGACCTCCAGCCGGCCGGAGGTCCAGAACTATGGGTTTGACCTCCACCAGAGATTCACTGTGGAGAACATCTGGCGGGGGTCAAACAGACATTCACAGGAACGTCGCCACCACAGGGAAATTACCCTGGGTCACACCAATGGTCCATTGAACCCAGTATCCTGTTCCTTCCCAGCCGTGTCTATTTTATTACTTTGTAAAGTGCCAGGTACACTGCTTGAGCTATATAAATGTTTGTTAATAATAATAATAATAATTCCTAACATTTTGTTTGCCTTTTCGATGACCGCCACACACTGAGCTGAGGATTTCAATGCATTGTCCACAATGACTCCAAGATCCTTTCCCGGAGTTGTAAACCCTAACTTAGAACCCAGCATTGTATACATATCAGGGATAGGTTCCATTGCATTGACAGCAATGGGAAAACGCAGTGAACACAGGTCCCTGCATATAGTTTGGGTTATTTTTCCCTATGTGCATCACTTATTTATTATTTCTTACATTTTTATCCCACCTCTCTTGCTCACAGGCAACTCGAGGCGGCTAACAAAAATATATAAATAAAACAAAACACATTATACAAATAAAATACAACTATAAATAAACAAAATCTATTCATTTATTTAATTTTGATGTATTTTTATCCCGCACCCTCCTGCTAATAGCAGCTCGGGGTGGCTCTATACAATACAATATAAATATACAAAGATTCATTTAAAACCCAAAACTATAATGCATAAAAACTATCCCTGATCTGTTTAAGAAAGTAACCTTCCCTCCTCCCCACACTCCATTAAGCCATCCCCATCTCCCCTGCCAAACACCTGACGAAAGAGTCAGGTCTTACAGTGTGGGTGGAAGGCAAGGAGGTTTGTGCTGAGGCAAACCTCCGCCAGGAGGTTCTGCTGCTATAGCAACAGTGTGGCCACCGAGAATGCCCTCCTGTCCATTCGGATTCACTGATAATGCGGGACCTCCCGGAGGGCACTCGCAGATGACCGCAGGAGTTGCCCAGAGTCCCGGGGGTGGAGGCTATCCTTCAGGTAAGCAGGGCCCAGGCCATGTACAGCTTTAAAGGTTAAAACCAGCACCTTGAATCAGGCCTGGAAGACAATAAGCATCTAGTGCAATGCTCAGCACACTGGATAATATGTTCCCTGTGGCCCATCCCAGTAAGCAGAGAGGCTGCCACATTTTGCACCAGCTGCAGCTTCCGAACTCTCACCATGGGCAGCCCCACGTAGAATGCATTGGAGTAGTCTAGTCTCATGGTGACAAATGCATGGATGATGATGGCAAGATTGGCGTCCGAGACATATGGTCGGAGCCTCCTCACCAGATGTAATTGGTGGAAGGCCCCCCTGGTTACAGCCGACACCTGGAGATCCAGGTGCAGATCCAAATTCAGGAGCACCCCTAGGTTCCACACAGATGGAATTAATGAAGGATGAACAATCCCAATAACAGGAGTGTTCTCCTTTCCCAGATTCCCAGATGTTCCTACCAGCATCACCTCTGTCTTGTCGGGATTGAACTTCAGTCGGCTCGACACATTCAATCCCCCAAAGCGGCCAAACACTGGGACAGCAAGGAGACAGCAGGGCCTGGGTCAGTTGAAAAGGATAAATACAACTGGGTGTATTCAGAATATTGGTGACAACAAACCCCCCAGCTGCGCATGACCTCGCTGAGCAGCTTCATATACATGTTGAACAAGCGAGGGGACAGAATGGAACCCTGAAGAACCCCACACAAGAGGTCCCCAGAGGACGAGGTACAGTCCCCTAGTACCACCCGCTGTGATCTACCGGCGAGGTAAGAACGGAACCATTGTAAAACAGTCCTGTCCACCCTGGCCAGGTCCCACAGGTGAGTCATCAACATCTCATGGTGCACAGTATCGAAGGCTGCTGATAGATCCAGTAGAACCAGCAGGGTCATATAACCCTTATCCAGTTCTACCAGGAGGTTGTCGAATAAGGCCACCGATGCCATCTCTGTGCCATAAACTGGATGAAAGCACAACTGCATGGGATCAAGAAAACCAGTGCTGTCCAGATGCACCTGAAACTGATGGGTCACTACCAATTCAACAATCTTCCCTAGAAAAGGAAGGTTAGAGACAGGCCAATAACTCCCTGGGGCATCAACGTCAAGAGAAAGAGATGTTTTTATGAGGAGAGGCCAGATGACTGCCTCATTGAGGCAATCTGGCACCCTCCCCTCCCAAAGGGAGGTGCTGATCATCCCCCACCAGCACCGACCCCAATGTCTCCCTGAAGGCCCTGACCAACCAGAATGGGCATGGATCTAACTTGCAAGTTGTGGCCCGAACAGACCCCAGGACATCCACCGCATTGGTAGGTGTCACCGATGGAATTCTCTTGGGCAGGGACCGTGTCTATCTTATTCTCTGTAAAGTGCCAGGTACATCACTGGTGCTATATAAAAGCTAATAATAATAATAATAATAATAATCTCATAAATGATGATCAGACAGGACATTCCTAACCCCTGGCTCTGCTACTGCATCTGAAATGGTGGAGTTGAAGTCGTGCTCAATGCGAGCGATATTATCCAGAAAGTACTCTAAAAACATGCCACAGCGGGCCTTGGACAAATCTGGTTCCAGGTGGAGACAGGGTGGACCAACCAAACCCCTCACCACCTGGAACAACTCCTCTGGACATGACTGAGAGGATGTTATGAGGGCAGCAAAGAACAATTTATTTGCTGCCTGTACAGCCATGGCATAGGTCTTCAAAAATGCTCTATGTTGCAATTAGGGCTGATGCGGCAGCAGCTTTTACCGCGCCGCGATTCCGTTCCGCTATTTCGGAATTGCCCGCGCCACACCGCGACATTTCTGCGGATATTCCGCTAATTCCGCCGGAATTCTGCAAATCGCGGAATTGCGGAAAAATCGCGGAAATCGTGGAAAACCACTATTCCGCGATTTTTTGGCGCTGGCGGAATTGCGGAAATAGCGAAAATGTCATGTTTCCACGATTCCACTAAGTTGCGGAATTAAATAAGCGGAACCGCGGAACCGCGGAATGAAACCGCGGAATGAAAGCCTCTGCCATGCCATTCCACTAATTGCGGAAACACTGTTTCCGCCGGAAATAGCTACCGCTGCGATATTCCGCTACAGCCCTAGTTGCAATTGATCATCTTGATCGCAAGTACGGCGCCACCATCGCTCCAGCTACCTCCCTTTGCACTTCAGCTGCCCCCGGTCCTCTGTAAACCACGGGGACCTGTGGTGATGAAACACTGGGAATGGACACCTAGGAGACACCTGATCAATGGCCATGAGGTCATTGATGGAACGACCATCAAGGTCAACAGGTATCTCCACTAGATCATTGCAGAACCCCTTTGGTTCCATAAGTCTCTGGGGAAGACCATCCTAACAGATCCCATACACCCATGGACAGGTGGGCATCCCAGGATGGAAGCTCATAGGAGGTAATGGTCTGACCATGGCAAGGGAGAACTCTCCACTCCCCTAATCATCGGACCACCTGCCTCAAGGTTAGTGCAGAACATCAAGTCAAGAGTGCCCCCCTTCGTGTGTCAGGCCTACTAAAACCTGGGACAGCCCCATGGTTGCCATGGCAGCCATGAATTCGTCCTCCGCCCCTTGGAATCTGGTGTCAGCATGGATATTGAAGTCCCCCAGGACAATAAGCCTGGAGACCTCAAGACCAGGTCTGAGATTAGAACTGCTATAGCAGTCAGGAATGCTGCTGCGCAGTGGGGTGCATGGGACACCAGCAGAAGCCCTAATCTGTCCCTGGCTGGACCCCCTGGTCCATCTCTGGTCAAATCGAACACAAGGTGGAGGCCCTCTATCCCAGACTCGGTCTTCACTGAATACCTTGAAACACCAGTCCATCCTTAAAAAAATAGCTAAGCTCCACCCCCACTCCCTGACTCTCCACCCTGGGCTGGTGCTGAACGGAGTACCCAGTCAGAACGAGGTCCACCAAAATTGGTCCAGACAACTCATCCAGCCAGGTCTCCATCACACACATGAGGTCGGCAGTCCAATCCAAGATAGAATCACTTTGCACTTGTCAACATAGAATTTCATCTGCCATTTAGTTGACCAGTCTCTGAGTTTTGCAAGATTCTCTTGTAATTCCTCACAGTCCACCCTGGTCTTAACTATCTTGAATAACTTTGTGGGAAAACAAATGTGCAGCTGGTGTGCCAGCTACACAGCCAAGGGAGGAGGTCAGATCAGGTCACTGAACAGACGTACACCCTACCGGGCTGGTTGATGAGCCCCCTTCCCCCACTGCACTCATGGTGGGGGAAGAGAACCAGCGAGCGACCTGGCATTCCTGCCCCTGGTGTGCTCCCAGAGCCCTGTCATAATGGGCAGGCATGGTGGTCTGTCATGAGTCATGGCAGCCCCCAATCCCTGGCGTGGGAACAGACACACTGGACTGCTATGGCCTATGTTGGCCTGCCTAGGCAGTCTTTGGCTGAGGTTGTGGGCCTGGAATCATTCACGGGTTCACATCCGGGCCAGCCACCTACCCAGGCTGGAGCAACAGCGGTCCCACATCTGGAGGGTTGCAAACAGACATGTTGGTGAGTCTCCAGCCCAGGCAGGCCATAGCAGACCCTCATTGCATCTGTTTTCATCCTCTCTGTCATTTGCAAATTTGATCACCTCTCCCTTTACTCCCTTTTCCAGATGATTAATGAATCTATTATATAACGCCAGTCCCAGTAAAGCCCCATGGGACACTACACTATTTACTGCCCTCCAATGTGAAAACGGACCATATTTTTCTACCCTTTGTTTCCTACCTTTAAACCAGTTACCGACCCACAACCGAATACTGCCTCCCATGACTAAGTTTCCTCAAGTCTCTCATGAGGAATCTTCTCAAATGCTTTCTGAATCCAGATACACCATGCTTTCCCTTTGTGAAAACCATCTTGGCTCTTCTTCATTATGTCATGCTTATCAGTATGCCTGATCATTCTCTTCTTCACAACTATTGATACAATTTTGCCCAGCACTGACATCTGACTCACCAGGACACAGGGACGCAATCCGCCCAATCCCAAACCCCATAGAGCCAGTGCGTGCTCATGCATGCGAGCGGTTTCTGCAGGGCACAATGTGTCCGCCATAGGGATTCACACGACATGCACGCGGTGCTGCGTTGTTTTTTCTTCCAGGGCTGTACAGCGCTCGGGACACACATTCTTGATGTTCTGATTCTAACCACTAGAGGGTGGTGGCACTCGTACAGCCAAGTCACTATTACGATGTAAAAAGAAATCAAATTGAACAGCATGCCATTCATACTTTCATTAAAAAGTTTTGCAATTCTTTCAGAATTTCAAGTAACTATGTCTCTGCCAGGAAAACTGCCGAAAGAGATTAAAATGCTTTTAAATTCCCTTAGACTCACTGTCAGCCAAATTGATCAATGTAGGATAAAATAAGTGAAAGCATAAATATAAAATAAAAAAGTGATTTTAATTTTTTTTTAAGTGTCTAAAACTAGTAATGGATATGGTATGTCTAAACAGTGTACAGTCCTTTCTCTTGAATTATAGCCTGAAAAGAAATAAAATTGGATAGTCTGTAAACCATGGAGAAGGAGAGATGGAATATTTATTTCTGAGTGATTAATGGGCTCCCTTGCCATTTTATGAATGGCAGCAGAGAGGAACTTGCAGAAGACAGCTGAAAAGATGGTGCATTCAATACTTTTTCCTCCAGGGCCCATAACAATAGTAAACAGGTCTTGCTTAGGCAAATACTTAACCATCACCGTCAAAGCAATAAGTATCTGTCTGTCTGTCTGTCTGTCTGCCTGCCTGCCTTTTGAATGTGTGTGCATATTTATTTATTTATTTGATCTATATTCCACTCTTACCACAAGGCTCAGGGTGGCTAAAAGGAAAAAAGAAATGCATATAAATTACATATACATTACACAAAAATGGATATAAATTACACAGAGAAAACCAATCATGCCTACGTAAAATAGGGGTGTGCAATTTCATATTCTTTAATTAATTACAAAAGCAAATGGAGCTCCTTGATTTTTTGTAACTAAGGCAATGAAAATGGATGAACAAGCAACCAACATTTGTTTGATTTCATTTGTTTTAATATTTTGTGGTTTATTAAAAATAATAAAATAAAATAAAATAAAAATACACTGCGCACTCCCAAAATGGTTGCAAGGGCCATTCTGGGCAGGCACTGCCCTTTTCCAAAATAGCACTGATCCTGCCGGTGCCATGTCGGAAAAGGACTGCGCATGCGTAGAACTGCCCTGGTGATCATTTTGCTCATGCACAGTGATTTTTAAAAAATATTATTTTAAATAAAATAAAATGAAAAAATAAAAATGGTAGCGTCTTTTATGAAAACCACCAAAAAGAAATGAGGAAATGAAATAGAAAACTACAATGAAAATGAATGATGTGCCTTCTGCACACCCCCTAACATACAAATCCTAACCCTGACTTTAAATGCCTGGCCAAATAAAAAAGTCTTCCATTGCTTCCAGAAGATGATCAGGTTCAGGCTTTGGCGAAACTCCAGGAGAAGAGAATTCCAAAGTTGTGGAGCAGCCATCGAGAAAGATTCTCTTCACTCCGCTAGTGCTCGTGTGTGTGAATATATGGATAATTATCACCAGGGTGAGGAACCTCAGTCCTAGGGGCCAGATGTGGCCTATGGCTAGTTTTTATGTGACCTCTTTATAGTTTCTAGATCTGGCCCCCGGATACAGTTCCTAATCCCAATCACTGAAAAATTGAGCTCCGGGTAAGGGAGGAGAGATGAGGGCATGCACACAATGGGCATTTTTAGACACACGTTAAAGTTCTGGATGTTTCAATCTTCTGGGTTTACAAGTCCACAAGTAAGTTTGGGATGCATCATACACACACTGCCCTGAGGCACTTCCTGGATGCATTCTTCACACAAACACTGCCCTGAGGCAGCCTAAAGTATTTATTTATTTATTTTATTTATTTTCTGAATTTATACCCTGCCCCTCCTGAGAACAGCTCGGGGCGGCTTCCAACAACAATAAAATACATATAAAAAGCAAATATAAAACAGTTTAAAATACATCAAAATACAGTTTAAGTATTTAAAACAGGGCCCCAGGAAACAATTTAACATTAAAACAATAAACAGGGTAGGGGAGATAAAAACCCTAACCCCCCCACACCCCAGGCCTGGGCGAACAGCCAGGTTTTACAACATCACCGGAATGTCAGCAGGCTTGGGGTCAGGCGAGCTTCCTCTGGAAGGGAGTTCCAAAGGCGCGGCGCGGCCACCGAGAATGCCCTCTCCATTGTGGCCCCCCGCTTTATGCGGGGAACCTCCAGGAAGGCACCCCCGGCAGACCGAAAGAGCCGCTCTGGGGTGGCAGGGTGAGGCGGTCCCTGAGGTATGAGGGGCCCAGACCATGAAGGGCCTTGTAGATCAACACCAAAACCTTGACCCAAGCTCAGCACGTTATTGGCAACCAGTGCAGAGTCCGGAGCACAGGTGTAATGTGCTCTCGACGACCCATCCCCGTAAGGAGACGGGCCGCTGCATTCTGCACTAGCTGCAGCCTCCGAACCAGGAACAAGGGAAGCCCCA
>QEPC01008366.1:1106069-1147657 GCA_003113815.1 Sphenodon punctatus | reverse complement strand
CCCCCCCAACCTCCCCCCTGTCCCCCCAGCCATCCCGCTGCCACCAGGGGCCATTAGGGACCATACCCCCACCCCACCCGCCTTCCCTCTCTCACAGGGGATGGGTTCCACCCCCTCCCCACCAATAACCCTCCCAATGCTCCCCCTGCTGCCACCAGGTTCAGTCACTGGAATACTCTCCTCCCCTCCCTCTAACCACCCCTCCTACACCCCCACCCTTCCTCCCTAGTCCTGAACAAAAGAAACCCCACAAAAACATCCCATGCCACCCCCTGAGGCCCTGAAGTGCCCCAAAGTGCCGCGGCTCTTTTGCGGCAGGAGCTGCTGGCCGCTGGGCTTTAAAGCCCCAGCTACTTCCGGGTGGGGGAGGGGACAAGCCGGCCCTCATGACCGGCTTCTGCGCTCCCCCCCATATCCTGGCACTCACAGCTGTCTTTTGGTATCCCCGCAGGTCAGTGGAGTGGAGCAGTGGCGGCACAGGGACGCCCTCCTCTCTGGCAGCAGGTGGAGTCAGCGCAGCAGCAAAGGAGGCAGGTAGGTGGTAGGTAGGTGGAAAGTAGCCACAGCTGTAAACGTGACAGGCTGCCATGGAAACCAAGTCACCACAGCTGCCTGGAGCAAAGCAGTTTACCAGGAGAACCTTTTACACACACAAGTTCTGGGAGAAGTTTCATGCAGAAGTTCAAAGAGCCGGATGTTTAAGATCTGGATGAGTGATTTAGATACACAGAAAGTTCTTGATGTTACAGCAAACATCCAGGAGAAATGTGTGTCTAAAAACACCCAATGACTGGGGACAGATCCACCATACCTCGTAAGCACCCCTGCCTCTAGCTTCTATTCCTGCCCTTGGAGCTTGTACTAATTTTTCAAAGTAAACCCTGGGAGAGAAAATCCCCCACCCCCTGATCTACCCCACACTCACACCCACGCACCCCCGAGATAAAATATAGGTTGAGCTGGTAGCATAGGTTAATATTATATCTGATATGTATATAGACACCATTTCTTTCTTTTCCACTAATCCTTTCAATAAGGTTAATTATTTACATGAAAGGAACATAGATTTCATTATTGGTTTCTTTCTTTGTAATGTTAGAAGGAAGAAAGATCAAGTTTAGTCCTGGTGTAAGTGGGCACAATTCCCTTGGCAGCAGAGCTGAAACAAGTAGTAAATTTTATTACCTGTGACTAATGTCTGATTTTTCAGGTAGCCCTTTGAGTACCTGACTCTACACCTGCAATTAGAATCAGTACTCGCCTACCTGTTATGGATTTTAAATGGGGGAGAGAATTACTAGGTATAAATACCAACTAATTTTCTAAGCCAGCTCTCAGAAAGGGGGTTGGGCAGGCAGAGAGCAGCACAGAACCTAGGACACATGACACAGCAGCGGAGGCACACCAGAAGGGCTAATCCAAAGCACTAACTGTTAACTCTTTATACGAGCAATATACAGTGCCCATTCTCATGACCAAAGTAGATAGGAGCTTTCCAAAGCTCTCTCCTGGTAGAGCTTTGGAAAGGAAATGCTTGTGACTTAAGGCTCCTATAGGCAAAGAAGCTGCACAAAACCATCAGAGAATCCACCAGGGGAAATGAAAGCCCTTCTGTCTTTGTTTTTAGTAAGGAAGGAGCATCTCCTACTTTCACAGCTCAGGGCGAATCCTACATTCATTAGGGTCAATAGGAGCTGAGAATTAATTTTATTAAAGAAGATAACAGGAAAGAGACTCAATGCAGACTGGAGCCCATAACCCTGCAAACAAAGCTTAGCTAGCCAGCCACATGACAACCGCACCCATAAGACCCTTACAAAATAGTTCTCTAACTTACTGCACTATATAGTGTCCTTCCCCTGCTGGATGACTGAAACACTCCAGCTAACTGTTTCTCCTATACCTCTGCCTGTAGACTAAAGCACAGGAGACTAGATCAAGGATTCAAGTGACCATGTGGTAAGCTGAAGGTGTGATTGCTTGCATTTATAGGTTTAGCTTTGGGAAACAATAATATAGGGTTTGCTTTAAGGCTGAAACGAGAATCTGAATTGATTCTTGCATATCTCAGGAGATTTCATCTGGGGACTGAGCTCTCGACCCTGGTGTGAAATCTTAGGAGATATCTAAAAACAAGGAAGGCCTTTTGCTCACCTGTCTGCCTTTTTGAGTCCAGGGGGACTGCTCCAGCCACTAGGTTTCTCCCTGTTCAGTTTGTCTGCAGGGCGAAGGGGGGGGGAAGCCTCCAAGGAGTACACAACCCCCCACCGCACTGTACATGCTGAAAAATGGCCACCGGGGTTGTTCTGTGCATATGCAGACTGGCTGCCCTTTTCCAAAATGGGGCAGATGCTGCTGGCGCCATTTTGGAAAAGGGAGACACCTGCTCAGAATGGCCCCGGCAGCCGTTGTCAGCATGTGCAGTGCTTTTTAAAAAATGTTTTGCCTCCTCCTCGGAATCATCCTACTTTGTCCCACAGAGAAACTGAGCGGGGAGAGATGCCGCGGTGAGAACCAGTGGCTGGAGCAGTCCCCATGGACTCGGAGAGGCAGTCAGGTGAGTAAAAGGGGCCCTTTGGATTGCAAGTGTGTGGCGGGGAGGGCTCTTCCTGAGATTCTCGCCTTTCTTGGCAAGAATCCAGGCAATTCTCAGCTCGTTCTTGTTTGCAAGGATGAACTGAAACTCCTGATTCTCATCAAGAAAAGCAAGAACAGCTGGTTTATAAAATTTGAGAGTATTTACACACACACACACACACACACACACTCCCCATTTTATCTAAAAAACGAGTACTCTTTCGGTTCCATGCAAGTAGTGCCTGTTACGCAACACACAAATGGTGAATCAGGTAGTGCCTATTCAACAGGGATACCCGTTTTGGAGGGTAATCATTTCAGCTCTGCTTGGCAGTCAGTAGGATCTGTATACACTTACACCGTGACTGAATTTGGCCACACATCTGGATGCTGTCAAGGAGAAGAATGAGGGGAAGAGGCAATCAACCCAAGCATAGTCTGCATAAACAAGGAACAGTTATAAACTAATAAACAAGGAGCAGTTATTTACCCTCTCAGCTAGTACTAGAACTAGGGGACACTCCATGAATCTGATGGGTGGCAAGTTTAAAACAAATACAAGAAAATATTTTTTTCACTCAGCGTATAATTGGGTTGTGGAATCTACTGCCAGAGGCTGTGGTAAGGGCCGGTACTATAGCTGAGTTTAAAAGAGGTTTGGGACAAGTTTCTGGAAGATAGGTCCATTAGCAGCTATTAGCCAGACAGGATCAGGGAACATGACGGGAGCTGGGGGAAAACAACAGGGAATGGGTCCCCCATTGTGTCCTGTTGGGTGCTTCTCCCAAGCCACTGTGACTGGCCATTGTCAGAGACAGGATGCTGGGCTAGATGGACCATTGGTCTGACCCAGTATAGCACTCCTTATGTTTTTATGTTCTTATGCATTATTAGTTCAAATTCCTTTATCATGTGCATTTAAAAAATTGACAGTGATCAGGCAGTTGGCGTATCAAATCCAGTGCCTATTATGCCAATCTGTATTGTCTCCTTGTTTCCTGGTGCTCCCTACATCTCCCCATTCACATCCACCTGTTGGTTGTTGTCTTCAGCTGCAAGCTATTTGGAGCAAGGACGATCTTTTTGTTCAGCTACCAGAATGGATATAAAATCAAGGAGGGAAAGTGGAACATTTCTCTCCCCTCAATTCTGGGTATAGAGGATAGTTTCTCTTTAATTTTAGTCACATGTGACTCCTGTGTCAGTGACATGGACAATACTAAAAGGGGCCACATTTAAGAGTTCATTGCCCTCTGTACCACACTGATCCCTGCTACCATTTTTCCAGAGGCCGGGTAAGTGGGTGTATCTTACCCAATGTTTGGTGGAGGTGGGCTCTTTATTCAGGGAGATCTTGCCCACTTTCAGAGCATCATGACATAAGAATGTTTCCAAAGGGGATATGGACAGTTTGGAAATGCAGGACCCCTTTAGATGTGAGAAAGTCCCTTTCAGAGCATCATGATGTCACAACTAGGGCTGAAATGAGATCTTGCCATTTGAAAATGGGCCTTTCAACAAGATTTTCCGGGTTGAGAATCTCGTGAGAATCAGTTGTTCTTGTCGCCTGTCTCCCAGGATTTTTGGAAACCTTAAAGTACCCTAAACAACTCTCTGAGCATGCACAAAATGGCTACCAGGGCTGTTGTTGTGCACCTGTGTGGCCCTTTCCCAAGATGGTGCAGGCTGCATTGGTGCCGTGTTGGAAAAGGGCAGCTGGTTCTAGCTGCTTCTCCATATGAGATTTTCCTAGGGTTTTGAGATTCTTGCAAAATTCTCTCGAGAACTGGGGATGTTCTAGTTTCAGCCTTAGTCACAAGACTCAGAGGGGGTGTGGCTATGTTGGACTTTGGGACAGGGGAGTCCCATTACCCTCCTCTTTTTTGACATGCCCCTACCACTGTACTCTAGATTGAGCGGAAGTCTTGGCAACACAGAGCGGGAGGCAAAAGTGTGATGGGGAGGAGGAGCAAATCAAGGGGAAGGAGCTGTCTTTCTCCTTGTTTTGGAGAGTTGTTACACTAGTGTCCTGAGATAAATGTTGGAAGGAAGGGGATGATGATTGGACATGCATTCAGCTGCTAATGGTCACCTGGTTCGCATCTGCCTCTCCTCTCCGCTTAGGTAATTCACCCTCCATTTTCCTGGGTCTCTGCTCTGAGGGTGGCAGCCCTCACGTGGTGCCCGAAGGGCGGTGACAAAAGGATGCTGGCCGTTTTGTTTCCATTTTGCGGCTGGAGAGAGACGTGTCATGTACCCCCTGCTCCAGTGATGGTCTGTCATTCCGCTCATCGCAGCACTGCAACATGCCAGCACTCATCATTCCTGCCCTCCTGCAGCTCCTATCTGGTCTGCTTCCACGTACCTCTCGTCCCTTCTCCTCCTTGACTCCAAAACTCCCCCTTGGAGCAACATTCCTCCCCCCTACCATCCTACACCTCTTCCTCCCCATATTCCTGCCCCCCCCTCCACCTTCTCTCCCCAAACCTAATCCCCATTCCTTGTCTCCCCCCATCTCAACTACCTTTCTCTTGTGTCCTGTGGAATTCTGCTACTCTTCCACCCATAAACCGTCTTTCATCCATGACCTCTTCCTCTCCAAATCTCTCCATCTCCTTGCCCTTACTGAAACCTGGATTCTCCCCTGTAACACCACCACTCCTACTACCCTTGCTCTTGGTGACCTCATCTTCACCCACACGCCATGCTCTGAAGGTCGTGGTGGTGGTGGTATTGGCCTGCTCCTCTCCAAATCTTGCCAGTTCCAACCCCTTGCTGTCCCTCCCTCTCACTCTTTCCCTTCCTTTGAGGTCCACTGAGTTCGGCTTTACTCACTCCTCCAGCTTTGTGTGGCTTTCATCTACCACCGCCAGGCTCTCCCTCCTCTTTTCTCTCTGATTTTGATGCATGGTTTACCTACTTTCTTTCTGATGTTAATATTCTCACCTTCATTCTTGGAGACTTCAATATCCATGTGGACACCTCCTCTGACCCTGCTGCTTCCCGCTTCCTCTTTCTGACCTCTTCGTTTGACCTTCACCTCTGGACTGATGCCCCGATGCACCATGACGGCCACTCCCTTCAACTAATCCTATCTACAAACTACTCTCTCGCATCTCTTCTTTGATGCCCCTCCATCCTCTGACCATCACCTTGTTTCATTCCATCTTTCTTACTTGCTCCCATCTGCCTCCTCAACCTCTCGCTCTTTCCGTGACCTTTAATCCATTGACCCTCTTGACTTTGCTTCCTCCCTCTCCCCATCTCTTATCTGTCACCTCTACCACCTGCCTAGACTCTGCTGCCTCCATCTTCAACTCATCCTTTTCTTTCACCCTTGACTCCCCTCCTCCCATTCTATCGGTCACATAAACCCAAGTCCCTGGCTCACCCCTACCATCCGCCACCTCATTTCCTGCTTTCAAGCCTCTGAGCGCCTCTGGTGGAAGTTGCATGAATTCACTGACTTTCTATTCAAGTTTACACTCTCTGCATTTAGCAATGTCCTTTCCCTTGTCAAAGACTACTATTAAGCCACATCTGCTTCCCTCCTGAAACCTTCCTATCCTCCCCTCCCCCTTCCTCACTCCCCACACAGGAGCTTCTCTGCCCCTCTTCCCTTCTCCTTCTCCCCAGCTTCTCATAATGAGATCATCTCCCTCCTCTCTTCAACCAACCCCTCCACTTGCCCTCTTGACGCCATCCCCTCTTGCCTCCTAATGCTGATTGCCCCCACCACCTGCTGCATGTCATCAATCTCTCCCTCTCTACTGGGTCATTTCTATTGGCCTTCAAACATGCTACTGTCTCCCCTATCCTTGTCACTCTTGACCACTCTGACCCTTCCAGCTATCGCCCCACTTTGCTCCTACCCTTCACTTCCAAGCTCCTGGAGCAAGCTGTCTACACGTGCTGTCTGGACTTCCTTTCTTCAAATTCCTCCCTTGACCCTCTCCAATCGGGCTTCCACCCTCTCCATTCAACTGAGACTGCCCTTGCCAAAATAACTGATGGCCTTCTCTTAGCTAAAGTCGCTTTTAGCCGTTGCGTGACCCGCTTGTGTGATATTTCAAAATCCCGCGACGTAGGATTACACGAGAAGCCTGGCGGGGATCAAGCGCATGAAAGGCGGTCGCATATTCTTTGCTGACTGCAAATGAAATACCTCACAATGAAATACCTCCTCTAAACGTCTTTGACCCTTCTCCCTTGCTGCCCCACATGCCTGGAACTCCCTCCCTGGATACATTCGCTCCACTCCGCTCCCTCCCAATTTTCAAATTCCTCCTCAAAACCCACCTCTTCCATCAGACCTTCCCAAGCTTGTCATGAGTGATACTGCATCCTTTTCCTCTCCCTTGTCTCTCAGATTGTAAGCTCCGTAGGGGTAGGGACCTGTCTCTGACTGTGGATTGTACAGTACTGGGTACATTGTTGCACTATATAATAATAATAATAATAATAATAATAATAATAATAATAATAATAATAAAATTAGTGACAAACAAAGTAGCTACTTAGAGCCTTATTCTGTATGGTGGGAAGAGCCCTGAGGTGGTGTCAGCGACTCTCCTGCTGAATGAAATTTCGGTTTGCTCCAGAAATATTCCATGTGGCTTGGCAAGAGTGTGATTTTCCTGGCTTCCAATCCACTTGGTGCCTGGAAACACAGTTCGTTATCTTGGCTAGCGGGTATGTTCCCATGCACTAGAAATTTGTCCCCAAGGGAATCCTGACCTTTCTTCTCCTTAAGCAAAGTTTTGATTTCCCAAGTGTCATTTTAAAAGAGAGCAATAACTGGTCTCCATGACCGGTGTAGACAAAGAACGGATTTTCTCCTTGTCCATCCATTTCTATGTGCTGAGTTGTAAGATTGCTGCTGGCATCTACATTAGCGCCAATTCTCATCTATGAAAGGGAGTCTGACAAAGTGGCACACAAATCATTTTAAAGAGGAAAGAAGCTGCACGCTTAACTTTTCAGGCCACTGCAGAGTCCTGCTCAGTAATGCAATCAGGTCGCTGAAATGAATCATCTCTCTGAAGCTGCCGGTCTGTGACCAATTTCAACAGACAGGAAAGGAATGAAGCCATATTTTGTCTGGTTAAAATACCCTTCCATTATGCACTGCATCCTCTACTCCTCCTGCCCCTCTCCTCTCCTCTGAAATATCAGCATTTCCCTTTGCTCCTGCATGGTCTCACAAAGAAAATAAAGGATCATGGCATTTTTATTATTGCCAGTGGCTTCCGGGTTAGCACCACCTCCAATTACCCCAGTGGTTCTCAAACTTGCGTACATATAATCCCATAACTCTACCTCTCAACATTTTGATTGGCGAAAGAGGTGGCGCCAATCTGGGTGAGGGTGGGGTGGTCTTCTGGAACTCTGGCTACAGGATGGACATTGCCTGACCAGAGGGACCCCGATAGTCAGAGGGGTGAGCCTGGTTCCCTGGACTATGTAAAAGAGGGAGAACTGTAAATAAAGAGCTATGTCAAAGAGCTAGTTCCCATGTGGATTGGATTTATTGGGAAGGGATCTGGCAGGGATTTACCCTGGAGCAGGTTCAGGGTACACCAAAACCTGCTCCAGGTGCTACACCATCCAATTTTCAGGACCCAAATTAACCCGACAACGTACCAAGCAGTACCCAATTGTGATCCAATTCAGGTACCCGATGACCTGAAATGTTGACTTCCAGTCCCAAAATCTTGACTTTTGATACAGATTATTTGAACTTTTTGTTGATATACCAACTCCCTAATGGTTTTCCATCAACTTCCATCATTTTTTTGGCAACTTCTGGTTCCAGAAAACTACTTCTGGTCCCACTTTTTTTACTTTTTTGCAATTCAGCATTTTAAGACACTTATTTATTGGTTTTTCGTCCTGAAAAATCAACTTTGCCGTCCCAGAAAGTGAACTTCTAGTCCCAGAAAACTATGTCTGGTCACTTCACCTCCGCCATTTTCATGCTGTTTTGGGGCTTTTCCAACCTGATTCCAGGGGGAGACAGCTAGTGGGTGGGGGGACTGGGCTGGGTTAGGGAAGATTTGGGTATGGGTTATTTTAATCTGGGGTTTTAGGTTGTTTTAATTGAATTTTAGCTATGTGTTTTAAAATGTTGCTAGCCGCCCTGAGATGCTTGTAGCAGGAGGGGGCGGCATATACATTTTAATAATAAAATAATAATAATAATAATAATAATAATAATAAGATATACCAGTTGGTATACCAGTATACTGATAGATAATCGGTAAATTGAAAAATTGATACCAGAAGTACCCAATTTTGGGGGTATTACTGTTCATGTACATGATGAGTACCCAGGTAACCCGTCAGTACTCAATGTGGTGCCCCAAAATGCGGGTACTATCTGCGGGTACTAAATGTAGTACCTATTTCAGCTTTATTCTGGAATCCCCCTTGGTTCGTGCTACTTGTCAGCTATAGAACATGGGTACTGGCTCCATTTGGTATTAATAAACTAGTTGTCCTACAAACATGAATACCAACTCTTGCAGATGTAAGAATCTCTTGAGTTGACAGGCATGTTTTTAAAACCCCCAGCAGCTGAAATTGTGAGAAGTATTTCAGATATCATTTAAAATGATACAAATTCCTCAGCCTTGTAGTGGCAGATAAAAGCATGAAGATGAACTGCGGGGTATCCTAATGATTCACAAGTGAAAACACAACACACACAAAAAAGACCTACCTAGTGTTAATTACTATTTATATTACATTCATGGTTCAAATTGCTTTAATAATTCGAATCTAGCTCACTCTCACAACCACCTTGTGAGGTAGGTCATTATTATTTCCATTTTACAGATGGGGAACTAAGGCTGAGAGATAGTGATTTACCCAAGGCCGCCACCACCCGGTGAATACATGGCTAAAATGGAAGATGCACTCTGGTCTCATAGGTGCAAGTCTAACACCTTATCCACTAAGCTAAACTGACTATTTTTAACACAAACAAAAACAAACAAAAAACCCCTCATGATTTTAAAGTCTTAACTCGTGATCTTTCTTTTCTTTTCTTTCTTTCAGATTTCTATCCTGCTTTATCCCTAAAGGTCCAGGGTACCTCACATCATCATAAAAACATAAAATACAGAAACACCCAATGACGCACTGTTGTAATGTGGTCCCTGCCACTCACTCTCGTCAAGAGATGGGCAGTTGTGTTCTGCATGAGCTGCAGCCCCGGAACAGTTTTCAAGGGCAGCCCCACATAGAGAGCATTGCAGTAGTCCAGCCTCAAGTTAACGAAGGCATAAATGATGGTTGGCAGGTGCATATCTGAGAGAAGGGACACAGCCTTCTCACCAGATGGAGTTGGTGAAAGGTGCTCTTGACCATGGCCACAGCCTAATGTTCTTAATGCAGCTCAGAATCCAGGAGCACTGCAGGGCTGCAAAGTAGAGCAGAAATTAGTACTTATTTTAGTACCCATGAATAATACCTGCATTTTCAGGTACCACATTGATGTTGTCAGGTAGATATGGGTACCGTAAATTTGCCGGGCATACCCATTTTTGTGGGTACTTATGTCAACTCTACTGCAAACCTAAGTAACCAGGGGAGGCCAGATCTGATCACTGATGGGAATCCCAATACCCTGGCAGTCACAGGGTCAGCCAATTATCTTCACTTTAGTCTTGTCTGGTTTCAGCTTCATTTGCTTTTTATTACATGTGATTGCAACCTAACCTGCAGATACAGAGGGGGGAGGGGGATTATCTAATGATCTGAGCCGAAAGACAAGAAGTCAGGGTCCAGTTCCTCCTGACCTTACCAGTGACTTACTGTGTGGCCTTGGACATGACACTTATCATTTCTTACCCTTAATTTTACCCTCTGTAAAATAGGCGTGACAATAATCTCTCCATAATGGGTGGGTTTTTTCAGACTTAATTAATGGACATCTGCAAAGCGCTCAGAGAGCCTCCGATGAAAAGCTCCTTATAAATGCAAATAATATGAAGCTCACTCTTGCAATGTGACTGCAAGTAGAGTGATACAGCCATGTATTTATCTCACTAAGACCGTCTGGCTGGGAATGCATTAAATACATTATCCCTCTGCTGCATCAATATGCAAACGGCTGAATTCTCCCTTGCTGAAGCTCTCTCTAGGGAATATCATGCCAAATTGTGTTGCAATAAAGGTTTACCTGCAGCATGCGCCGGGTTAACCCTCCATTGACTCGCACTTTCCTGATTGTGCTTATTGTCCTGCAGGAAGTTTTAAAAGATCCTGTCAGAAAAAATAAAAGCCGAAAAGGAAATAAAGTGGTTGTGTGCTCTGGAGAAGTGCGGGGCCAGGAGAGAGGGCACTTTTTGTGTGGCTCCCAGGAGAGCTGGATAAATTGCTTTTCATAGCAAGAGTGGAAAATTACCTAGATCTAGAGATGGAGGAACGTGTTTTGCTTAATTCCAAACCCCACTCAGATATTGTGGGCTCGAAGTTAGAGCAGATTTCAAACGTTTTGGGTTTCATGTTCTTTGAGGGACTCCTTTATCCTCCCTGGCCGTGTGTCTGGGGCTTTGCCCTGGAACCCAGGAGTTATGAGGGTCACCTGCTAATTCTGCAGCAGTCTTTCTATGTGATCATGGGCTAGTTACCTAGACCTCATTCCAACACACTGAGGTTGGAGCCTTTGCCTCCAGTGCTCAATTAAACTCCTGTAGTGGCACGTGGATGCCCATCTCTCTGCATCTCAGCTGTATGTGAAAATAGGGCTGAATGGCCTGGTTACAATCCTGTTGGAACCGGGCTGTGGCAGGGACAGGCTCACCTGGGATAAGCACTAGCAGGATTAGGGCCCCAACAGTCACTCTCTACAGGGAACTCACTTCAACAATATTTTCATTCTCCACACTTTCAGTCTTATATACAAAAGGGTTACCTTCTGGCCTGGCACACATCTTGCTCAGGCCAGAGTCCCCTTGTCCACTCTCCACCGTCCTCTGAGTTCTCTGGGCCAAGCAGACTCCCTCTGCAACTGAGCCAAATCCTTCACTCAGGCAGTGCCCTCTGAGCCTATTTTGCTGAGGGACAGAGCCTTGCATCAGCTCCTGTCTCCTCCAAGATTCCCCAGCACTGAGCCTTTCTCAGGCTTTTCACTGTGGGCTGGCTCTGCCATGCCCAGTCCCAGCTGCCCTTCAGTTAGCCCTGGAGATCCAACCTTCTTTTGTCCTAAGATGCATCTCCTTAAGGGGCCGGTGCCTGTTACACAGGCATTTCATTTGATCCATGCAGGTCCGATCATTCATTCTGATTTCTGTTTGGACTGAACAAAAAATGAAATATGATGCACAAAAATAGTGCTTCCCATAACAACAATGACATCACTGACATTGGCGCCATTTTGATTATGTGCAGTGCCATTTTGCACATGTGCAAATGGCAGGGGTTTTTGTTTGCTTTTTATTTCCAAGATCACGGAATGTCCAAGAGCACAGAACAGTGGTTCTGAACCACCCCGATTGTAAAGCGGGGTTAAGAACATTTCCTCTCTCCCACCCATTGTCTACCTTTCCTATAGAGTGTAAGCTGGTTGGGACAGGACTGTCTGTACAGTGCCTAGAAGAACTGGTGGTGGATTACAACAGGAGCTTCTAAATGCTACTCTCATCTACAACTGAGACCTGGAAATCTGGACCCTACCAGTAGGATTGCCAGCTCTCTAGGTTTTGCGTAGACACTACAACTTTCAGAGTGGGTGTGGGAGGGAGCAGGGCTGGCACTTCATCCTCACCACTCTAGAAAATTTGCTAGCGTCACTCAGACCTCTTGCAAAGGGCCACACCAAGAAGGAAGTTTTCAACATGGGTGGGGATGTGGAGTTTTGGACCTACCCAACCCACTCTTAAAAAAAACTTTCTGGAGAGGTTGCTACTACTGAGAACTGGAGCTGCACTGCCTTCATGGGTATGGTCCAGCCTTGCCTTGGGTGGGTGTGTGCATAACTGGGAGATTAGCCCAGGCCCACCACACATTGGTTTCTGGAGATGGCAGGGTCAGCTTCATCAGAAAGATGGCTTTCTGTAGTGTCCCTCTTCTGAACAACATGACATCACAATGCTTCACACAGGGGGAATACATGAGAGAGGGGAAGGAGATTCTCTGCCCTGCCTCTTTCCAAGCTGCCGTTGCCCCTCCTGAAAAACATTCTGGAGGTGCCCTTGACCACAAGCACAGCCTTTTGCTATTTGAGATGGTTATGTTACTCTTTCCCAGTTGCTTCCTAGCCCTAGTCATCTAGGAATGCAGCTGAATTTACAGCTGGCTTTTCCACTGACCAAATATTCCCCAGTACTTTTGCGGTACAGGGAGGATGTGTGTTCTTATGGATAAAAGACTTTGTTCGTAAGCATAAACATAGGGAGAGACAGGGGTGCATTCCTGGAGCTAAGAAATTGCAGATGCACATGTTTAGCTTAGATACAGGGGAGAAGGGGCACTTGAATGATAGGACAGTAAGAGGGAGCATCAGTGAGCAATCTATGGGAGCCAGGAGCCAGAGAAAGCCTGATGGAAGAGGAAGGTTTTTAGAAGATATAAGCTCTGTATCTTTATGACAAACTTAAATTCTTTTATGAACTTTCTTTCATGATAGGGCTGGTACTTATTTGTTACTGTAATTGAGTACTGACATTCTGGGGCAATTCTTGATTAGAAGTCAATACAGGTCTACCCAAAATACTGGGGTATTATTATGCGGTAACAGGGTATATGCATAAAATGGCCAACTGGTTAAACTGCTGAACGATAAATGGATATTGTTCAGAACTGGTCATTGCCAAAATGGATCGGATACCATGGATCTGACTAGTTACTGGATATGGGTGGATAACCATTTCAGATTAGTGTAGTTAACTAGAGGATGGATCCATCTAGTGTTGCTGTCACAACTGTGCAAAGCACGTGCAAAGTATTCAGATTTGCTCTTGTTTTACTCACGCTTTGCACAGTAATAACAAATTTCCATGAGTGTCAGAACAACTGGCATAAAAGACATGCCCGCAGAGACTCAAATGAAGGGAAACCTGGGTTGTGCGGGACAATGGCAATTCAGGAGAGCGTCCCCAATACATTGGGATGTTATATGCTGAATTGAACATAGTAAACAATCCAGAATGGGCATGCTGGTTCCAGTACCACTGCTGCTGCAGAGAAACTCATTCTTCCTTTTCCCCAGTAATTGTTGCTGCTACCTTTCAATATGACAACTTAGCTTCCATCTTCTAGGGTCTTGGAGGCTGAGAAACCATTGGAGTACAGTATGGGTGGTTGACTATGGATATTTCATGAGACAAGATGACACCTGGTGTTGCCAAGCAACACTCTGGGTTGTCTAGTGCTCGCAACATGATTGGAATCCTGCTAGGAAACCAGCCTAGCATGTTGGTCTTTGTGCAGATGTGAGAAGAGAAAGTGATTACCGGTATGTACTCATGACACCTTGGTGATTATCTCATTTTCCACAAGTGTGAGCAGCATCCTGGATTCCCTCAGAAAATCGGCTTGAAAAATAGCTCCCTAAAATCATACTCCTGTAACACAAAAAAATGAGGTTCATCAGAAGGGGAGAGATGGTAAAGAACCTGCCAGGTTACTTTTCTCTCCCGCTGTCAATCACCCACCACTTTGCACTGGTGAGAAGCCTTGGGGTCTTGTTAGAGCTGAAACAGGGATCAGATTTGCTACCCATGAGTAACACCTACATTTTTGAGTACTGCGATGGGTACTTGATGGGCTACTTGATTACCGATTGGGTACCTGGAAACTCAGAAAACCCGCTAACTTCCGGTACCAATTTTGACAGCGGGGACCCTCCTCCTCATGAGGGGGCTACACAACATTGTCTCTGGGGAATTTAGCTCCGTCACACCCAGCCAGTTTGCCTCTCAGCTATACTGTTAAATTTACAGTCTGACCTCCAAGTCTCCCCCAATAGCCAGCCCAATCCTCCAGTAGAGGGCTTCTCCACTAAGTGTGGGTCCCTCAGTTCAACTCAGGGTATTTTCAGACGTTACGAGATCACGGTGAACCACGGTGAATACCCACCTGTGGTCACCGTGTCTCGAACGTCTGTTTGGCGGCCGTGCGGATGCATGTTGCGCCGTGTGGCCCCGCCCCCTCCCAGATTCCCCACCGGGATCCCCCCGGCACGTCTGATATGGTGTGACGGGGTGACCTCGGCGGGGAATGAAAGGGTTGTTTTCAGTACGGGGCTAAGCGGCCCCGTAACGTCTGAAAATACCCTCAGTTACACCAGACATAAACAAGGAATGACCCTGTGGGTTTTTTAGGGAGTTCTCAGATAGGTTTCAAATACTATAGTTGTACTCTCTCCTTCCAGCCAGAAATCTGTCTCTGCAGCCTACTAGAGCATCTCACATCTCTTTCCCTCTCCAGGGTCTAGGCTTAGCTGAACTCCTCTGCTCTCTGGACTCTCTGGCTTATAGTAGTTGGGCTCTCCAACTGCAGTGTTTCAGGGCTAATTGCAGCAGCAGTCCGTAGGCTCTTAAAGGGACAGTGCCATAATTCAACTTCAGCCCTCCACATTACTGCTCTTTAGCAATGTAAACTTGCTTATTTACAGAGTCTTAAAGTGACAGGCCCTGTGACTCTGTGACACCAATTTTTTGAGTTTCTGATAACCAGTCAGTATATTGGGATACAAAATAAAAAAATTGGGATGGGGAAAACAACAACAACAACAACAGGACCAGAAGATGACCTTCCAGGACAGAAACCCCCAAATAAGTATCAGATGTAAAAAAAAAATACCAGAAATCAACATTTTTGACTGGAAGTTGACATTGCAGGGCATCAGGTACCCAAATTGTGTCAAAATTGAGTACAGATTGGTACCCAATGTTGGGTTGATTTGGGTACTGGAAATTCAACGGATATACCCATTTTTGTGAGTACTCGTTTCAGCTTTAGGGTTGCTTGACACAGGTTGAAACCTGGAGCATCAGGTAGCATGAGTGGCCCAAATATCCTTATTCCACAATAACTTGAAAGGGAACTTTTCTTTCAGAAGAGTTTCTTTTATTATGTGCCTATATTTATAGTGCAGCCTATATTTATATACCAGTGTGTTTCCAACTGAGAAGTTCAGCTGTGGAAAAAGATTCTAAAGAGAAGTCTGATCCAACCATCTCACACCAAAGCCAACCTTTCAGTCCATAGGTTGAAAATTCATGTGCTCTAGAACCAGACTTTCCAAACCTGGTGCGTATGTATGCACACAAAATCTATGGGGCAGTGGGTAGAGGTAGAAGGGAGAAAGTGAGAAAGGGTGCAGCTGCTGACCCCCTGTTCCCATTCTGGCTGTGCTAGGTGGAATTGTAACTCTTCCCATCAGAGCCAAAATGAAAAGTAAATTTATTATCCATGGTTAATATCCACCATTCTGGATAGTTTGGAAGTTACCTGGCTGTTACGATTACTGTGATGGTTAACTGACAAACTGAATACCTTGATAATACTGCAGTGGTTAACTGGTCTGTATTACAGTTACGGTACTACTTACCATACTACCATGTTACCATGTAACCAAATGCTGCTGTTACTAGTCTGAAACCAAGTTCAGAGTGATACGAAGTGAGAAAACAATGGGGCCGAACCCAAGCCCCGTGGACCAGCACACACATGTATGCATGTGCAAATTGCATGTACCCCCAGCATGGGGCCTGCGGTCCATGGGCAAACCCTGCAGCCCTGTGCAAACCCCATGGCTGTGCATTCATGACGGTGTCCGCAGCGATTGGGATTGCGGGTACTACCTAGTAAAACAGGACTTATGGCATTTGGTAAATGGCAACATAGTAAATAGCAACATGCTAAATGGCACGCTGTGGTATTACATGGTAAATTGGTAACATGGTTACTTTACTAACCACTGATCAATAAACGGTTGCCACTCAGTAATCTGGTCGCTCCTGGACTGGATCGGATACCATGGATCTGAGTAGTTACTGAAAAGCAGTGGATATCCATTTCTAGGGGTGTGCACCAGGGCCCCAGGTTGTTTTTTGTTATCGTTTTCATCGTTAAAATGTGTCATTTTCATTTTTGTTAATAACGAAATGTCATTTTTGTTATTGTTGTCATTATCGGTATCGGTACCAATTTCAAATGATGATTTTATTTTTGGTATCAGTATCAATTTCATGTGCCAATAAAGAATTATTGTCAGAACTTGAACTCCTTCCCCTTCTCATTGTGACACAGAAAGAACTGCACACGATATGTAGTTTTATTTATATAATATATACAGACTCTAAGCTAAACCTAACCAATGTATAATACAAAATGTTCTTATTCTAAAATCCTAATATATATAATAAAACAGCCTAGTATCTATCTATCTATCTATCTATCTATCTATCTATCTATCTATCTATCTATCTATCTATCTATCTAATATATGGACAGGGGGATACAGACAGAGGAAGGGAAAACTCAGAGGTATGTCCACTATCTCTCTCTGAAATATCTATCTATCTATCTATCTATCTATCTATCTATCTATCTATCTATAATAAGTATTGGGTGGTAGGGAAGGGAATAAGGCATATATATATGGGAGGATTTCTAGTGTAAGCCCCGGCAGCGTCTGCAAATGCACCCTAACAAGCAAGAGAGCTAACACAGAATTAATCATCCCAGCCCTACAATATTAAGGGTTGCAATGTCCTCCCCCAGCCCTCCTGATTGGTTCTGGGAGGCAGAGGAATTGAGGGATCACAGGGTAGGGGTGTGCACTTAGTTTTCATTATTATGATAACAAAAACAAAATAATGTGATTTTCATTTTTCTTATTGTAATAACAAAAATGTCAAATAATAATAATGAAAACAAAATTTAGTTTTTGAAATAATGGGGAAACACTGAAAAACATATTTACAGCTATAACTTTTTTTGTTTTTCATTCAATTCTGATGAAACTTGGGGAGATTATACCCCCAATAGAGGGCACTATGTGCAACAAAGTTTGAAATGATTGGATAAAGGGGACCGATTCTAGAAGGGGACCGATTCTAGATGTTGTGACTTTAAGAAAAGCTCCATACATATTCCTGGCTACACTTTTTAAAATCTTCCATCCAATTTGCATGAAACCTGGGAAAATTATGTCCCCCCACTAGTGTACCAATCCTGCCAATTTTTAGAAAGATTGGATAAAGTATCCTGATGTTATAAGCTATTAATGTGAAAATACACTTCCAACTGTAACATTTTTATATTCCATCCTGTTTACAAGTCATTTATCACACACCTTTCCTGTCATCTCTGCCAAATTAGAGGACAATTTGATAAAGGGTTCCAATTTTATAAGTAATTGAAGTTGTCCCATTGAAGACCATTATTTAGACAAATAGAAGCACATGCAGTGCCAGTCAGAAGCAGGCATCTGACATGGAATAGGGAGGGAGGCTGTAGGAGGGAGGATGGGGAGTAACCCAAAAGACTGACAGACACATTCACTGGCCAATTACTGCATGCTTCCAGCTTTACAGGACCAATTCGTGGTGACTTCAAGGCGGGCATAGGGGTGGGCATAGAAGGGACATAACTGGGACTTTGGGGATAGAATCCCAGCAATCAGGAGACATAATCTACACATCCAGGCTGGCCAATTATTATCACAATCACATTCTGCAGCACTGTAACAGAAGCCATAAGAGAATCTCTATTGGCTCTTTCCTAAACAGATGCTTCTTAATTCCCTGTAACAAATGGGGGAGAGAAGTTGGGATGGTCGCAGCACAGACTGAGGATATTTGGTTGACATTTCTGCTGGCCAATTGTAGGGGTGTGCAAACACTCAGGGGTTCTGGGTTTGGACTGTTCAGGGTTCCGGCCCCCCGAAACCATTTGGGGTTTGGGGGTTTGGCCTGAACCCATTCAGGGGTGGTGGTGGTGAACCCATTTGGGTGGGGGATATGGAGGAACCCAGTTTCCCCTCCCTCCAGGCTGCATGGGTGGAAGGGGCGCCGGAGCTCACCTCCCCCCCACCCAGTGCAGCCCTACTAAATTTTTTTTTAAAAACCCCACCACCACAGGGACCCCCCTACCTAGTGGCGTTGGGGTTCCAGCCCTGGGTCCCACAGCGGCAGCAGCTCTGGCAGTGCTGCAGAGTGCTCCAGGCCTCTACTAGGCCTTCCGGGTCAGGTGACTGGGTCAGGTGACCTGGAAGGCCTAGTAGAGGCCTGAAGCGCTCTTCTGCCACCACCGGAGGCAGCCTCACTGCCGCTGCCAGCCTCAGGGCCAGAGCCTGACCTACCTGGTGGTGCTGGGGCTCCAGTTCTGGGTCCGGCAGTGGCAGTGGAGCACTTCAGGCCTCTACTAGGCCTTCCGGGTCACCTGACCCGGTCACCTGACCTGGAAAGCCTAGTAGAGGCCTGAAGCACTCCACAGTGCCGCCGGAGTCACTGCTGCTGCTGCCGCCACCACCATGGGACCTGGGGCCAAAGCTCCGGTGCCACTAGGTAGGGGGGTCTCTGGGGTGGGGGGGTTTCAATTTTTTTTTGTAGGCTGCGCAGGGTGTGTGTGTGGGGGTGATTTCTGGTGCCCCTTCCACCCGTGCAGCCTGGAGGGTGGGGAAACAGGATTCCCAATCACCAAGGTTGGAAAAACTCCAGAGACAAGCAGAGGTTTATAAAATTAACCTGAACAGCCTTTACTACTAGGGCAGTAAAACAGCTTTTCCAGGACATAACTGGTGCCTAGTACAAACTAGGCCATGTATTTATCCCAAAAGTCCATAGGGAAAGAGATAATACATACTGAAAATAGGTTGGCTGCAAAGCATCAGTGCATCAGTTGGAGAAACATACAAGCATTGCAAGATGACCACATTAGATCCCAAAGCAATTCACTTAAAAAGGAGATCCAAAAACAACTCAACAAAATAATTTGTGCTGAACATAATTGTGTTTCTGAACCCCCTTATTATGGGTCGTTGTCAACAACACACTGGGTGGCATCAGAGCTTGGGGTTAATCTGTTGCACATCCCTTTGGACTATGGGACTATGGGTATTTTCAGACGTTACGAGATCACAGTCAACCACGCTCAATTCCGCATGGTGGCTGTGATCTCCTAACGTCTGTTGGGGGAAACGGATGTTTCCCCCCAGATGTTACCACGGTGTGGAATTACATTCACCACGCGCGCGGCCGAAGCAGAGGGACCGGCGGCCGCCGCGTGTCGAATGCAATTCCACGCCGTGGTGAACCCCGGCGTCTTGTCTGGTCGGGTGCCACGGCCCGGGATCACCGGCAGGATCCCGGGCCGTGGCGAATCCGGCCCGATGCGGGGGCCTCATTGGCCCTGCTGCCTGCCCGTCTCCCCGGAGGGTGGGCGGCGGGGTGCATGGAGGGGGCAGGGCCGTGCGGCCGCACGTTGCGCTGCATGGCCCTGCCCCCTCCCAGATTCCCCTCCCGGGATCCCCCCGGCACGTCTGATATAGCGTGATGGGGTGATCCCGGGGGGGGAATGAATTTGGTGATTTCGGTACGGGGCCAAAGGGCCCTGTAACATCTGAAATCACCCTATGTGACTTTAGCAGAGGTATTACAGTGTAATTAATACCATATGGTAGTACTCATGGCAATGAGTTAAATAGCCTGATTGGATACAGGGGTAGCTATTGGGCTGCTGAGTTCTTTTCTGGAGATTCCTATGGTTGTGTTGCATCAGAGCAGGAGGGTGAATCTTTGGCTGGAGGTTTGGGGCTTTTGGGGTGATTTAAGTTTATTTAAGGAATTTTTGATTGGTGTATTGGATGACTATCTACTTATCTCACTTGCCCCCTCTAGGCATTTGATAATTTAATTGCAAATCAGATGGTACAGAAGGTAAACCATTTTCATTAAGTGGTATACTATTTGGAGATAATGTTTGAACAACTGTAACAATGATTTCAATATATTTTTTATACTTTATATTTCCAACAGATTAACCCCAAGCTCTGATGCCACCCAGTGTGCTGTTGACAACGACCCATAATAAGGGGGTCTGAAACACAATTGTGTTCAGCACAAATTATTTTGTTTAGTTGTTTTTGGATCTCCTTTTTAAGTGAATTGCTTTGGGATCTAATACGGTCATCTTGCAATGCTTGTATGTTTCTCCAACTGATGCATTGATGCTTTGCAGCCAACGTATTTTCAGTATGTATTATCTCTTTCCCTATGGACTTTTGGGATAAATACATGGCCTAGTTTGTACTAGGCACCAGTTATGTCCTGGAAAAGCTGTTTTACTGTCCTAGTAGTAAAGGCTGTTCAGGTTAATTTTATAAACCTCTGTTTGTCTCTGGAGTTTTTCCAACCTTGGTGATTTGATTTCTAAGTGGGTTGGATATTGTTCATGTTTTGGACCTTGTTTGTTAGAGAAACAGGATTCCCCCCTGCCCTCTGCTCCTGCCTGAATGGGTTTGGAACCTAAACTTTGTTCTGGTGGTTTGGGCGGGGGGCAGTTTGGGTTCGGGGGGTTCACAGATGGGCTGAACACCCCGAGTTTGGCCTGAGCCCTGAATCCCCGAACCACGTTCACACATCCCTAGCCAATCTGCATCACAAAAAGATGTTATACCACAGTGACACGTAAGAGAATCCCTGGCATAGGCTCATTCCCTGCATATGCTGTGCAGGCATATAAAATTAGAAACTTTTAATAAATCTTTCTGATATGTGGCAGAGATAATCCTGAAAGTATGAAATATAGCACTGGCAAAATTCATGGACACTGGCTGGACTACAAAGATGTTACAGTCAGACATACATTTATAGGTTTATTGAATATACCACCAGGACCCTTTATCCAATACTTATGAAAGTTGGCAAAGGTATTAATCATGGGGAGGGGTATAAATGTGCCAAGTTTCACCCACATTAGATGGGAAACAAGGACGTTATAGCCAGGAATGTATATGCAGATTTTTACAAAATAATATAATACAACTGCTTATAAAATCTGCTTCCTTTATCCAATCATTCTGGAATTTGGTACAATTAATGAATTCCATGTGAGGTACAATCCTCACAAAGGTCATCCAAGTATAATGAAAAATAGAAACGTTACAGCCAAAATTGTGTTTTCTATTGAAACCAAAATAAAAAATGAAAGCAAAAGCAAAAACAAATTTTGATATTTTTGAAAATGAAAATAACAGATTTAAATAGTGAAAACAAAAAATGAAAATGAAAAATGACATGGGTTCGTGGTGCACATCTCTATCACAGGGTGCCATTCAACTGCTGGGTTCTGCTTGCGCTTCTCATTGGCCAGAGATACATCCATCAGGTCCTTTCCCTCCCAGTTCAAGAGTTCAACACTGTTTCTGGCTCCAAGATGTCTGCTCCCTCCTCCCCTCTCTACATTGCCCTCCAAAAAATACCTTCCAGGCTACCAGGCAATAATGAAATCAATAACAACTTCTGTTATCGTTATTGATTTTATTATTATTTTTGGTTGTTTTCATTATTGCAATAATGAAAATGAAAATGACAATTTTTGTTTTTGTTAT
Organism: Sphenodon punctatus; assembly: GCA_003113815.1. Classification (NCBI taxonomy): domain Eukaryota; kingdom Metazoa; phylum Chordata; class Lepidosauria; order Sphenodontia; family Sphenodontidae; genus Sphenodon; species Sphenodon punctatus. The sequence continues at coordinate 1,125,513 of QEPC01008366.1, read as the reverse complement.
TAATATAACAAAAATGACATGCACACCTCTATCCATTTCAACTCCACTGCCCACTGACTTTTCTGCAACTACCAACCAATCCAAATTCATGTCCCAGAGTGGGGAGCATCTAGTGCTATTTTGGAAATCTCCTCAGTTATGTTGCAATAGATAGATTGGGATGGAGGAAAGGGAAGAGGAAAGGGGGAGAAAAATGAGGCAAGGGCAACATGGCAAAGGGGAAAGGAAGAGGGGAGACAAGAAATATATATGTGTGGGGCAGCGAAAAGGAGGTCACATACAACAGGAAAGGGGGCATGGGATACAAATGTTGAGAACCAGTTGTTTAGGACGTGCGAGCAGAAACCAATTCAAATATTGAATGAAGAAAGCTCATGTCTTTCCCAAGCACAGCTTGACAGGAAAAAAAGGCTCAGACAAAAATAAAGATCCAGTGCATACAAATTCATTTTCACACAGTCAATTCTCTTTGCTGCTTCTTGTTCTTCTCCAGAGATATTGTGCTCACAGCAGTCTTATGCAAAACACAGTGTGACATGGAGTGCTTATGTATTATTTTCCCCGTTGCTAGTTGAAAGGTACCTGCATAGCTGTCAAGAGGTAGCAAATTTGGAATAACATTTTTAAATAACAGATATCAAAAGTATCTTGGTGCAGTAGGTCTGCACTAGATGCACTGTGCTGCATTGTATTGCTCTCCCGTGATAACTGAGGGGTTTCACAGCTGGAGAACCACAGTTAGGACATACATGACAACTATTAAACAAGTAGCTCTGACATCTGATCACTGAGATGGACTTTGATAGTCTGTGAAAAGTGGGAGGTCAGACCATTGCCATCTTAAGGCACAGGCCAGAAACCCAGGAATTGGACTCCCAGTTTAAAACAACACTCATCAACCAGCACTGAAACATAGCGTGTGTGAAATGTTGCCATGCTAGAGGGTTATTAATTATTTATTATTATTATTATTATTAGCAAGCATTTATATAGGGTTAAATGCAAGGGTTCCCCCTCCCCAATCAGCACTGTGCCAAGGACCTCAAGAACCCATAAGGCCCTACGGTGAGTGACCTAAGAATTTCTTATTGCATAGTTGTGATTTAAATTTGCATATTTGGCTCCAGAAATGAATATTGTTACCCCAAAATGGAAGGTTTGTGTGTCTCTTCCCTTGGGATTTGTCACCTGGTCAAAACTATCAAGCCCGTTCTGTTAAGAGCCTCTACAACACGATAGGAAGAGCTCTGAGGGTGGTCAGACAAGAGCTGGAGCTTGTCTGAGAAGGGACGCAAACTGGGGAAGCCTTGGGGTGGGGGGAGAAGAAGGCCCTTTTTGGGGAACCTCTGGAAGCTGGACTTTGGGAGACCAGTGGGATCTACCTGAAGGAGCATGTGCAGGAGCTCTTGACTGTTTCCCCTTCCACTCCTCTTCAGTTTGTAAAACTAAATAAATGGACTTCTAGTTAGTTAGTTAGTTCCATTTTTACCCCGCCCCTCTTGCAAAAGCGACTTGGGGTGGCTTACAATTAAATAAAAACCATCAGTTCAATAAAAATATATAAATACAAAAATATATTAAAAATCACAGAAAAACACTAAACAATAAAATCTAGGATGTGTGTAAAAATTCCCTCCCTAAATCCATCTAACCCATCCTCCCCCTCCCCTCCTTCCAAATGCCTGACAGAAGAGTCAGGTCTTGCCGCTTTCTTAGAGGTCAAGAAGATCTGGGCTGAGGCGAACCTCCACCGGAAGGGAATTCCAGATGCTGGGGTCATTGCTGGTGGGCGTTGTCAAATGTCAGTGCCTCCCTGTGAGAGGACAGGGTACCAGACTGCCTCAAAGAAATGGTGGTGCAGTCCCTGCTAAAAAAACCTTCGCTTGATGTTGACTCCCCAGCCAGCTATTGGCCAGTCTCTACCCTTCCCTTTTACGGGAAGGTTATTGAGCAGGTGGTGACTCAGCAGCTGCAGGAGCATCTGGACTGCACTAGTTTTTTTAATCCCTCGCAGTTCGGCTTTCATTCGGGTTATGGCACTGAGACTGCATTAGTGGTTTTGGTCAATGACCTTCGTCCGGAACTCGACCAGGGTCGTTCAATTCTGCTAATTCTATTAGATCTGTTGACTGCATTTGATAGTGTTGATCATGAGATGCTGGAGACTTGCCTGTGGAACTATGCCAGGGTGGGTGGAACTGTTCTTGAATGGTTCCGCTCCTTCCTGGCCAGGAGAACTCAGTGGGTGGTGATCGGGGATTGTTCATCTTCTCCCCGGGACCTCACATGTGGAGTCCCGCAAGGCTCTATTCTGTCCCCTCTCTTGTTCAATGTGTACACGCAGCAGGCTAGCGTAAGTTTGCAGATGCCATTTTCCAAAATGGTCACCAATTGTCCTCCCTCAGTACCTAATTTATGAACTTTTACTGTCCTTCATGATAAAATTCCCTCTTGGGCTTCTCAGTACCAGAGAATGGTAACACAAATTAGGGACGGCAACTTTGTGTCTGTATGGATCTTTACAGATATCTATAATAAAGCAGAGCTCTGTTGAAAACATATATTAACCATTCTGTTTCTTGAACGCTCTGTTTTTGCTCTGTTTTTCATGAATTGTAACCAGCATTGCCAAGGTGCATTTTTCAAGTCTTTAAATGGCGTGAATCTCTGTGGGAACATCTCTGGAAGAGAAGGTGAGAACAGAAGGAGTGAAACAATAGAGAGGAGGGCACAGAGGGAGGTACAGAATCATTTTCACCTTGCTCTACTTAGGGAGGCATCAGCAATATTTAATATTGGTCAGAAAAGCAAGAGGGCAGGGTCCAGTTTGGGAGGGCAGGGCTGAAGGAGTGAATGAGTTACTAGTGTTGTATATTTCAAATGACCAGTCCTCTGTGCCAAGTCATCCACCCTCCAGAGTCACTATGGATGTTTTCACATGGACAGCACCCTCGCCTCTGTTCCACCTCACTCCTGGGAGGACTGTCCATTTAAAGGAAGCCTGACAGAGATGCAGGTGGAGCAGAGGCAGGGCAGGTTGTCCCTGCTCTGGGGCAACCCCAGCAGCAGCGCTCTGGAACATCCAAGAGCAACGCCAGCAAAGCAGGCAGCTCAAACCTGGGGGCACTGGCCAGAGGCAGGGCTGCTCTCCATCCGCATGGCAGACGGCTGCTGCAGTTTCTCTCTTGGCTGGGGGTTGCCCCAGCAACACCATAGCATTGTGGACACTCTAGTCTGCAACTCTATGGTGTGTGGGAGGGGTGTCACGTGAGTGGACAGTGGGCCGGGGCAGCCGCCGGGTTGTTTAAATCTGACCCAGGCAGGGCTGCAAGCAGGTAAACATGCAGGGGGTGAGCTCCCTCTTCATACCTCCTATGTCACTGGCCTCACTTAAAAGACCTTACAAAGATTGTCTTATGCCTTGCTCCTCTGCCCTGCTGGTAGCCATATCCTCATCATGAAGATCCATACCTCACCACTCTGCCTTGCTATCAGCCATACCATACCCTCATTCACAAAGATCCACACCTTACCATTCTACCCTGCTCGGACACATACACTCACTCACTCACTCACAAAGATTCACACCTCACCCTCCTCACTGAGTTGCCACTCTGCCTGCTAGGAGACACACTTTCCCAAAGATTTCCTGTGGCTACCGTGAAAGCTATTGCTCAGAGAAAGAAATCCAGGTACAGTTTAACAGAGTCCCCCTCATGCACACCCAAACCTTTATTTCACATTACTAGTTAAGTCTTAAAAAATGTCTATTGTGCATGCTTAAATGAGATACAGATAGACAGCTCCCGATCTCATTGCACTAAATACAGATATCAGCTGCACTGATAAATGTTCCAAGGTATTGAATGGCTTTCAAACAAGGAGAGCCTTGATAGGACAGAACTCTTCAGCTTGGAGAAGAGATGACTGAGAAGGCGTATCTATGATGGAAGTCTGCAAAATCATGAGCGGTGTGGAACAAGGGAGCATTTGTTTATCCTCTCACATAATACTAGAACTAAGGGAAATGCTATTAAACTATTTGACAGCAGATTTAAAACAAATAAAAGGAAGCACTTTTCACTCAATGTAGAAATTAACTTGCGGAATTGGTTGCCAGAGGATATTGTTAAGGCCAACAGTGTCACTGGGTTTTATAAAGGACTGGATAAGTTCTTCGAGGATAGGTCCATAAATGGGTATGGGTCCAGTTGGGCAAAGGATGCAATCTCTGACCATGGGGAGCTGGGAGCAAATAGTAGGAAATGAATCACTCTACTTCTATGACCTGCTGTGTACTTCTCTGAAGTGACCAAAAGGTGGTTTCTGTCAGCAAAAGGAAGCTGGGATGGATGAACCATTGATCTGGCACGGTACAGCATTTCATATGTTCTTTATTAATGAGTCGTTGACAAGAGCTTACCAGAGAACTCTGGGGTAGACACAGAAGTGTCATTTAGAGCAATGGCCATTTGAAGGTCTAGAATAGTTCAGCAGTGGAACAAGCTGCTTGGGGAAGTTGTGAAATCACCTTTCCTGAAGGTTTTCAAGCAAGGACTGAACAGGCATCTTCAGGGATGTTTTAAGTGTGAGGTATTCTGGGTCAATGCAGCAGGCTGGACTAGATAATCTTTAGGTTCCATCCAGCTCTGCAGTTCCATGCATGAGGACAGTGCTCGGATCCCACAAGCTTGTGCTCGTATGAGACTGGAACATGCACCCAAAAGAGTACTTTCTGTTCCTGGACTTTCTTCAGAAGCACTTACTAATCAGAGGACCAATCTGCCTCCTTCTCAGCCCAGAAGCCTTGCCACTAGGGATGGGAGAACGCGGTTCGGAAGTTCAGAGTAGACCCAAACTCGGCCTGTTCGGACAAACGAACACGAAACCGAACACGAACCGACCTAACCGAACTCAATTCTGAATGCTGAAATGACCGAACAGTTCGGTCAGTTCGGTTTACGTTCGGGGGAGTTCGGGTGGCTAAAATGTGGTGTCACTGGAAGGCCAAACGTGACAGGGAGGGGGAGTCAGCTGAGGAGCAGACTTCCAGGCACCAGGGGTGGAGGGTGGAGAGGCTTGGAGTAGCAGCCAGCCTGCCCAATCACCATCCCTTTTCGCCTCAGACCACAGGCTTCACAGTCTGCGATTTGCCATGGGCTAGGCTGCACGGAGCCAATGGGGCTTGCGGTGAGGCAGGCGCAGCAAAAAACAAAACTGATTGCCTCCCCCCTTCCCAACACCTTCTGAGCTAGTCACTGTTCCTGAACAGCAGGCGTTTCAGGGCTGCCTCTCTCCCAGCAGTTTTTGTTCCTTCCTATTCCTAATCCATTGTCATCCTCCTCCTATTTCACTCATCCAACCCATCTACCATATTCTCATTTATTTAGTTTAGCTTAGAAAGATTTAGTTGTTATTTTTTGTTTTTATCCCTCCCTGTGTTCAATTTTCCTTCCTCCCTTCCCCCTCCATTGAATCCTTTCCCTCTCAATTATATTCCATCAGCATTTAGAATAGTTAATAGCAGTTAGATTTAGTGTGTGTGTATAATATTAGATAAAAAAATTAAATAATAAAATAAAATAAAATAAATATATAAGAACATTATTTTGGAGGGAGAAATGGAGAAGGGAAGGAGAAGCCGGTCTGCTGCCCATAGGGGAGGCAATGGGGCACGTGCTAGAGGCGGGAGGGGTTGTGCCAGACGAGTGGCAGCAGGCAGCAGCAGTAGCCAGAGGCAGAATACATCACCACCCTCCAAACTCAGCAGGCATGAGGGCACCAGGCTTCAGCGGCTCAGCGTTGCCTCCTGGCAGTACCCTCCTCCACTGCCACGTGGGGCACTGGAAGGCCTGCAGGACTTGAGGCTGCATCTGTCTCTGCTGGTGCTGGTGCTGGAGCAGGTGCTGGGGCTGCTTCCTATGTTCCTCCAGGGCCACCAATATGTCGAGGCGATCCCCAGCAGTCCAGAGCTGGTGGATCGCACCCCGGCTGCTAGAGGCGGGGCCCAATCCCCAGGCAATGTCAGTAGGGAGAGGAGTAGCAGCAGCAGCAGCAGCATGAGCAGCTATAGAGGGGGGCACAGGGAGAGTGCCAGCAGCATGGCGGGCACGGACAGTCTAGCCTCAGGGTCCCAGTACTCCCCTTCATAGGACATCACCGTGATTGCGGACAGTGAGTCAGAGGCAGACACTAGTGCCGCAGAGGAGATGTCTGTAGCTGAGGCGATGGCTGAGCCTCCTCCCAGAGCGGTGTCGCCAGAGCCACCAAGTTCTCCCCCTCCCAGCAGCGCTGGTAGCAGTGCATCAGCTGGGGCAGGCAAGAAGGCAGGGGGGTGGGAGTTGTCAGTCTGGGATAATTTTAAGCAGGTGCGGGCAGATGATCCCAGAGAGGTGCAGTGCACGTTGTGCAATAAGCTGGTGAAGTGTGGGCAGGTGCCCACCAATCTTGGGACAACTGCAATGGCGAGGCACCTGAAGTCATGCCACAGTGCTCTGTTGCTCAGTGGGAAGGCGGGGGGAAGTGGATGCCAGCAGGTTCCTGACTGCAGCGTCCAGTCACCCGGCTCTTTCAGCGGGCCAGCGTCCTACACCAACTGCTGCTGCCTCTAGCAGCAGGAGCAGTATGGGGGCAGAACAGCAGAAGGAGTCTCACAAGCAGCACCGTCAGTCTACCATGGAGGAGCTGGGGTGGGGGGATCTGTCAAGGCCATCGTCAGGGCACCGTGGCACTGGCTTCCAAGAGAAAGCGAAGCGCCTGTTGGCAGAAATGATAGCCCTGGATGGGCAGCCCCTGTCAACTGTGGAGGACAAGGGCTTCCAGCAGCTGATTGGGTTCCTGGCCTCCAACTTTAAGCTGCCTTCCTGCTCCACCCTGAGTCGGACTGTGGTGCCACAGCTGTACAGGGCTTTGAAGGAGTGGGTGAGGGGAGCAGCTGGCAGGGGCTGGGGGGGGGGAGGCACAGTCCACTTCACCACTGACCTGTGGTCCACCAGAAATATCCAGCATGCCTACCTGGCAGTGACTGCACACTGGTGGCAGGACCCAGAGACAGCACTTGTCAGTGGCAGGAGTGGTCCTGAAGCAGGGTACAAGTGGGCCCTGCTTCAGGCATAAGTAAGGCATCCTCCATCTTGTGGTGAAGGACGCTCTGGGCTTGGGGGAGAAGGGGATTGGGCCAGGCACCCTTAGCTCCCTGGCCGAACAGGGAAGAAAGCTGGCGGGGTTCTTCAATCACAGCGTGAAGGGAAGCGAGCTCCTCCGGGAGAAGCAGGCCAAGCAACGGTCCCTGCTGCACCAGCTCATCCAAGATGTCTCCACCAGGTGGAATTCCACCTTCCTGATGCTCAAGCGCCTTCTTGAGCAGAAAGCCGCCCTGCATCAGGTGGAACTGGAGACAGACCTTGAGGCACCTTCAGGGTACAACAGGGAGGAATGGGAGATTCTAGCTCACACGGTCTTCGTCCTGAGACCGTTCCTGGCCGTGATGGAGACCATGAGCAGCTCCACTGCCACCCTCAGCCAGGTGACCTCGCTGGTCCAGTCTCAAGAGGAGCCTGGATGAAATTCTCGGGGGGGCGGGATTGTGGCCCTTCGGGGAGGAAGCTCTCTGATGAGGTGCTTAACCTGGCACAGAAGCTGAAGGAGGGGCTGAGTGCATGCTTTGATGAGCTCCTTCGCTGGGAGGAATATGTCCTAGCAACCATGCTGGACCCCAGGATCAAGGGCAGCATGGCACACGAGACAGTGGTCTAAGGCCTCCGGAAGGTTACACTGGTGCAGAAGGTCCAGCAGGCAGAGCAGGCCATGCAGCAGGACACCCCTGGGGCTTGGTGGGAGTGGGAGCAGTGACCCCTTCCAACCATCTGGGTCTATCCCTGCCCCCAGCCCTAGCGGTAGCATCTGCACCAGCAGCAGGATGAGCAGCAGCAGCAGGACCCCTACTAGTGCCAGAAGCTCCTCCTGTGTGCAGTCCGCTCTGGGGAGCATGGGACCCAGCACAAAAGGGCAAGCAGCGTGGATGAGGGCAGTGGGGAAGGTGGTGCCCACCCAGAGCTACCAGAGGGAGTATGATGGTGCCTCAGCAGCAGTGGAGACCTACCTGGAGGAGGAGCCATGCATAGATCCTAGCAGTGATCCCTTTGCCTGCTGGCTCGGCAAGGCCAACGTGCGGCTGGCCCTGTCGAAAGTGGCCAAGGATATCCTGTCCTGCCCACCAACCAGTGTCCCCAGCGAGTGGGTGTTCTCCACGGCGGGGGACATTTGCTCCCCACACAGCCTGAGACTGGGGGCCAAGTTGGTGGAGCAGTTGCTGTTCCTGAAGGTGAAACGTCCGCTGCTGGGATTCCACGAGCTTCCCCTGAACAAAGAGTGATGGTGCAGTGGCACACGCCATCCCATGCCAGGGGCAGTCTTGGGACGGGGCTCCTACTCCTCAGTCTGGGCTAGGGCTACTGCTCCTGTGCTGCTGAGGTGCTGTCCCTCCCTCCCAATGCCTGGCACCCACCTTGCCTCTCTCTCTCTCTCTCTCATACTAGACGGCCTCGCCTGCCTTATCTGACTGACCTCATGATGCAGGGTGGCAATGGGAAACAAACTGTAAGTCTGCCAACCGGCCTATAGCTAGCTACACGATCTCCGCCTGCCTATGTGACACTGACTGGCTCTTGCTCTCTCATGCTTCACAGTCTTTGCTAGCCTACCTGAGTGCCCTGCTGCCAATGTCCCAGCCTGCCTGCCCTACTGCCTCTCATGCCATGCTGCCTGTCTGCCCGCCCAGCTTGCCACCAAGCTCAAAGTATACCTCAGTCCGCCTTCCTGTCTCCCATGCCAAGGTGCCTGTCTACCCACCCAGGTTACCTAGCTCAAAGCCTGCCCAAGCCTGCCTTCCCTACTGCCTCTCATATCACGCTGCCTGCCCACCCAGGTTGCAAAGCTTGAACCTTCCCTCAGTCTGTCTGCCTTCTGCTCATGCCATGCTGCCTGCCAGCCTGCCCACCTGCCCAGGTGGTCTAGATCAAAGCCTGCCTCAGTCTGCCTGCTACTCATGCCACTATGCCTGCCCGTCCGTCCGTCCGTCCAGGTGGCCTAGATCAAAGCCTGCCTCAGTCTGTCTTCCTCTCATGACACAGTGCCTGTCTGCCTACCCTGGCAACCCTGGGTGATGTGCACCACTGGTCTGGAAATTCCGATGCTGCTGTCTGCTGGTTCATGGGTGCTCTGCCCAGGCCAATCCAAACGTGCCCACAAAATCCTGTTGCTGCTGTCTGCTGGTGTATGGAAGCTCTTCCCTGGAAAATCCAACCATCCTGACTCCATGGGTGCTGTGTACAGGCAAATCCTGCTGCTGCTTTCTATGCTGTTCCACGGGTTCTGTGCCTGGGCATCCCAATATCTGCTGCTGCTACTGCCAATGCTGCCTCTGCTGTCTGTGCCATGGGTCCTGTGCCCAGACAATCCAACGTCTGCACCAGCTGCCAATGCTGCCTCTGGGAAATCCAATGTCTGCTGCCAATGCTGCCTCTCCTGTCTGTGCCATGGGTTCTGCACCCCGGCAATCCAATGTCTGCTGCTGCTGCCAATGCCGCCTATGCTGCCTGTGTCACGGGTTCTGGGGCCCGTCATTCCACTCACAGAGAGCCATCGTTCAACTGCATCAAGAAACAGCCACTCCAGTCCCAGAACCCACTGTCATGGCTCTGGAGGCAAGTTACAGGCAGGGAGGGCTGTGGCCAATATCCAGAAACTGCCTCTTTAGCCTGAGGACCCACCGTCATGGGTCTGGGGCCATCATTCCTCGCACAGAGGTGATGTCATTCCACCGCACCAAGGAACAGCCACTCCAGCCCCAGGACCTGCCATGAGGGTTCTGGGGCCAAGTTACAGGCAGGGAGGGCTGTGGCCAATATGTATCTAGAAGCTGCCACTCTAGCCCCAGGACCCACCGTCAGGGGTCTGGGGCCATCATTCCTCGCACAGAGGTGATGTCTTTCAACCCCATCAAGAAACAGCCACTCCAGCCCCAGGACCTGCCATCAGGGTTCTGGGGTCAAGTTGCAGGCAGGGAGGACTGTGGCCAGTATCTACAAGCTTCCACTCTTCTAGCCCCAGGACCCACCGTCATGTGTCTGGGGCCATCATTCCTCGCACAGAGGCGATGTCTTTCCACCGCATCAAGAAACAGTCACTCCAGCCCCAGGATCCACCGTCAGGGTTCTGGGGCCAAGTTACAGACAGGGAGGGCTGTGGCCAATACCTAGAAGCTGCCACCTTAGCCCCAGGACCCACAGTCATGTGTCTGGGGCCATCATTCCTTGCACAGAGGCGATGTCATTGCACCAGGGATGGGCGAACGCACTTCGGATGTTTGGAGTTTGGACCGAACTCAGTCTGTTTGGACGTCCGAACCAAACGTTTAAACCGAACTCTCAAATGATCGAACAGTTCGGTTGTGTTTGGATGAGTTTGGATGAGTTTGGGGGCAGGGATAATGTCTTTCGAGGGCCAAAAATTAGTTTTCAATTTCGTTTTGGTTTTGGTTTAGCTATTTTTGAATGTTCGGCCAAACCGAACTTGGCTGAACTGAACCATCAAACCCAAACTCGGGTTTTGAACCGAACGACCGAACATCCGAACAGCATTCTGTTTGCCCATTCCTACATTCCACCGCATCAAGAAACAACCACTCCAGCCCCAGGACCCAGCTGCCAGAACCAGGAAGAACTCCCATCTGTGCTCATGCACCCAATGCCCATTGCCCACATCCAGCACGCAGCAAACCTACCATAATGAGATGGAATATAACACTACGTATTATATCAGCCTGCCTGCGTGCATTCCTGTACCTGCTGCTACCACCTATCGCATGATTGAATGAAGTGTGCCCAATAGGCTTTAGGCTGTCATTCCACTATCACTGAATCCGTCATGCCCGCCCGTCCCAAGAACCTTCAACTAGATTCTGGGACCATCATTCCAGTCACTGTGGGCCGCATTCCATTCCACTGCATCCGGTGCCCACATGCCAGTCTGCGCCCCCCCAAACAGGCTACAGCCTACTCCTCCACACCCACCCGTGGATGCCTGCTGAAGCTGCTTGAAATAAAAGCCCCTCCGACCACCAGCTCCAGCCGCCTGCTGCCCGGCCCACTGCCAAGGAGCCTGTCTCTCTTTCTCTCTGTCACACCCACCCACACAAATACAAGTCCTGCACCTCCTGGGGGGCTCTCTGCAAGTTGAGACCCAGCTGCTGGCACAGCACATCTTTGGGTTAATAACTACGCTACATGGGGTGGCAGGTGCTGCTGGTAGGGATCGACAAGCTGTATGAGATTCTGCCACCTGCCAGCCAGAACTTCAGCAAATAGGGATAAAAGATTGGACAGGTAAAACGAAGTTCATAACAAGAAATACAACAACTTTTATTAAAACGATTTAAACAACAACAACAAAACAACAACAACAACATTCTGAAACCAAAAGCAAACATTCAAAGGAAACTTATAAACTATGAGTCTCTGTGCCTGTCCCCTGGGACTTGGGGGAAAGGCAACAGGGCTGAGGGCCGGCCACCCAGGACTCTTCCAGTTCATAGCCATGGGAGATGGTAAACTCCATGGCCCCTTCCATGTCCCGATGCCACCTGGAGAGCACCTGGTGGTACATTTCAAGCATTCCATCTTAGTGGAGACGTACTGACCGTATGCCTCCACCTTCTTCCTCTCCACCTGGACCACCTGGAACTGCTCCATGAGGCAGTTCTCCATGGTGGCTGCTGTCTCCTGCAGGTTGGCCATGAAGTCCTGGGTGGGCCTCTCCAACTCGGCTCGAAAGGTCTTGGCCTCAGCATTCTCCTGGGGGTCTCCACATCAGGGATGGAGGGGGTGGGGGAAAGGGCTTACATGCCGTCACTTGTGGGTTGCCTTCCGCCCCTTCTTCTGGCACTGTTGCTTGGGCTCCAAGGCCATGCCAGAGTCCTCCTGCCACCTCACCGTCTGGCCGTGGAGCTTTTCAATGTGGGTGATTAGCCCCGACGTGGTCCCCGCTGGCTCCTTAATCTTTTGCCGCAAATCTAAAGAGCATAAAAAGATATGAACATAAGAAGTGCCATACTGCATCAGACCAATGGTCTGTGTCAAGCCTTGCCTGCATTCTGTCTCCACAAGTGGGTGGCCAATCTCTCTCTGCAGGGGACTTCCATTCCTAACAGGTCATAGGACAATCCATTCCCTGTTGTTCCAGCCCCCGTGCCTTACCTTGCAGATGGTGATTCCATCACCCTTGTCATAAAACCTCCAGACATCGGAGCGTTTTGTCTGCCGACTGTCTGGGGGTGGCACTGGCGAGTCTGACTTCCACCTGGGTGTCCTGCGTGACGGGGCACCAGCGCCAGCATCCGATTCCTCTCTGAAACAGGAATACATAAACAACACCTAAGTAATATCATGCATTTATGATGATGCCTCTAGTTCTCCCTCCTTGGGGTGCGAGGGATGGCAATGGGAGATGGTGACCCTGGCCGGCATGTCTCAATTCTGCCCTCCCTGGGGTGCTGCTAGGGAGGAATGGCATTAGAGAGACCCTGGCTGGCATGTGCCAATCCTGCCTTCCCTGGGGTGCTGCTAGGGAGGGATGGCAATGGGGAGACCCTGGCTGGCACGTGCAAATCCTGCCCTTATTTGGGGGTGCTAGGTAGGGATGGCAACTGGAGAGTGAGGATGGCTGGCAGGCACATCTTTGGGTGGGGGTGCTGCTCGTGCCTGAATGCTGGAAGAGCCTCCCACACTACAGTACCCTCTTTCTCTGTGGCAGACATCCACAGCTACCCGCTAATGTCCACTGTTTGTGCCTGAATGATGCCCACCACCCACGCACCCACCTGCGTGCCAGTGAGCTCGCTCTAACGGATAGAGCCTTAAGTTTCTTGTCCTCAAAGTAAAAAAAAAGTGTACAAACCTGGCAGCAGTGGCAGCAACACCTCTTGTGCCCACCGGCTTTGGCTCCTCCTCCACTACCGAAGGTCCAGCAGCGGCTGGAGGAGCCTCTTCCTCCACCACTGGCTCCGTCACCTTGGTCTTCCCCAAGGTCCAGTGTTTAATGGTGGTAGCACTGGTCACCTTCTTCTCCATTTTTTTTAAACACACACCCAACACAGCCAACACAACACACACAGCACCCACCAACACTCACCAACCAGCCAAACCAAAACCAACACACACCACACAGCCAAAACATACACGAATCAAAAACAAACACACAGCCAGCAACAACACATGCTCTCACCCACACAAGCTCCGCATGCACTCAAATTTCCTGTTTCCGGGGTGATCACGGGCTCTTGCGATACTTTTTCCGAACGCCCGAACCGAACTGAACACGACTGAACCAAACTGCCAAACCTGAACGCGGCGACCGAACCGAACGGTCAAACCGAACCAAACCGGACTGAACCGAACGACCGAACCTGAACTGCGCCTAGTTCGCCCATCCCTACTTGCCACAGGGAAACTTCTCACCTAGATGTATGAAACTTTGGGCCATTTCTTTTCACAATTGGTTTTGCATGTCTGTAAATTTCCGTGAACAGGATGTCTAACCAGTCACCTGCCATTACTTCTGAATTCTGCAGCTAAATTACAGTACTTGGCGGCTGTAGCATTTCCAATGGATTGTCCTTGCGTGGAGAGAGCTCCACTAACTCACTGTGAGGAATAAAATTGATTTCTAGATTTCTGATTTCTGATGTAAATTACAAGGATTTGCATGGCCAATGTTGCCTCCACTTTATCCGTCTGACATTTTAGAATCTAATGTCACTGGATGTTCTCCTAGGTTTTTGTGAGTGCCTCAACAGACATATTTTTCTGGATCATGAGCTTTTGTATATTAAGCTCCCCTGTTATGGAATCTGCCCTCTTTAGATACATTAAGCTTGCTGGTAACACTAATTTCAAACAATTTTTTAGACTGACTTTATTTAACTTTCCTGATTCTTTGGGACATACTCCAAGGTGTTTGAATTCAGAGTGACAGAATAATCCAATGATTGAGTAAATGGCCACTTTGCCTATTGATAGGTCTGGAGAATTCCCACCGTGACTCTTATATGTCATTAGCTTCCTGCTGATATTGATGGGTCTTTCTTTGACGAAAAACATTCTATCTACTACTGTACTCAGCTTAGTGTTTTAGCAAATCTCCTGCCATGTTTCAATAGGTTCTCCCATTTGTTATCTTTTCTACACTTGACTCCTCTTATCGACTATGATCCCACTACTACATTATTGCTGCTATACTTTTTCTAGCTAGCCAGGTTATGGCCTGGGCAGTGATCTCTATGATCTCTGATGACAGTAAGCCTGATTCCAAACTCCGCAGAGCCATGTGTGAATGGAGCTGCGCGCAAGTCACATGGATCCCTATGGTGGGCTCATTGAGTGCTGCGGAAACTGCACACATGCGTGTGCGCACACAAGTTCGGTGGGGTTTGGGATCGGGCACATTGTCTTTTAAATACAGTTTTAACACCATTAGGTTTAGTACCAGTTTATTTTATTTCCCATTCATTTTCTTCCATCTACAATATGATCAGGATGAGGCTTTTCTTTCTTATAAATAATAAAAAAACAGGGTGCCTTGCTGTTAGTTTTAGAAATATGACAATATTAGTAAGCATTGCACTGAACGTATTGATTCAAAAGTTCTTTCTAGGCACTGGGATATGGGTGCAGTGGTAGGTACATTTGGTACCGACAGGTAATACCCATATTTTTGGGCACCTCCAGTGGGCACCTGATGGGTTTGTCTGGTCCCTATTGGGTGCCCAGATGCCCCCAAATGTGGGTCTCTCTGGGACTTTCTGAGATGCCTGGGAAGCTCCTGCCCCCGCACACTCCCCGGGATGACTCGCCCACCTGGCTGCACAACTGCTCTTGCTGCTCCTCCCAGTCCAGTGACAGTCCAGCCCAACCCAGCCTGCTGCTCAAGTGAGCTGGGCAGTGCACCACGGTGCCCATAGTGCCTCAGGCCTCTTCCGATGGACACATGATCCATGCGCAACCCCTGTGTATTCCTGCTATGTGGACTGCAGTGCATCACCTGGCTCAGCTGAGCAGTGGACTGGACTTGGAGGAGCAGTGGGAGCAGTGGCTGGAAGAGCAATAGGAGCAAAGACACAGCCGGATCGGTGAGTTGGCCTGGGGAGCTCACTGGGAATGCTCCTGCCTCTGCGCATTCCCTGGATTGACTTAATTGCCCAGCTGCACCCGCTACTTCTCTGTCTCTGTGCACCCCCTCCCCTGTTATGGGGACTGTGGCACACTGTGCAGTGCAGTTGAGTAGCAGGCTGGACCAGGAGGATCAGCAGGAGCAGCAGTGCAGCTGGGCAGGTGACAACCTGGGGTGTGCGCAGGGGCAGGAGTTTCCTAGGGCTGAAGCGGCAACCCCTTTTTCCGCTCTGCTATTTCATTCCACCATTTTGGAATTACCTGCAACTGCCCACAGCTATTTTGCCGGCATTCCGCAAATTCCGCCAGCATTCTGCTAATTCAGAATCCGTGTCCGTGTAAATACCTCTGTCCGTGTAAAAACAGCCTATGCCGCATGTGCGATTTAGACATGACATTTCACTTGTTAAAGCCGGTTGCGTGTTCTTTTAAAACTGCAAATTAAATATCTCGATGTCGAGGTATTTAACTCATGGCTTTAAAAAACGGCACTACTAGCTTTAATGCGCAAAATGTCACGTCTAAATCACACACATGGCATATTTACACGCAGCCTGATTTTATGCAGCGTTGTTCACCGAGCACATCTAAAAACAGCCTTGGTTTACTAAAAATGTCTGTCCTTCACAGACCAAAGAGGCAGAAACTGTTTGGATGAAGTTCAAGTTAAAATTCCAACTTTGGGGTAGCCAACTGAGTCTGACAGACCGTAAAGTACTTGGGGTTGGAATCTGGAGATTTCTCTACCTATCTGTCCTTGCAGAGAAGGCCAGCCATACAGCTCTCCATCTTGAAGGTTGCATTCACACTGACAGTAAATCCAGGAGTATCCCTCCCCACTCCTTTTTCTTTTATCATGTGAAAAGCAGCATGTATAAATGAGTATCTAATTGAAAATATTTAACTCACAAACCAAACTTTAACACCTCCCCGCCCAACCGGGCTTATTCCTTCGTATACATTTTTCGTAACATGTGAACAGATAAATCCTGTTGTGAGTCCATCTGCATCACAGAGACGTGGGTTTTTTGGGGCGGCGGGGGTGGGTAATTTTTACCTTTTTGCTACTCTATGGCCCAGAAATTATGCCAGGTTTTTAAATGTTCTAGATACTTAGCAGAAAGCACAACAATAAGGGAGGCAACTTTTGAACATGGAAACAATTAAAATATGCGATTACAATTGAATGCAAGAAACTGAAGAGGCAGGAGAAAAGGCTTATTTGAATGCAGGTCAAGGCTTCACACACTTGCTCTTACCTAGGCCCGAAACTAGGAATTGCCACAAATGTTGCTTTTGGAAAAGGACCATTTGCTGCGTTCTTTCTCTCTGCTTTTATCAGTTTACATTCAGGAATGCCTTTGTTTGGTACCCCTGGTTTGGTACTTTCAGTATTTCTATTACTGGGTTTGGTACTTTTTTTTGCTACTTTGGACTTCGAGCTATAAACGACAAAACAATTGCCAAAAAGTGACAAAAAGTGCCCCAAGTGCAAAAAGTGAAGGAATTTGTTGAAAGTGATAAAATGTAATGGGAATTGATGAAAAATGCAACAACATTTTTTTGCTATCAGCATCCCTGATTTCAATGAAAGCACAATAACAATATGGAATGCGGAAATATCAACAAGAGTTTGTCAACACTCCCAAAAGGTAGGGATTTATCAATGGTGTGGCAATAGCCATTCTCAATTCAGCCCTGTAATTTCACCTCAAGAAGGCTTTTCCCTATGACATGCCTTTTTGGTGTTTTTTTTCCAGAGGCCTAATGGACTTTCACTATCTCCCGCAGAGCACTTACAAGAAGGACACAAGGAGAAAATTTTGAGCAAGTCAGTGACATTTTCAAGAACACAAAAAGGGTGTGTTCACTACTGGGCAACTCAGCCCTCAGTTACCTTTGTGACATATCTTTACTTGGTTATTTTAAGGCATTAACTCATTCCTTAAGCTGGGGTCTCCTCCCTTGCACCTTCCTTTCAGGAACTGTAACAGAGCTCCTGCTTTCTTAGAAGTCTTCATCTACTATGCCTGTGGCCCCAGAAGAAAACATGACCAAGAGTGATGATCAGGCAACCCTTAAAGGTCCGAGTGGGTGAAGATGGGTGATTGCTCGTCATCCTCTCAGGACCTCCCCTGTGGTGTTCCACAGGGTTCTATTCTGTCCCCACTCTTGTTCAATGTGTATCCGAGGCTGCTGGGTGAGGTCATTAGGAGGTTTGAGATGAGGTGTCATCAATGCTGATGACACGGTTCCGCAGTCTCAGTCCTTGCTCGATGTCTGGCTGCTGTCAGAGACTGGATGAGATTGAGTCGATTGAAGCTGAATCCTGACAAGATTGAAGTGATGATGGTTGGCCAGTCTTGTGACTTGGACATTTGTTACTGAGGGGGTCCGCCCCCTTCTGGTCGATCAGGTTTGCAGGCTTGGAGTGCTTCTGGATCCCTTGTTGTGCCTGCAATACCAGATGGCAGCGGTGGACAGGAGCACTTTTAATCACCTCCATATGGTAAGAAGTTTCTCTTTCTGATTCAGTTATGGCCACTGTCATCAATGCTTCCATCACTTTCAGGCTAGATTACTGCAACAAGCTTTATGTGGGGCTTCCCTTGATAACTGTTTGGAAGCTGCAACTGGTGCAGAATGCAGTGGCCTGGCTCCTTTTGAGGACGAGTCACCATCTGGGAGTGCATTACATTAGTGCTCCAAAGTCTGCACTGGCTACCTACAGCTTTCCAGGTGCAATTCAAGGGGTTGTTCTTGACCTTTAAAGCCCTGAATAATCCAGGTCCCATATATGTGAAAGGTCGCCTCTCCTACCATGTTCCATTCCAGTCCCTGTTCGTTGGCCGGGGGCACCCTCTTTCAGGTTCCACCTTTAACCCTTGTCTGTTGGACAGGGGTGAGCAGGGGGGTGTTCTCAGTTGCTGCCCTGGTTTTGTGGAACTCCCGTCCCCAGGAGGTTTGTTTGAGTTTAAACATTTTCTGGAGGCAGTGTAAAACATTTTTATCTGAAAAAGCATTTGGCAGGTGGGGATAGGGTTTTGTTGAGTTTTTGGGTAGGGTTGTGGGGGAGGGTGGGATTTTTAATTGCCTGGATTTTATTGTTAATGCTTTTATGAATTGTGAGCTGCCCTGAGTCTCTATTGGAAGGGTAGCATATACATTTTACACATACCCTGGACTTAATATTTTGCACTGACCATGAGGCAGGGGATCCAGTAGTGGGGGAGGTGTCAGCTGTGCCCTTGTCATGGTTGGATCATTACCTCCTCTAGGCCGGTCTCCCAGAGCATGTTTGCCCCCAGAAAGGTGCAAAACCAGTTCGGTTGGTTTGCCCTCGGAGACTTATGGAACCAGTAAGGTTCTGGAATGCTCTTGGGGAAATGCCCCCCAATCTTGATGGCTGCTCACTCGATCACCTCGTAGTCTTTTGGAATGTCATGCTGACCCAGGCCATTGCTCAAACGGTTCCTAGGCATCCGTTTCCCAAATACTGACAATGCAGGTCCCCTTGGTTCACAGAGGACCTGCAATGGAAGAAGCAGGAGGGATGGCAGTTGGAGTAACGGTGGTGCCTCACGCGTGGGTGAAGCCGGCCAATTGTGGCATAGAGTCAGTTTAAGAATCTATGCAGTGACTGTGTGGACAGCAAAGATGTTCTTTGCTGCCTTCATAGCGTCCGCAAAGTCACGTCCAACTGAACTTTTCGGGTGGTACAGAGGCTGGTCAGTTTGGCCTCTCTCCGTCTGGAACTGGAATCTTCCAGTGCTTGCTGTGACATGTTTGTCAACTTTTTTTGCTGATAAAATTGCTTTGCTTCACCACGATTTCGATGCCACACTTATAGAAGTGGGAGAACTGGAGGTAATGAATGCCCCACCTTGTCTGGTTTCGTGGGATCAGTTTCAGTGGGTGTTGCCCGCTGATGCAGAGGATGTTCTTGGGGCAGTCAGAGCTGCTTGTTGTGAATTAGATCAATGTCCATCCTGGCTAATTAAAGCTTGTTGTGAGACACTTGGACCATTGCTAGCTGGGGTTGTCAATGGGTGTCTTCAGACGTTACGAGATCACGCTCAACCACAGTGAACCACGCTCAACCCCCCCGTGGGGCCAAAGGGCCCTGAACGTCTGAACGGCACGCGCCAGATGTTCATCACGCTCAATACCCACATGGGGTCAGTTTCAACCACGCTTCCCGGGCTAGCCGGGGGAAGGTC
>QEPC01008366.1:1086807-1098738 GCA_003113815.1 Sphenodon punctatus | reverse complement strand
GAGACTGCATGGCCTGGGTCGATGGAAAAAGAGAGGTAGAGCTGAGTGTCATCAGCATACTGATGACACTGCATGCCCTGAAACCCTCTCACGATCTCCCCTAATGGCTGCATATAGATGTTAAACAAGAGGGGGGACAGAATGGCACCCTGCGGGGCTCCACACGTGAGGTCTCGGGGGGAAGACGTACACTCCCCCAAGACCACCCGGTGAGTTCTCCCGGCCAGGAATGAACAAAACCAGTCCAAGACCGTTCCGCCAATTCCGGCACAGTCCCGCAGGTGAGTCACCAACACCTCGTGATCGACTGTGTCGAACGCAGCCGAAAGGTCTAGCAGGACCAGTAAGGTCTGACGACCCTGGTCCAACGCCAGACGGAGATCGTCCACCAAGTCCACCAATGCCGTCTCCGTACCATACCCAGACCGAAACACAGACTGGGAGGGATCAAGGAAACTGGTGCGTTCCAAGTGTTCCTGGAGCTACCGTGCCACAGCCCGTTCAATAACCTTCCCTAAAAAGGGAAGGTTAGAGACTGGCCGATTACTGGCAGGAGCATCAGCGTCAAGAGATGGTTTCTTGAGCAGGGGTCTAACCACAGCCTCTTTTAGGCAGTCAGGCACCCTGCCCTCCTGAAGGGAGGCACTAGCCACCCTAGCCAGCAACGGCTGTAACGTCTGTCTCCTGGCTAGCTTTCACCAGCCAGGACGGGCATGGATCTTGCTCTCAAGTAGTGGCATGAACAGATCCTATATGCAGCCTTTGGGCAAGGTTGTGAGCGGATTCAGTGTACAATGTCATCAGTAGTATGCTGATGATACACAGCTTTACCTCTCTTTTTCAGCAGACCAAGACCCGGACATCTTTGTGCTTACCTGGTGTCTAGCAACTGTGGGGGATTGAATTAGGGTGAGTTATCTGAAGCTGAATCCCGACAAGACAATGGTGATGTTGGTGGGTAGGGCTGGGGAAGTGGTGGCCCCTGTCGTTGATGGGGTCTGCCCTCCCCTAGCTGCTCAGGTCTGTAGTTTGGGGGTGCTCCTCAACTCACAGCTCTGCCTGGATTCTCAGGTGGAAGCTGTGGTGAGGAGCACCTTTTGCCAATTACATCTGGTACAATGGCTACAGCCGTATGTTTCAAAGTCTGATTTGGCCACCATCACCCATGCCTTCATCACCTCTAGACTGGACTACTGTAATGCACTCTACATGAGGCTGCCCTTGGTGACAGTCCAGAAGCTGCAGCTGGTACAGAATGTGGCAACCCGTCTCCTTATGGGGATGGGCCATTGTGAGTCAATTACACCAGTGCTACGTTCTCTGCACTGGCTGCCTATTGTCTTTCGGGTCTGATTCAAGGTGTTGGTGTTGACCTATAAAGCCCTAAATGGCCTAGACTCTGCATAACTGTGCTTCCACCTCATGCCCCAGACCATGGTGCAGCCCCTGCGGTCGGCTTGGGACACCCAATTCGAAGTCCCCCGGGTTTCCCGGGTGGCGATGATGGAGAGGGCATTTTCGGTGGCCACTCCTAGGCTGTGGAATTCCCTCCCAATGGAGTCCCACTTAGCCCAGGACCTGCCTTCTTTCCAAAGACAATGTAAGACCTGGCTGTTGCACCAGGTCTTTGGGGAGGCAGAGGGCTAGGGTGGGGGATTGGAGGGGGCGGGGGATTCAGTTCCGCCTTTTAATGGGATTAATGAGTTTACAGTTTTAATAAGTTTTTAACTTTGTAATGGTTTTAAATGTGTTTAATGATGCAATGCACTGCCCCGAGCTGCCATTGTGAGCAGGAGGGTGCGGGCTATTAATACATGTAAACAAATAAAATAAATTTGAATAAATAAATTAAAGGGGCCACCACCTGCTTCATTGCATAGGAATACTCCAGACTGTGTCTGTGTGTCCCTGAGCAAGGGGTCTTGGATAGAGCTGAAATGATGATTTGTGGTGAATGCCATTTTTGTTGAGAACTGCCCATTCTCTGCCTTCCCCCATAATACAGAAAATTAATGAGTTTTTAACCACATTTGTTTGTTCCCATTCAGGAATGCACTTCGATAGATACTAGTGGTCCATGCAGTACTTTTCAGTGTGTTGGCAAGAGAAGGAAGTAGGCTGAATACAGACAGACCAGACATGGCGGAGGTGCAGCAGCACTGTCTCTTATTTTCCTCCCCCTTCTTCCCAGCTTAGGCAAAGAGGACCCGGAGATGGAAAAGACGAAGTCAGGAGCTGGCAAGCACTGAAAAGTTACAGAGAATACCAAAAAGCTGAGGAAAGTACCAAAAAGTCATGGAAATGGACAGAAAGTGCTGAAAAATTATGAAAGTTGCAAAAAAAATTCCACTTGCAGTATTAAAGCAACAGAAATACAAAACATGTCCTAGTCTTGAAAATTCTGCCAAATATTTGGCAACATTCCCAATGTAATGGGATTTCCCATCAATTGAGGAATATCTGATTTTGATTTGCACTAGTACTGGATTCTTCACTTAGAACGGTGGAGGTGCCCACTGCCCTACCACGCTATCCAAGAACAGACTAAAGATGCTGCCAGTGACACACCTCACTTGCAGCATCAGCCCCAGTGGCAGGCTCTCCCCATGAGCCTTGAATCACTGCTGCTGAGAGTATCTTGCCCCACTGCTGAACAGCGGATCAGCAAGAATTTGAATGAAGACCCTATCTGTAGTGCACTCAATAATTGCTGGCAGGGAAGAGGAGGGGTTGGACTTCCCTGGAACTGGAAGCAGACAAGTCCTTACCTCCCATACTCAAACATAGGGGTTGGTAATGGGCAGGATGGTAAGACCCTGCAGGATGGGATCCCTGGGGAACAAATCACAGTGTAGTGTTTGCCTATCCCTTTAAGAGAGCTTCCTTTCTTCAGTGGCCATGTTCCTTCTGGGGCTATAGAGCCTGCAATCTCTGAGGCTAGGGCAGTCTGCTACCAGCAAAGGGGTAAAGTAGGAACCCAGGTCTGGGAAAGAGCTCACTGGTGGAGGCTAGGCGGAATAGAGTATCAAAAGAAAAGAGTTGGGCAGATGTGATGGGCTGGGAGACTAATGAGAGGGAAGCATTATTATTATTATTATTATTATTAATAATAATAATAATAATAATGACACAATATGACACAATAATAATAATAATAATAATAATAATAAAAATAATAATAAATAAATAAATAAGCGGTACCCTTGTCATGGACGGACCATTACCTCCTGCAGGCCTCATTCCTGGAGCATGTCTGCCCCTGGAAAGGTGCAGAACCTATTTGGATGGTTCACCCCTGGAGACTGAAGGAACCAAATCGGTTCCGGAAAGCTCTGGGAGAGTTTCCCTCTGACCTTGATGACTGTTCCATCGATGACCTCGTCTTGTTATGGAATACCTTGCTGACGGAGGCCATTGATCAGACAGCTCCTAGGCATCCGCTGCCCAGGCTTCCTTGGTTCTCCAAGGAACTGCGGGAGCTGAAGCAAGAAGACCAGCAGTTGGAGCAACGGTGGCGTCGTTCGCATGCTGAAACGGACAGATTGTGTCATTGAGCCAGTATATGATCCTATGCCGTAGAGTTATGTGGGCAGCAAAAAAAAAGAAGTTTTTTGCTACCCTCACAGCATCTGCTAAATCCTGCCCAGCGGAGCTTTTCTGGGTGGTGCGAGGGCTGGTCAGTCCAACCTCCCTCCGCGCCTTGCAGTGGAGTCATCTACTGCTCGCTGTGGATTATTTTGTGGATAAAATCACTTGGATTCACCACAACTTCGATGCCGCAATTAATACATATGGGGAACTGGAGGTTATGAAAGCCTCATCTTGTCCAGTTTTGTGGGGTCAATTTTAGTCGGTGACACCCACCGATGCGGTTGGTGTTCTTGGGGCTGTTAGGGCCACATTTTGTGAATTAGATCCTTGCCCATCCTGGCTGATTAAATCTTGCCGGGAGACAATGGGGCCATTGCTGACTGGGGTGGTCAGCGGCGTCTCCCTTCAGGAGGGTAGAATGTTGGGCTGTCTCAAAGAGGCAGTGGTTCGGCCTCTGTTCAAGAAACCATTGCTTGACGTTGACTCCCTTGCCAGCTATTGGCCTGTCTCTAACCTGAATTGGTAGTGGCTCAGCAGCTGCAAGGACATCTTGACTGCATTGGTTATCTGGACCCCTTTCAGTCGGGATTTTGTCTGGGGTATGGCACCGAGACTGAGCTTGTGGCTTTGGTGGATGATCTGTGCCAGGAAATGGACTGGGGTCATTCGACCCTGTTAGTTCTACTAGATCTTTCGGCTGCATTTGATACAGTTGATCACGGGATGTTGGTGACGCCACTGCTGGAGTGTGCAGGGGGTAGATGGGACTGTTCTTGAATGGTTCCACTTTTTCCTGACCAGTAGAAGCAGTGAGTGGTTCTTGGGGAGTCTTTTTCATCATACCAAGACCTCTCCTGTGGAGTCCCGCAGGGTTCGGTTTTGTCTCCTCTCCTGTTCAACATATACATGCAGTCACTCGGTGATGTGATCAGGAGGTTCGGTGTGCGGTGTCATCAATATGCTGATGACACCCAGCTGTATCTCTCTTTTTCAACAGACCCAGGCCCTGCAGTCTTGGTGCTTACTCAATGTTTGATGGCTGTGGGGGACTGGATGAGAACTAACTGACTGAGGTTGAATCCCGACAAGATGGAGGTAATGTTGGTAGGTAAGGTGATGGAGATGGTGGCCCCCTTTTTTGGTGGGGTCTGCCCTTCATTGGTACCCCAGGTACAGAATCTGGGGGTACTCCACGACACACAGCTCCACCTGGATGCCCAGTTGGAGTCTGTGGCGAGGAGTACCTTTCGCCAATTACATCTGGTGTGATGGCTTCAGCTGTTTGTCTCAGGTTCTGACCTGGCCACCATCATCCATGCTTTCATCACCTCCAGATTGGACTATTGTAACGCGCTCTACGTGGGGCTACCCATGGTGATGGCTAGGAAACTGCAGCTGGTGCAGAATGCAGTGGCCCATCTTCTGGTAGGACTGGGATGTCGGGAGCATATTACACCAGTGCTCCGCTCTCTGCACTGGCTGCTGGCGGTTTTCCGGGCCCGATTCAAGGTGTTGATTTTGGCCTATAAAGCCCTAAATGGCCTAGGCCCTACCTATCTGTGGGACTGCCTCACTCCCCGGGTGCTGGACTGACACCTGCAGTCATCTGGGGATGCCCTGCTCAAGGTTCCCCGAGTCTTCTGGGGGAGCCACACAGGGGAGGGCATTCTGGGTGGGCACATCACGGCTGTGGAACTCCCTTCCGGTGGAGGCCCAGTTGGCCCCGGATCTCCCCTCTTTTTGGAGAAGTTGTAAGACCTGGCTGTTCCACCAGGCATTTGACGGGGGAGATGGGTGAGGGGGTGGGTTGTTGGGTTGTCCTCCTTTTAGTTGTTTTGTTGTTTTAATGTTTTGCAGTGTTTTAATGTTTTGCAAATTGTATGCCACCCCAAGCTGTCTGTGGCAGGAGGGGCAGGGTAGCAAAATTCCAAAAATAAAATAAAACAAATAAAAAAATAAATAAATTATTATTATTATTATTATTATTATAGCATCAGTGATGTACCTGGCATTGTAAAGTCAGTAGTTACAGACAGGTCCCTACCTCAAAAGGCTTACAAGAGACTTGATCTAGGAGATAAGGGAGAGACAAGGGAACATCAGGAGAAGGATACATTCATGAGTTTAAGAAGATGTAGGTGCACATGCTTAACTTAGTTGCAGGGAAGAGATTCTGAGGGAGGGAGGGAGGGAAGGAGGAGGATGCAATTTCATTGATGATGAGCCAGGGAAAGCCTGAGAGAAGAGGTAGGTTTTCAGGAGGGATTTGAAATTTGGGAGGGATGGAGCAAAAGAACTGTATCCAGGGAAGGAGTTCCAGGCATGGGGGCAGCAAGAGAGAAAGGAACGTTTAGAGGAGCAGGGGAGTTGCATGCAGGCGAGGGTGGGGGCAGAGAAGGAGCGAAGCTCCCGGGTAGGAATGTGGTGGGATACAAGAGCAGAGGGATATGGGGGAGAAAGGCCACGAAGAGCCTTGAAGGTGAAGGTCGAGGGGCTTGTGCTGAATGCATTCCTGACACTGTAGGGTGGAAAGGAGGGGCTGAATCGAGTCAAAATGACAGGCAAGGTGGATGACTTTGGCAGCAGAGCATTGAATCAGGGGCATAGTGTTCATCACTGAACGACCCCGAGGGTCTCCAGGCTTCAGGGGCCGCCGCGCTCAGCTGTGGGTTTTTTCTTTTTCTTTGGCAGGGGCTGCAGCGCAGCGTGGTGATTTGTTTGGGTTTTTTGTTTGTTTGTTTGTTTAAAGTCCTGGGCAGGGCTCCTCCTCCCTCCAGTTTTAAAGAAACACTCTCCCTCGCCTCTCTCCCCCAACTGGCTTCCCAATCTGCTCTCCAGTCCTTCCCCCTCTTCCCCCTCTTGCGGCGTGCACCGGAAGGGGAAGGGCAGGCATGGCTCACGTCAGTACAGTGGACTTCAGCTCAGAGCTGTAGGAGTTTATATCTGTGCACGGTCACTGGAAAATTCTGCTAATGTGCTTGCTGCCTGCAATAGTAGGAATCCTCTTCCTATTTTGCACAGCAGGATCTAACAGGCTGTTTCTGCAAGACATATCTTTCTAAATAAATTTCCTTAAGGGTTTGCTTTCTTGCTAGGTTTAATCTGTCTCTCGTGTTCCTATCTGCAATCGCTAAACAGCCATTTACACTCTTTAAGTAGCAGGCAGGTACCTCTTATCAGCTGCCCAAGGGACAGGCCATCTGATATCCTCCTTGTGAGTTAGAGCAGTTCTGCATCATAGATAGTTTCCTGCCCCTCCCTCTCTGCAGTTTGCTGATTTCTCTGATTTTTTTCAGCTGTGATTTTATATTTTTTCTCCCCATGATAAACAAAATTATAAACCAAACCTCACTGTGTATATGCATGGTTTATTAGTGACCCCAGCTTTATACTAATCCTGACATCAAGAACTATTTCTATGCATTGCATATTGCCAAACCCTGTTATAGCAAACAGTCTGACCCAACAAACCTTTTGTCTGGTTCCATGAGGATTCGTTCTACTGAACTCTCTATTCTGCCTGTTTCCCCAATACAACAATCATTTCCCTGACATGAAGTATAAAGATGTATGTTCCAGTGATGCATACGAGACTTGGTCCCATTGATCTATTCTCACTCAGATTAATGGGAATTTGTTGCAAGGACCCAGGATTCAAACCAGTGGTCTTGGGATTCTTGGATGGTGGCCAGTTCTGCAGTGCCAACTCTGTACTCTGGTTTGGGCCTATATTCCTACCTACTCTGCAACAACAGGGTCCAACAATTAAAGCTGAAATGGGTACTCAACGGGTATGTCCATTGAAACTGCAGTACCCGAATTGTTCTGCGTGGATTGGGTACTAAGTGGCTTACTGAAATACCATTTATTTACCCACATTTCTGTTACCAAATTGCCATTACCAAATCACCATTATGATTACCGAATTGCCAGTTTTCTGTTATCATTACTGGTTTGGCTCTTTGGTTCAACTTGACCTCTGGTTTTGACTCTCTAGCCTGTCTGCTACCTGGATTATTGGATCGCCTCTCAAAATATCTGACCTTACTTGGCACTGATACTGACTCAGAGCTCATACCTGATCTTGATCGGACACCATGAATGACCCTGATCCTTCTGCTACTCTTTAGATCTTGATCAGTACCTGACAATTGGGGGATTTGGGACTCCACCCTTACTGGGTAGACATCAAACAAGATATTGAAACACCAACCTTCTCCTCCTGGCAGGGGTCATGGTTTGGGATCTCCAGTTCTTTGGCATGTGTGGCTTCTTCTTCCCAGGAAAGGGGGTTTGCTTCTATACTCCTGTGAGGTAGGCATATTGGTTGGGTCAGGGTACTGATGGAGGGCAGAGAATGCCACTGGCTTCTTCTCATGAGGAGGAGGAGCAGCAAATTCTTTCCCTTATTCTGGCACCAATGCTGCAGTTTGTTGCTGGTTGCCATTGGCCAGTGCCGTCACTTCTGCATGGAATTAGCTAGTGAAATTCTCATGTTTCTAGATCTGCCTTAGACCTGAAATTTACTCCTGCAGCTCATGTACCTGAGGGACTCACAAGTACTCATATGTAAAATTGGAAAGACTCCCCTCCTTGATATTCTTCCACAGGAATATGAAAATCACATTTCCAACAATCAAGACCAGGATGTCTTGCACCTCAAAGTCTATGCCTAGACCCCATGAGTACAGGTAGCAGAGGAGGAACAGCAGTGACAGTGGCACCACTACAAATCTGAATACTTCTTGATTTGGTAGAGAAAAGAAAAGATTTTGGGCCCCTGGCTCCGTCCACTGGTTAACTCAGCTGGCAAACTCTCCTGCCACATGTTTCTGATAATGTATATCTTGCTAGCTATTATTAATAAAAAGTAGTAATGCAATGACCTCCTGCTAGAGAAAGAATCTCTACTTTCTTGCAAAAAACGGTCCCATTTCAGTTCAAGAAACAATCACGATTATAGCTCAGCTATTTTGCTGTGTTCTCACAAATGTGTTCTTTGCTCAGAAAATGATTAAGGGACCAAATTTTATTGTTGGCTTTAAAAATGCTCTCAGTCCCTTAGCCCTGTCCCTGACAACTATACCAACTGGCTGCTTTGAAAATATTAGGTCTGAGTGTTTCTATATACTCTGTTTGACACAAGCACTACCGCCCATGCCAAAAGGCCGAGTTTTTACTGAGCTGTAAAAATTTCACCCATTACTCTTGTGGGAAACCAATTATATTATAAAGAACAACTGATCCTATAAATACAGTTCTGCTTGCCTTTGTACTCTAAGAATCCCAAACTAGTATATCAAAGTTCCATCTCTTTAGAGGGACACTGCTAGATAATATTTTATGGTGTATTCTCTTCCCCTTTTTCCCTCCCAGAAACTTGACAATTAAATTTGTTCTCAGGAAACAGAGTTCTCCTCTATGCATACATACAGACTGTGCTCCCTTTTCTGGCGTTTCTGCTGCAAAATAACACCTCTTGGTTGATTTTTGTGTTTGTGCTCAAAGAGTGATTGAATGAAGACAAAGTAGTTCATATGATCTCTTTTATTGATATATTTTATTATTGAGAGTATGTATGCTTTTAGGTTACACA
The DNA here is from genome assembly GCA_003113815.1 of Sphenodon punctatus. NCBI lineage: Eukaryota > Metazoa > Chordata > Lepidosauria > Sphenodontia > Sphenodontidae > Sphenodon > Sphenodon punctatus. The sequence goes on along the minus strand of QEPC01008366.1, from coordinate 1,089,551 downwards.
GGACCCTTCCTCAGGGATGTAACAAGTCAGAACTATATGGGTGATTTCAGACGAGACGGGGCGGCATTCGCCCCGTCCCGGAATCACCCAAATGATTCCCCGCTGGGATCACTCCGGCACGTCCAACAGACGTGCCGGCTGATCCCGGCGGGGAATCAGGGAGGGGGTGGGGCCGCGTGGCGCAACGTGCAGCCGCACCGCACCGCTCCCCTATGCTCCCCTGCTGCCCACCCTCTGGGGAGATGGGCGGGTGCCGCGGCCAATGCGGCCGCAGCGCCCACCCAATTTGACGATGCCCCGGAATCCCACCAGGGATTCCGGGCTGTGGTTGCTGGCCAGACATTACTTTTGTTGGTTCCCACCAGGGATCTCTTTGACCACGCTTGTGGTGATTGTCCTGCGGGGAGCCCCGGAAGCATGGTTGAAATTGACCACATGTGGGAATCGACCGTGGTGAACATCTGGCGGCCGCCTAACAGACGTTCAGGGTGCGTTGGCCCCATGTGGGTATTGACCGTGGTTCACTGTGATCTCATCACGTCTGAAAATACCCATATAGACTGAGAAAATGCAGGATATATAAGAAAGCAGCAACTTGGGAGGGAGGGTACAGGAGAAAGTAAGAGGGAAAGGGATTGAAGGGATGGGGAACATCCATGTCAGACTTTTAAAAACAATAATATTTTTAAAAATCTATCGTTGTGTTAAAGACCAAAAAACAATAGATAACAGTAAAAGCAGGTAGAGAACTATGTTAATGCAAGATTTTGGGTTGGAGGTAGTGGAAGGCAAGGACTGAGGCCATGATCGCTCATCATTGGAGTGGGGGAGGGCACTGAGAGCTTTAGCTTTTTTTAGCTCCCAGCCCTACCGGGGCCATGTGGGTGTCGGGATGGCTCTCCAGCTGTGGACACTTTTGGTCAGTGCCCCTCCCCATCCTGGGCCATGTTGACTGGAGTTTCCCACCTCAGGCCGGGCTGGGGTGCCACTGTGCCACCCACACATCTGCTTTTACCCAATGTCACACAAAGGCCTTCACAGATTTGATGGTCCTGAATAACAATGCACAACTTGCATTATAGGTGAAGAGGCACTGAACTCTAGTTGAAGACGGGCTGGCAGCAAGAGTTTAGCCTTGGGCTCTGTTATTGCTCTGTCTTTGTTTACAAGGGTGTGGCACACATTTTCCACATGCCGGTCAGCCTCGCTTTTCAAGAGAGACATGGGGTAAGGTCATGATTTCCCTTCCCTAATGTCGAAAAGAATAGGGGTGTCCTGATTTCTGAATCACATAAGAACGTAAGTAGCGCCATGCTGGGTCAGACCAATGGTCCATTGAGCCCAGCATCTGTCACTGACAGTGGCCAATTTCGGTTGCTTGGAAGAAGTACCCAACAGATTACAATGGAGCAATCTGTTCTCTGTTGTTCAATCCCAGCTCCTGACAGTAAGAGCTTACGTTCACCAAACAGTAAGTGGTTATGTTCTCACATTTGAGTACAGTAGAAACCTCACATATCCAGACATATTTTTGCCTGGATTAGAGAGGCATCTATATATGGCAGGGTTAGAAAGGATATCCACAATTAAGAACAAGGATATAACAAACCTCCAGAATAAAGAAGACTCTGAAAAGAGAAGATCCAAATATCATGGGTACCAGTGACAGGGTGGACAAATTTGTCCTCACTGGACTTAGTCATGATCCCACCCCTTTCTGACATGGCCATGCCTCCTTCAGAGATTTGTAGGGATGTGTGAAAGCAGTTCAGAAGTTCGGAGATTGGACCGAACTCGGTCTGTTCGGATGGCCGAACCCGAACCGACCGAACCGAACTCGATTCCGAACTCCGAAACGACCAAACAGTTCGGTTGGTTCGGATTGCGTTTGGATGAGTTCGGGTGGCAAAAATGTGTCACTAGAAGGCAAAGTGTGACAGGGAGAGGGAGTCAGCTGAGGATCAGACTTCCAGGCACCAGGGGTGGAGAGGCTTGGAATAGCAGCCAGCCTGCCCAATCACCATCCCATTTCTCCTAAGACCACTGGATTCACAGTCTGCGATTGGCCACAAGCTAGGCTGTGCAAAGCCAATGGGGGTTGCGGTGAGGCGGGTGCAGCAAGTAACAAAACTCATTGCCCTCCCCCCTGCCAACACCTTCTGAGCTAGTCACTGTTCCTGAACACCAGGTATTTCAGAAGGCTCCCTCTCCCAGCAGTTCCGAGCTCCCCAATCCATTGCCATCCTCCTCCTATTTCACCCATCCAACCCATTTACCTCCATATTATCATTTATTTAGATTATATTTTTATATTATTTATATAAATATTAGATTATATTAGATTATATTAGATAGAATTAGCTGTTATTTTTATTTTTTATCCATCCCTGTGTTCTATCTCTCCCTACCCTCCATTGAATCCATTCCTTTCCCTTTCCCTCCATATTCCATCCCTCGTTCCCTTCCCCTGTTTTTTTATTTATTAGAGTAAGATTAGATTGATTTAGGTTTTATTTCAGTTTTTGTACCCCTCCCTGTGTTGTTGTGAGATGTCTGTGTTCCCCCCATACCTGTGTAATATTGTAGATAGATAGATAGATAAATAGAGAGAGAGAGAGAGAGAGAGAGAGAGAGAGAGAGAGATTATAGTAGTTAGGTAGGAGTTAGTTATTAGTTATTACAGTTAAGTTAGCTTAGTTATAGTTTATAGAGATCAGTGATTCAGTTTTAGAGTGTGTTTGTAG
>QEPC01008366.1:1032476-1077939 GCA_003113815.1 Sphenodon punctatus | reverse complement strand
ATTCCTGCTAAATATCTTGTAAACAGAATGGAATATACAAATGTTACAGCTGGAAATGTATTTTCAAGTTAATGTCTTATAACCATCAGGACCCTTCACTTGTGGAGCAACATGATATTCATAGATTTCATGCAAAGTGGATTGAAGACAAAGATGTTGTAGCCATGAATGTGTGTGGAGCTTTTCTTAAAATCACAACATTCAATTGCTTCTAAGATCTGTTTCCTTTATCTAATCATTGGTAGACATAATGCCCTCCATTGGGGGTACAAGCACCCGAAATTTCATCACACTTGAATAAGAAACAAAAAAGTTATAGCCGGAAATACGGTTTTCAGTGTTTTCCCTTTAATTCAAAAACAACATGTTGTTTTCATTTCTATTTTCATTATTATGATTTGTCATTTTTGTTTTTGCAATAAAAATAATGAAAATGACAATTTTCATTCTCGTTATTGTAATAACGAAAATGACATGCACACCCCATTATGGAAACCCTAGTTGACAGTGTCTATTGTTCCAAAAATGTGAGAGCTGCTACTATGGTGAAAATCAGCAGGAAGACCTTGCCTTTACTTGTTATGTGTTGGATGTGTTGCCTAAAACGAAAAAATAATTATGGGTTGTGTTTATTCATAATTTCACCATACAGTTCAGTGCTAATTGCACTGCTTGAGATTAGCCTTGCTAGCTGAATATATGAGACACCCACCCACCCAGAGATCATTGAGCACTCTTCCTGGTGCTTTTCCAAATCTAGTAGAGGTGTGCACCAGAGACCCATGTCGTATGCTATTTTCATTTTTCATTTTTTTAATTTAAATCTTTATTTTTCATAAATATCAAAAATTTGTTTTCGGTTTTGCTTTTGTTTTCAGTTTCCATTGGTTTCAATGGAAAAAACGTTTTTGGCTGTAACATTTTTGTTTTTCATTATATTTAGAAGAAACATGGAAAGATTCTACATCCAATGGAAGGCATTATGTATACCAAATTTTAGAATGATTGGATAAAGGAATTGGATTTTATTAGCAGTTGGATTGTGTTATTTTGCAAAAATATGCATATACATTCATGGATGTAACTTCTTTGTCTCCCATCTAATGTGGATGAAACTTATCACATTTATATCCCTCCCCATTTTTACTACATATGCCAACTCTCAGAAGGATTTGATAAATGATCCTGGTCATATAAGCAATTAACTTATAAATGTATGTCTGACTGTAACATCTTTGTAGTCCAACCACTGTGCATGACATTTGGCAGAGATCTATATCACACTTTCACGATCCTCTCTGCCAAATATCAGAAAGATGTGATAAAGGGTTCCAATTTTATTTGTATGCACAGCATATGCAGAGAATGAGCATATACCAGCTATTCTCTTACGTGTCACTGTGGTTTTAAGTTCTGTTGGTGATGCCAATTGGCCAGCAGAAATGTCAACCAAATATCCTAATTCTGTGCTGTGACCATCCAAACTTCTCTACCTAACTTGTTATTGGGAAGTCAGAAGCATCTGTTTAGGAAAAGAGCCAATAGAGATTCTCTCATGTCCTCTGTCACAGTGCTGCAGGATGTGATTATGATGATAATTGACCAGCCTGGGTGTGTAAAACATGGGTATTTTCAGACGTTATGAGATCATGCTCAACCACAGTCAATACCCTGTGGTGGGGAATGGTCCTGTAACGTCTGTTGGGGGAACGGAAATTCCCCCCCAGATGTTTACCACCGTCAATCATGGCGGGGAATCACATTCACCACGCAATCAGAAGAACAGGTGGGGCCAGTACCAATCGCGTGGTGAATGTGATTCCCTGCCGCGATGAAGGGGCCCGTCTTGTCTGGATGGCTACCACCGCCTGGAATCCCCGACGGGATTCCGGGCCGTGGTCAATTGGGGCGGGCGCTGCAGCCACATTGGCCGCGGCACCCACCCATCTCCCCAGGGGGCGGGCGGCGGTGTTGATGATGGTCTCAGTTTTCCCTAAAATGGGTACAACCCCCCCCTCTGTTGTATGACCAAGGGCCAGCAAACTTGGACCCGGAGGGCTTGAAAGGACAGCCCCCAGATGTGGCCAAGGGCCGGCAAACATGGGGAAAAGGGCTTGTCTTACAAGCCCCCCATTATGAGCAAGAGGGGGACTTGTAAGACAGGCCCAGCCACCATGGAACCCAGCAGAGAGTAGGTCGCTCACGTGAAATACCAGCCTGAAGCTGGTGGAAGAGAGGAAAAAGGAAAATGCCTAGAGTAAAGCATGGGGCCATTAAGAGTCATTCTTCCTATTCAGTAGAGCACCGATGACTGGAACTTGGAGCAGCAACCCCCAGTCAGGAATAAAGAAATCCAGGGGCTCCCTTTGTGTCCCAGGAAGCCGATCGTTAGCCCTCTCCTCCTCTCCTTAACTACCCTCCAGCCACTGTTGTTTACTCTTTCCCCCTGTGTCAAAGATATCTTATGCATCTTGGATGGCCCTTTTTGTGATGGAAGTGGAAGTTGGATTTCTCTCCTTGTTAGTCCACTGTACACCACAAACGACCCTTTGTAGCCTCCCAAACTCCTTTGATCAGTACCCTATAACTGCCCCTGGTTTTCCCATCAACCTCGGAGAAACCTTGGACCCCAGATACATGCAGGTCTCCCTGCATGTGTCTGGGCTAATGGATCCCCCCAGACCTCGGCCTCCCCCCCCCCACTTTTGGATCCCAACATCGCTGGATCCTGGACTGCTGATCCTGCTCAATCAGCTAGGAGAGGTAAACTATAGGTCCAGTCTCTTGCTTTTTCTTCCCCTCTGCAGAGCCTAACACCCCACCCCTGCTCTTCAGTGTACTTTCCCTTTCCCAGCCACAGTCTGTGTTTTCTTTGTAGCCTTTGTTTGTACCCCTGGAGCCTTTGTTTGTACCCCTGTACCCCTGGGAATCCCAGTTTAAGGCCATTAAGCTCCATCCCCCCTGAAGTTAAGGAACGGTAGATATTGGGTGGCTCTGTCCCCAGTAGCTACGAGGGGGAGGGGGTTCCTGTTAACACAAGCTTACTTTCCCTTCCCTCGCATTTGTTTGTGTTTTTCTCTTCATGTTCCATCAGCCAGACCTGGGCTGTGTTTTAGTATTAGCCTATATGTGTTTCTGTACCTTATTTGGGTCCTTTTTCTTTTATTGTATAAACCAATAAACCTGTTGTTTTTGCATACCTGTCTCCTTCTCTCTCTTTCTATGTGGGGAGGATACATAAAGTTCCTGTAGCATGTACTGTCCTCAGCTTGATCCTTTGAACACGTGGAGACCCCAGTTTAAGTCTTTAAGACAATTCCCCCCGAAGTTTAAGGAACGGTGATTATTGGGGTACATCGCCCCGAGAGGTCACGAGTGGGGGGGGTCTCCTGTTTACAGTGGAGGAGCATGGGGGGGAGGGAACGTGCGGCCGCATGTTGCAGTGCGTGGCCCCGCCCCCCTCCCTGATTCCCCGCCGAGATCAGCTGGCACGTCTGTTGGCCATGATGGCGGAATTACGGTGGGGAATCACAGGGCAAAAACCTTCCCGTCGTGTCTGAAAATACCACACATCTCCTGATTGCTGGGATGCTATCCCCAAAGTCCCAGTTATGTTCCTTCTATGTCCGCCCCCTATGCCCACCTCAAAGCCAGTACTGATTGGTCCTGTAAAGTTAGAAGCATGCAGTAATTAGCCAGTGAATGTGTCTGTCAGTCTTTTGGGTTTCTCCACATCCTCCCTCCTACAGTCTCTCTCCCCCTGCCATCCCAGGTGCCTGCCTCTGACTGGCACTGCATGTGCTGCTATTTATCTGAATAATGGTCTTCAAGGGGATAACTTCAATTGCTTATAAAATTGAGCACTTTATCAAATTGTCCTGTCATTTGACAGAGATGACAGGGAAGGTGTGGGATACATTTCTGTCAAATGTCTTGCAAACAGGATGGAATATTAAAATGTTATAGCCAGAAATGCATTTTCAAGTTAATGACACATATCAGGACCCTTTATCCAATCTTTCCAAAATTTTTCAGGATTGGTAATGTTATGGAGGCACATAATATTCCCAGGTTTCATGCAAATGGCACAGAAGATAATAAATTGTAGCCAGGAATGTGTATGGAGCTTTTCTTAAAATCACAACATTCAATTGCTTCTACAATCGATTCCCTTTATCAAATCATTTTGAAATTTGGTACACATAGTTCCCTCCATGGGGTTAAAATCTCCACAAGTCTCATCCAAATTGAATAAGAAATAAAAAGGTTATAACCAGAAAAAAGTTTTTCAGCTTTCCCCCATTATTTTAAAAAAATAATTAGTTTTCGTTTTTGTTATTTTCATTTTCATTATTATAATAATGAAAAAGGAAATAAAAAATATTTTCATTATCATAATAACGAAAACGAATTGCACACCCCTAAAATCTAGATTTTTCTCACTGTTATCCACCAGTTCGCACACTTCCTCTATGCAAATTCAGCAATGGCTGGGAAACCTCCAGCCTCCATTAGATTAACACCTGCTCCTCCTCTCTTTGAGGAAATCACAGAAACCTTGTCTCCTGTGATTTGGAGCCGAACGCATTTTCCTGAGAAATCTGCACATCAAAAGGGAAAAGAAAGAAACACACATGTATTTTAAAACCATTTTCAGAGCCTACAGGAGATGTTTACTCTGCTAGGTGTTTATTCTCCGAGTATCTCACCAGTTAGCTAAAACACTCCAGCCATTTACATGGCAAAAGGATGTAAATCTGTGTTGAAGAGGCTGATTGATCCCAAGAACTGAACAGCGCTGCATGTGATCACAAAAGGGCCTTGCAGCTTGTGGTACTTTCCTCATAAATAAACATTGAGGAGATTCATCCCTCCCAGTCATAGATGATCTACTTTAATTCAAGAAGATGTGAAACTGTGTTAAGTGGATGCACGGGAATGTGTTGTTTACTCATAGAGAATACAATTCATCTGAATGCAGAGAGGCCATTGAAGAGCTTCAGAGGGACAATAAGTTGTTCTTATGATAGGCCACAATGAATACATAGGAGCTTCAGCAGGTCCTTTGCCTTCGACTGAAATTGAGCTTGCTTGAAGACCACACATTCCCTTTGACTCCCTGCCTGTTGCAAGCAGCACTGGGAGGGGCGGAGGGCTCTGTCCCACCCCCATGAAAGGGAGGAGCGAGAACTCTGTGTCGGGGACTCTGGTAAGTGTCTGAGGTGTGGGCTGCCTTGCAGTGGTTGCCATGGGCAACGGTTTTGGCGTAAAGCAGGTCTCACGGCGTGGGACTTGTGGCCGCCATCTTTCACTGGCTCTGGGCTCAGCCAGCAGTCGGGGCTGGCGGCAGAGCAGAGGCAAGCACCCATCCACCAACTCTACTCATAGCACTGTGAGTATTACTGCCTGCCTGGTTTAAGAGGCCAGAGGTTTAAAAGGTTTCTGTTGGCACCGTCTGGCTTCTGGTGATTGACAGTTTTTTCGCCTTCTTCACAGTTCATGAATGAAAAGAAGCACACTTGGATGTACCATTCTATGTGGGTTGAGGGCAGTTTTTTCTATACTTGTCATACTCTTGCAAGGGTCCAGTTAGGTTAGAAAGTATAGTTAAGCAGTTGATGAAGGCATCTCCCTATGAGATGGGGACTTAATGGCTGAATCAAGGGTAATCACAGCCAGGCTCCAGTCATCGACCACGGGGGCGAGGGGGGGGGGGGAAGTGCTGAGTTCTTCACTCGAGAACATGGATGGTCCCAGGTGGACAATGGACTCCTCACCTCTTCAAGGCCACTATGTTAGGGGAAGGGTACCCCACGGGGATCACGCTCACGAGTCAACCACCACACACCAATTACTTGCACCCTCCTTTCTCTTGCGGGGTACCACACTGCCCTGGGGAGAAATAGGACCCCTCAGGTTAGTAGTTGGCCCAAGTGATCTGTAACAGACGCGGGGGTCTTTAACAGACGCGAGGCCTTATCATCATTGGGGTAGGGATCAAGCGCATCCGTGAGTGGGACCCCCCACTCGCCACACCTGACACCCGCTACCACTTATCGTTCGCTCCGTGCTCCAAGGGGGAAAGGTGCGGGGTGCAGGAAGGTGGGGGTTAACCGGGGGCTGCCCCCTAGGGGACACAGGGGAGGGGTTTCACAGAATGCACGCACACCGACAGGGAAGATAGGATTAGATGCACACTGGTATGGGGGGGTGTAGACACATACAATGCTCCCACGCTGCTCACTCACTCACTTCGTTCCTTGCAACCCACTCACTCACCTCTCACTCTTTATCCACGCACACTACAGTCACTCCTCTCGCCGCTATACTCTCCTTCTCTCACTCTCCGTCAAATGCTTGGGGCCAGTCTCTCAGCGCTGCTGATCTCCGGCAACGCCGCACCCTTTCCGGCGGCGTTATGTAGCGCTAGCCCCGCCCCCCTTGCTGCGGAGCCGCGCCGAACGTCTCAATACCAAGGCACCGCCCCCGGAACTGCCCACAGCTGTGTCTCTGTATTCTGGGGCTTCCGCTTCTTGCCGCGGGGCTTCTGGTGTGGCTTGTCTGGGACTGGTGACCTCGGTATGTTCCTTACTGGTGTTCCCTCCGCCCCCGGCCCTTCGGGCCTCTATCGGGCGGCTCTTGCGTTTATGCTTTGTGGGTCTAGTCTCCCAGCGGCGCCGCCACCGCCTCCTAGCCACGCTATAACCGTGACACACTAGTCATATGACACGCATTCCCAACCCAGCTGGGTGGCTGTGGTGGTGGGGGGGGCGGGGGGAGAGTGACCAAATTTATAGAACATAGAGTGATGGCAGTTCAAGAGGGCACAACAAGTAGCATGGAACTGCCGTTGGTCACCTGGTGTTACTGGTAATCCAATGCGCTTGCTCAACCAGCTGGGCACCTGGGGGGTAGGGTGACAAATTGTAGACCACAGAGTGAGGGGGGTACTTAAGCATATGGCAGGCTGCCCAAAGCTGCTTGGTTATAGTGCACTACTGGACCCAGGATTGGGCATGGCCCATCCACAGATAACCCGAATCGGATTAAAATGAAATAAAGAGTGAGACCATTAAATCCCAACAATGCGTGCTTGTCTTCTTCTGGGGTGCGGGACAATGTGAGGAGGATTGTAATAGCAGAGGAGCACTGGTAAGATACGGAAACTGAATTGCTAGCCCCAGTCATATTTGGACACTGAAGTCTGCATGTGTTACTCCACTGACACCCAATAGTAGTAACAGTTACAGGGATATTGTGATTATTTGCTCTGGGATTTTCTAATTCATTTCTCTCAGACGAAGCAGATTTATTGGTCTGATCCAATGAGGACATATCAGTAGGGTTGCCATCTATTGCAGAAATGATCCTAATTTTGGCCTATGGGAGTGTCAGGTTCATTTCTACAAGAGGTGGCTGTCATAGGGGCTTTTGAGTGGTGTAGGGTCTTGGCTTTCACTTCAAGTGCACAGCAAACATTTGAATAAACAAAGAGTTTTATTCTCACCTCCTTGAGCAGGGCAGTTGCCACAAAAACAGGAACAAACAAAGGGTCACAAGGCAACCCCCCGTTCCCCCCCAGCTAAGATAGGCAGGCTGCCTCCCTTGTTCAACAGGTAGTCTGCTCTAGCTCAGCTCCCTTGTGCATGAAGAAGGTTGTCTTTTATACTGGAAGCTCTGTTTTCATTGGTTCCTCTTTAGTAAGTCACCTGACAAAGTACAGTCTCTTTCGCCTGGGGCTTTTCAAACAAAGCCTTTTATTTTCCAGCTTCAGGCAATGTGAACATAAGAAGTGCCATAGTGAGTCAGACCAATGGTCCATCTAGTCCAGCACCCTGTCTCCGACAGTGGCCAATCACGGTGGCTTGGGAGGAGCACCCAACAGGTCACAATGGAGGGTCCATTTCCTGTTGTTTTCCCCCAGCCCCGTCATGTTCCCTGATCCTGTCTGTCTAATAGCTGCTAATAAGAACATAAGAACATGTGATGCAACGTGTTGCAGCCCAACAGGAAGTCCTTGCAGGACTAGTGCCACCCACAGGTTTTCTGCTCCTTCTGTTGACTGGTCTCTTCTTCTATGGTGGTAGGAGAAGGTCTCTCGCTTTCAAGGTGGCACTCACTGCCTCCACTATGTGTTGTTCCTATCTCTGTGGGACATCCCTATTGTTGGCACAGATGTTCTGACTTTGGGGAATTAGCACCCGGCCATGGCTAGTCCCAGCCATCGGCCTCAGCCACACAATTCATTGTTGTTCCCTTTCGGGTGTGTTGGATGAGCTTAGACTGCTTCTGGGCCCCACAGTCCAGAGTCCTGGGCCACTGGGATGTCTCCAGCTCAAGATGTTTTCAATCCTTGTCTCGTATGATGCTCCTGCCTGCTAAAAGCCTCTCCCTAGAGCCCTAGCCTCTGTAGGCGAGCAGTTGTGTTTACTAAGACTCTGCTGTCTTGACCATACCTAGTCTAGAATGATTCTCAGGGTTTCCCTTCCTGCTCTCCCTCTCAGCTGGCCCTGTCATATTTTCTAGGGCCTGGAGGTGGGCATTCTCTACACCATAATCCTCCACTTGACTCCCTTGATGGTCCTGGTATGCCTTGTTGCCCCCATCCCTGGGAACATGGCTGGCCACCATCTTCTGACCCCTTCTGGGATTGCTTGCTCTTTCTGGGCCCTGCCTTCAGTCAAGCCCTCAGATCATACAGGTGGAACTCGCCAGTCTCATCATTGGGCTGCTTCAGGTCCCACTTTAAGCCTTGCTTGAATTGGCCCAAGTCCCCCTTTTGCTGGTCTGTCAGCTTGGATCAGGCAGGCCACTAGCTGTCCAGCCCCTGGCCTGATCTCATCAGGCCCAATGGGTTTCCACCTTCTGCTAGGGACTTTCCAGATGGCTTACTTCCCTCTCTAATGCCCTGCTGGTCTAGGGCCCTCATAAGCCTCTTGCCCCAAAAGGGTGGGGTCAAGGTTCCTGCCTAGGTCTTCAGTCAGGGCAGGTCCTGCTAGCATCGGAGCCACTCACCCTTCTGACCCCAAGACTACGCTGTTTGCTGCTGGGCTTGCTCTCCCTTCCCAGCCAGGTCATGTGACCAAGTCACCTTGGTCACATGACCTCTCTGCTCCCTTGGCACTGGGTTAACTCTTTCCTGGCCAGTCCCAGGTGAGCAAGTGGTGAAGCAAGCTACAACTATGGTCCTGCTCCTGCTGCTAATTAGCCCAGCGCTTCACCACAAGCCCACACACCTTACCTCTGTTTCTCTCTACTTGGGGTTTGGCTGCCTTGAGAACCCTTTGTCTTAGCTGTTCATTGTACCACATTTTTGAGCCAATCACTGTGTGAATAGCCCACCTCTTAACTGCCCCACTGCCCTTTAACCTCCATTCGAGTGCTCAGGTCAGAATTGTTGTTCTATGTTATTCCCTTTGCTTTGAACAATCTGCAAATGGGCTGCAGATTAGTAAAGGAACCTTCGTACCAGCCAATGAGTGGCAAAGAAGTACAAGGAAAATGGGGTGCCGGGAAGAGATAAGAAATGTGGTATTGCATAAGTATAATTTATTTTATTTATTTTAAAAAATTGCCACCCTTCCCCTCCTGCCACAGGGTTTGCTTACAATCACTAAAAACATCAGAATGAAAAACAATACATAAAAGGAGGAAAAATAACTATCCCCCCATACCCAACCCTCCCCCCATTACCCATCTCCCCCGCCAAATGCCTGGTGGAACAGCCAGGTCTTACAATTTCTCCATCAGGAGGGGAGATCCAGGGCCAACTGGGAGGGAGCTCCACAGCTTCGGTGCAGCCACTGAGAATGCCCTCTCCTGTGTGCCCCCCTGAAAAACCCAGGGGACCTCAAACAGGGCACCCCCAGATGACCACAGGGGCCGATCCAGGACCGTGGGAGTGAGGCAATCTCACAGATAGGTAGGGCCCAGACTGTTTAGGGCTTTATAGGCCAAAACAAACACCAAAACCGACACCAGAGCACTGGTGTAATAGGCTCCCAGCAAAGCAGTAAAGAACAAAGTGGTAAATGGGATCCCAGTGAGCAGAAAGTCAGTAAATCGATAACGAAATGTCAATCAAAACATTGTTGGCTACCAAGAGGTTCTTGTTTCAACCAAGGTTGTATTGGAAACCTGGATTTCGATAGGAAATCCCGTTTTTGCAAACTCTCATTTCAGCCCTATGGTCCTAATTTGTCATAGTTACAGTTAAGGAAAACAAGTCTTACAAAGATAAAGCATTAAGCATGTGACTAAATCCCATTAAAGTCAATGGAAGTACGTACATGTTTAATTTTAAGCACATAAATTAGAATCAGAATTCTAATCCAAATCTCTCATGGAACAGGACCTGCATTGAATCAGAATGGATATTTAGATGTGCTTTCTGGAACCAGGAACAGTGTTATAAGATTTACACTATACGCGTGCATTGAAATACTACCCTGCCAAAAATGAGCCATGGATCGAACTGCCCATCTGAAGGTGGAGCAGCTGGATGCATGGTCCTGTGAGCCACGAAGCATCCACTCTTGTCCACTCACAGAGCAATGCTGGGAAATCCAGAGTGCACCGTGCAGGGCCTGTCAAATGTGCAGTGGCTGCTGTGGCCAGGGTAGCCACGCCGGGAGCCCCTGGTTTGAATCGCTCCCCACGCACTCCGCCTGCATGGGGTACTCTGTGGCAGATCCATGTGGCAGCCACAGACCCCCACCCCCATTGGTTTGCTCATTTAAAAACACCCAGTATGAGAATTCAGTCCACAATGTCAGTTATAACATTGTCAGCCAATAATAGCCCGATAAATGCTTCAAAATGGCACCCAGATGCATTCATCTTTTTCGATTAAGACAAGGGCATTTTCTTCCATCCATTGTCATTAAGATTATTTACAGAGCTACACATTATTAAGGATGTTGTTAAAATTCATGTCCCAATGAGCTAACAGCTGGTCCAAAAATTGCCACCGTAAGATTTGTAGTGCCTCACAATAGATGCTGAAGCACTGCATTTGGAAAGACCGAATCACTAATGGCTTCATGACAATGAAAATCTCTCTCTTTCTATCCCCGATTGTACATTTTCTAAACATCTTTCCCCCTCCCTAAAAACGAATGGCTTTACCCAATATTCACATAGAAGATAAATTCATTTCTCTTTCCAGTAGAGGCTGATGAACAGGTTTTGTCTTCTTCTTTTTTTTTTTGCACAGAGAACTGGAGAAATAATTCTGAACAGATCGTTTATGGAATAATTTACCTCTTTTTCTCCTCCTGAATCGCTTGCAGACAGATAGCAGCCTGTCTGGATGTATTCATTATTCTAAATCATTCAGCCAATAATTTATGAGAGTGATTCTTGGTCTGTAGCTGCTTTGTGAGTATTTTGTGGGCATTTGATCTATGAAATTGATGCCGCTTTGGTGGGACGCTTAGGCTGCGTGGCACGCTACCGTTCTGATTAGATGATCTAGTTTAATCTCTGCCACACACTACAAATGTTTTTTTAGATGGATAATTCAGGAACCGGTCTTACAAAGTGCTCTTAGCACCATGTGGATAGAGATTAAGGATGCTGGAAGATTTCAGTTCAGGGGAGCTAGCGGGTGGGAGACTCACTGTTTCCTTCCCCCATCCGATGTCACCATGACCTTTCTGGATACTGTGGTGCCATGATGCTCAGGAAAGGGGCTGTTGTCAGGTCAGAAAGGGGTGGGGGAAAGGGGGTCCCAGACCCTTTCTGACATGACTATGGCCACTTTTCAAGATTAATCAGGTAAAAATAAGTGCAAGAGGCATGGCAGCTCCATGGCCTGCAGCCAACATGGTCTCAGCCAGGGAGAAGCACCGAACTAAAGTGCCCACTGCCGGAGAGTCTTCCCGCTACCTGCAGGACCCATGTTGAGTGGGGAGCTCAACAAACATGTGGGTGGGTGTCCCTGCCCCACCCCATCTTGCTTCTAGCACCCCGCCCCCAGCCCCTGCCATGAAGGACAGCCATGGCAACCAACCATGGCACTCAGCCATGGCGGCCTGTACCCTGAGGTGGGTATGGTGGGGCTGGACACGTTAGCCCATGTTGGGCCTGCATGGGAGGCTTTAGCCTGGGCGACATCCTCTGATATTTTTTGAGGATGCAGCGCAGGCTAGCCACCTACCCATCCCGGGGCAGTCCCTGGCTAACATCTGGCGGCATGTAAACAGATGTGCTGGTGGGTCCTGGGCCACAATAGACCAAAGTGGACCAAAGAGGGCCACTGTCAGGTCTGTTTTTACTCATCATGTCACAATGCTTAGAATGGGTGAGGCTAGATGGGAGCAAAGGGGATAAAACAGCACCTCCTTGTGCCCTCTTCCCAGTGTCCTATTGTAGGTAGAGATCCCTCCACTATCTTTTTGTGCCTCCGTTTGGTGTGGAGTAATGGCTAAGTGTGCAGTACTTGGACCAGGGGATGCTACCTGGCTTTTAGCGAGGGAGATGGGGTGTAGGGTGGAAGGGAGGAAGTTTTGGTTTTGTGCCTTCCTTTTTATTGTATTTTATGGTTTTATTGATTTTATATGTTTTAACATTGGGTGTTTTTACTTTCTCCTGCATGTTTTCTGTTACATCCTGAACTTCCTGTGTGTCTAAATCACTCACCCAGATCTTAAACATTCGGCTCTTTGAACTTCTGCATAGAACTTCTCCCAGAACTTTTGTGTGTAAAAAGTTCTTCTGGTAAACTGCTTTGCTCCAGATATCTGTGGTCACTTTGCTTCCATGGCAGCCTGTCACGTCTACAACGGTGGCTACTTCAGGCTGCCTCAGAGCAGTGTTTGTGTGAAGAATGCATCCAGGAACTGCCTCAGGGCAGCGTGTGTGTGAAAAATGCATCCGGAACATACTTGTGGACTTGTAAACCCAGAAGATTGAAAAATCCGGAACTTTAAGGTGTGTGTAAAAATGCCCATTGTAAGCTGCCCCGGGCTGCTTGGAGCAGGAGAGGTGGGGTATTAAATGATTTTATAAATTAAGAAATAAATTAAGAAATAAATAAATAAAGTCTGGCCTTCACCAAAAACTCACTTGGTGACCTTGGGCCAGTCACAATATTCTCTCAGCCTAACCTACCTCACAGGATTGTTGTGAGGATTAAAAGTTGTGTTTTATGAAAAGTGCTCTGAGTGCCATAGCAGGGGGGTGCTATATAAATATTATTAATTAATTAATTATTAATTATTAATTATTATTAATAATAATAAAATGAGGGGAAATGACACACACCGTCCTGTTAGGTCATGCATTTTAAGTCACCAGTGTTGCAAAGTGTTTTGGCATCCTTTTTTCACTATACGGTGGGATCCACTTAAGGCTAACTTGCATATATCAAATTTTTGGTAAAGTCAAAGAAATGTTTTCCCCAGCCCCTGGTCTAACAACTGTATAGATTCTTAAATTGGATAAGATTAGTTTTATACCCTGCTAACTCAGTTATTTTAGGTGTATAGAACATACGTTTGAGCTTATAAATGGTTTCTTGGTAGCATGAGGTTTATAACCTCTAGTCTTGCAGTACAATGTAGCAATATCCCATCCTTTGCTTGTGTTGCAAGTCTTCCTGCTAAGGTGAACATCAGGGAAAAGGAACAGCAGCAAAAAGAAAAATCTGGAACTCAGTGCATTGCAGGCAAGTGTAGTTCCTCGCTGGAAACTTTATTTCCCTGCTTTTCAGGTGAGTAGCAGGAGTATTACTGCATTGCATTGCAAACCTGGAGACTATATACAACTGTATCTTAACCAAATGATGCCAAGAAATAATTAATTTAGTCAATGGTACGGATATTTTTAGATGGAGGGTAAGTTAGTGCTTGAGTAAAACTAGCATTTTCCAATTTTTAAAAAAAACTCTGAACTGAATTTCTGACAAGTTGTACTTTTACTCAAGTTTCACAAAATTTGCCTTAACAGTACTCCAAATTCTGCTTTTCAGTGTTATTGTTGGTTTTCTCATTGTCCTACTGGTGGAGCATGTAGAAAGTTTTACAAACTCCCAAGAGAATTCATTAGACAATTTCAATCACTTGACAATTGTTTGAGATTGCATTTTAAGCATTAACTTTAATCAGTTTTTCGATGTGG
Organism: Sphenodon punctatus; assembly: GCA_003113815.1. Lineage (NCBI taxonomy): Eukaryota > Metazoa > Chordata > Lepidosauria > Sphenodontia > Sphenodontidae > Sphenodon > Sphenodon punctatus. The sequence goes on along the minus strand of QEPC01008366.1, from coordinate 1,063,818 downwards.
CTCTTAATTTTCCATGCCACTTATTTATTTATTAAATTGGATTTTTATCCCACTCTTCCCCAAAGGTTCAGGGTGGCCAATATCATCAGAAAAGCATACATATAAAATACATAGATAAAATCCATAGAATCATAGAATACATCCCAAATCCTAACCCTGTCTGTTAAATGCCTGGGCAAATAAATGGGTCTTACATAGTCTCCAGAAGATACTCAGGCTAGGACTTTGATTGAACCCACAAAGAAAGGAAGTTCCAAAGCTGTGGAGCAACCACCAAGAATGCCTATCTTTGCTCCCTTACTGTATGGATGTGATGTAATGATGGAACACGCAAGAAGGTGTTGTCATCTGATCTTAGAGGCTGTGAGGGTCACAGATGATGTCTAGAGAGTGTGTAGTTGCTGTGTTGGTCCCAAACAACAGAGATGAAGACAAAATAGCTCAGATTAGGTCTTTTTTTAACCAATTTTTATTGGTGAGTTCTGTGTAACTCAAAGACTTGCATATTCTCAGTAATTGACGTTGGACCTGAGTATGGTCCATTTTGAATCATTTTCACACTGACCAAGGTCACCGTACCACCAGTACTCATAGTTTGGGTTAAGGTACATAAGTGGGGATTAATGGTGCAGTGGAAGCAAGATCATATTGCTACCAAACAAAAGGGGTAAAACCATATGTGATGCTGGCCCAATTAGGCCCAGTTAGGCCCACCTGGGCCAGTGCCATGGTGGGCCATCTGCTTCTGGTCTGACAGATGTGGTCCCTGTTCCTACCCCTGCAAGTTAGGAGCCAGACGGGAAATATGGGCCCAGGATGAGTCAGGCCCACAGTCCGTGCCTGGCTGCCACCTGGCCAGGACAAAGTGGGCAAGCCAGGTGGGAATGTATGTTTCTCCCCCCAGCGTGTCCCAGTGTGGGGGGTTGCCATGATGGCAAGACATGGCTTCCTGTTATAGGTCATGGTGGGAGGCGGGGTGATTTTGGGAATGCGGCAAAGCAGCTGCACGTCACTCCTCACCCTCCCTCCACAGTCAGGGTTGTTCCTGTGGCCAGAGCGGTCCCAGTCAGGAGAAGTCCTCCCCACTTCCCTGGAGTGGGACAGATATCCTAGTGACATCTGTTAATACCCAAGGTAAATTTTGGGATAAAAGCACAGTGCTAACTAAAGTTATGAAGTGTAAGTCATGGTCCACATTGTTGAGAACTGCCCCTGAGGGCAGTGGGCCTGAGTGTCAAATTCCACCAGAGATCGATATCACTTGGTTTGGCCAGGTTAAGCTAAACAAACACATAAATAATTCTTCCAAAGTTCATAAGATACTTAGGCTTTTTATACATGGACGCCTGCCCCCGGCACCCCGCTGGGTATGCAGGCAGGTGTGTGGTGGTGGGGCATCCGTGTATTTATTTGCCACCCCCTCCTGAACATGCAGTTCCGGGTGACTAAGAACATTTTAAAACATATAAAATTATAAAATTAATCCCCACATTAAAAGAACCCCACAATAAAACTCCCACCCTAACCCAACCCACCCATTCCATCTCTCTCGGAAAAGGCCCGTTGGAACAGCCAGGTCTTACACTGTCTATGAAAGGGAGGGGAGGTCTATGGTCAGGCAGACCTCCAAAGGGAGGGAGTTCCACAGCTGTGGAGCAGCCATCAAGAATGCCCTCCTCATGGTCGACATCCAGGAAACCTGGGGAACCTCAAGGATGGCGCCCCCAGCTGACCACAGAGGCCGATCCAGAATCCGAAGGGTGAGGCGATCCTGAAGATAGGTGGGGACCAAGCCATTTAGGGCTTTAAAGTTCAAAACCAACACCTTGAATTTATTTATTTATTTATTTATTTATTATAAAATTTGTATGCCACTCCCTCCTGATAAAAGCATCTCGGAGCGGCTAACAACATATTAAAACAGATTAAAAAACAATAATAATACAATTAAAAACAACCACAGTAAAACAAATTACCCCCTACCCCACCCTAGCCCAACCCACCCAACCCATCTTCATTGGGAAAGGCACGGCGGAACAGTCAGGTCTTACATTGTCTACAGAAAGAGGGGACACCAGTGGTCAGGCGGACCTCCGGCGGGAGGGAGTTCCACAGCCGCAGTGTGGCCACAGAGAACGCCCTCCACAAGGTCAACACCTGACAAACCAACACCAGAGAAACCTGGGGGACCTCGAGGAGGGTGCCCCTGGTCAGCCACAGGGGCCAATCCAGGGTCTGGTGGGTTAGGCGGTCCTGCAGAGAGGCTGGGCCCAAGCTAGGTTTAGGGCTTTAAAGGTCAACACCAACACCTTGAATTGGGCTCGGAAGACCGTCGGCAGCCAGTGCAGAGAGTAAAGCACCAGTGTAATGTGCTCATGTCAGCCCATCCCCATTAGGAGATGAGCTGCCGCGTTCTGCACCAGCTGTAGTCTGCGAACCAGCACCAAGGGTAACTCCACATACAGTCCATTAGAGTAGTCCAGTCTCAAGGTAATAAAAGCATGGATGATTGTGGTCACTCCAGATCCGAGTCCGAAACATACAGCCGAAGCCGATGTGCCAGATGTAATTGGCAAACTGCCCCCTTCGCCACAGCTGCCACCTGGATATCCAGGCGGAGCTGTGGGTCCAGGAGTACCCCCAGATTCCGAACCTGAGATACCAGGGCAGGACGGACCCCATCAATGATGAGGGCCACCACTCCCCTGGCCTTCTCCACAACCATCACCTCTGTGTTGTTGGGATTTAACTTCAGGCTGCTCGCCCTCATCTAATCCCCCACAGCTGCCCAACACTGGGTAAGCACTGAGACTGCCAGGCCTGAGTCAGATGAAAAAGAGAAATATAGCTGGGTGTCACCAGCATATTGCTGACACCATACGTCAAACTCCCTAGCAACCTCCCCCAAAGGCTGCATACGCACATTGAACAAGAGAGGGGACAGAATAGAACCCTGGGGTACACCATATGTGAGGCCCTGTAGAGAAGATGAAAAATCACCCAGGACCACACGTTGGCTTCTCCCAGGCAGGAAAGAGTTGACCCATTCAAGAATGGTCCCACCAATCCCTGCCCGGTCCCGCAGCCGAGTCACGAACAACTCATGATCAACGGTATCAAATGCAGCTGAGAGGTCTAACAGGATCAAGGTCAAACGACCCCAGTCCAACTCACAGGAGAGATTGTCAACCAAAGCCACAAGCGCAGTCTCCGTGCTATATCCCAGATGAAAGCAAGACTGCGAGAGATCGAGAAAATTAATCCGGTCCTGATTAATTGGGCCCGGAACACTATCAGCAGCCAGTTTAGAGAACAGAGCACTGGAGTAATGTGCTCATGATGACTCATCCCCATAAAGAGACGAGCTGCCACATTCTGCACCAGCTGCAGTCTCTAGACTGTCACCAAGGGTAGCCCTACATAGAGCGTGTTACAGTAGTCTAATCTTGAGGTAATAAACAAAAGGATGATTGTAACAAGGTCTGAGTCTGAGACATACGGCCTAAGTCGTCGTACCAGATGTAATTGGCAGAATGTGCCCTTCACCACAGCTGCCACCTGGACATCCAGGCAGAGCTGCTGATCCAGGAGCACCCCTAGACTATGGACTTGAGATAGCAGGGGAGGACGGGCCACATCAGTGATGGGGACCATCACTCCCCCGGGTCTCCCCACAACCATCACCTCCATCTTGTTGGGATTCAACTTCAGGAGACTCACTCTCATCCAGTCCCCCACAGCCGACAGACACTGAGACTGCCAGACCTGGGTCTGATGAAAAAGAGATATATAACTGGGTGACATCAGCATATTGATGACACCTTACACCAAACTCTCTGATGACCTCCCCCAAGGGCTGCATATATTTATTTATTTATTTTATTTATTTGTTTATATTTCTTAGCTGCCCCCTCATGCCCATGGCATCTCGGGATGGTGTACAACAAAAACAATCAGTAAAACAGCATTAAAACACAGCAAAAATAAAAACATTTAAAAACCCATCTAAAAGACACAACTACCCCCCACATTATATTATCCAAACCCACCCTCCCCTCCTCTGAAGGCCTGGGAGAACAGTTAAGTCTTGCAGGCCTGGCGGAAGGCCAACAAACTTTGGGCCAGACGGGCTTCCTCCGGGAGGGAGTCCCATAATTGCGGTACGGCCACCGAGAATGCCCTCTCCATTGTGGCCCCCCGATTAACACGGGGGACCTCCAAGAAGGCGCCCCTGGTGGACCAAAGGGGTCGTTCTGGAGTGCGGAGGGTGAGGCAGTCCCTGCGGTATGAAAATTGAACAGGAGAGGGGATAAGATAGAACTCCACATGTGAGGTCCCAGGGAGAAGATGAATAATCACCCAGCACCACCTGCTGAGTTCTCCTGGCCAGGAAGGAGCGGCACCATTCAAGAACAGTCCTGCCCACTCCTGCCCAGTCCGACAACCGAGTCACCAATGCAGCCAAAAGATCTAATAGGATCAACAGGGTTGACCGACCCTGGTTCAACTCTCAGTAGAGGTCATCAACGAAGGCCACAAGTGCAGTCTCCGTGCAATAACCTGGATGAAAGCCAGACTGCGAGGGATCCAAGAAACTGATCTGGTCCAAATGCTCCTGAAGCTGACAAGCCACCACCCGTTCAATAACCTTCCCTAAAAAGGGGAAATTAGAGACCATCTGATAGCTAGCCAGGGCATCAACATCCAATGATGGCTTTTTGATCAGGATCCTCACCACTGCCTCCTTGAGGCAGTCTGGCACCCTGCCCTCCCTGAGAGAGGCATTGACTATCCCAGCCAGCAACAGCCCTAGCGTCTCCCAACTGACTTTAACCAGCCAGGACAGGCATGGATTTAATTCACAATAAATGGCTCAAACAGCTTCAAGAACATCCCTGGCATCAGAGGACGACACGCATTGAAATTCATCCCATAAAACAGGACAAGATGGGGCTTTAACTGCCTCTGGTTCACCAACTGTTAAAAGTGCAGCGTCGAATCCGTAATGAATTTGAGCAATTTTATCTGCAAAAAAGTCCAGAAACAAGTCACAGCGAGCATTAGATAACTCTGAATCCAGGCGGAGGGAGACCAGATTTACCAGCTCCCTCACCACCCAGAACAGCTCAGCCAGACGGGACTTAGTGGATACAATGAAGGCAGCAAAGAAAACCTTCTTTGCTGTCCGCATCACCACAGCATAGGTACGTTGGGGGACCTGCATTGTTGGTAATTCAGGAGCAGATGCCAGGGAGCAGTACGGTCGATGGCCTCCATCAACACAGAGTTCCAAAAGGTCACTAGGTTATCGAGTGAACAGCCATCGAGGAAACATCCCCCAGGGCATTCCGGAACCTCTCTGGTTCCATATGTCTCTGGGGGTGAACCAACTGAACTGGCTCTGCACCCCACCAGGGTTTGCCAGGATATCGGCCTGGAGGAGATAATTATCCGTCCATGAGAAGGGCACCACTGAATCCTCCCCACTAACGGGTCCCCCACCTCAAGGCCTTTGCAAAATACTATGTTCAGGGTATGTCCACCAACATGTGTGGGGCCAACAACTATCTGAGACAGGCCTATGGTGGCCATGAACTCACACTCTGCCCCTCCAAGACTGGTGTTGGCATGAATATTGAAGTCCTCCCCCCCCCCCCCCCGGACCACTGTCCTGGGAGATCGCAAGACCACCTCTGACACCAGTTCCAGTCAGAGCGGGAAGGAAAGCTGATGTACAGGTAGGTGCACAGTATATCAGCGGCAACCCCACTCTTCTCTGGCCAAATCCATCACCAGGTGGAGCCCCTCAATTCCCATGGTAGATTGAACAGGAAATCTCCTCACAGACCATATCTCCTTAAAAATAATGGCTACACTGTCCCCCGTGCCCCTCCAGCTGTGACTGATGCTGGACAGAGTACCCAGCCAGAACAAAGTCAGCCAATATAGGCCCTGACTCAATGTCCAGTCAGGTCTCTGTAATACATGCAAAGTTGGCTGTCTGATCCAGGATAACCTCCTGGACCATAATTGACTTATGGCAACTGACCTCGCATTTACCAGCATCAAAACAAGGCCAGGGGTCCTCTGATTGACGATCACCACACCACCTGACCGGAGTTGTTGAGTGGGACAGGTATTAAACATCTGTCCCAGCTCACAGATCTAACTTGCCTCTCAAAAGGACCATAATTCCCCCGACCCATCACAACCCCTATGGCTGTGGACCTTCCCCAGCTCCCCCTGCCCTCTATCCTGGAGGCTGTCCCACCAGCCCCCTGAGGGAGACCACCCCCACCCTCCAACCCACCCTATCCTCCCCTCTCACAGGAGGATACCCCTCCCTATAGGGGTTGTACCCCTATCTCACATTGAGGGGGGCAGCCCCTCTCTACCTAACCCAATCCCCCCTTGTCATAGGGAGAGAAATACATTTTAAGAAAAACCCCTCCTCAACCCCTCCTTCCCCTACTCTACCAAACACCCCTAACCCACCCCCCACTTCCAAAGTACCACCCACTTAACTTAAGAGTGTCCTGGCCCTCCCAGTCCCGCTAAGGGCCATGCCTAGCCATAAGTCCTGGCTGTGCACCCTGGCCTGGCCCCCCCTCCACAGGGACTGTGGGTGGGGGTGTGCATCCGTAAAAACAGCACGGATGGTAGGTGGGGGTGCATGTGTGCTACCGTGCAACATCCACCTTCACCCATCATCCCACCCATGGAACCATTCGGCAAACCGGAGGAGGCTCCATGGGTGGAGATGGGTGGAGGCCGCACATCCACTTGCACCCACTGCCGATGCACACCCATCTCCTCACCCATGTGGACCATTTAAAAATGGCCATAGAATCCTAAGTTCCATTTTCAGAAGTGACATACACTTAAGAGCACAAGTTTCAGGACAAACAAGAACTAGTGTCGCCTAGCAGATAAAGTGTATCATTTGAACATGGGTGAACTAGATAATGATGGGTTTAAGTCTTGTCTTAGCCATGAGTTCCCTGGCCTTGGGAAAATCATTGGGTATTATCAGATGTTTAGATGCTAAAATAGTGTCAGTTATTCTCTGGGTCCATGCAGAGCAAGGGCCTGCATTTAACTCTTGGGTCATGGGAACAGTGACAAGCAAAGAGTGTAACAGTGGTAGCTGTTGCTTTTGTAATCTTCTGTGTATTACCCTACCCCACACACTTATCTGGGCTGTGTAAACTGAGGCGGGATAATAAATACCTTGGAGTTCTGCTTGTTGAGGAAATAACAGAATGCAGCTCCCTCTTATTAAAAGAAAATATTCTAAGAGAACTGGTAACTTATATAGACTTAGAGTATAAACACTAAAAAGTACAGAACTTTTTCCTCACAAAGATAAAATGAAAAGAAATGTGAAGTGTTACAAGGATTAAAGTATTAGAATAGAAATCATTGCAAAGAGTGTCTCACTTGCACGCCTGCACACAAATGAGCAATAATTGCAGGCCAAAACATAATATACGTTAAGATCCACGCGGACCACTTAAGATCAGATTCTAATTGGTCTCTTATCTCGGATGAATCACAATATATATTTCTGATTCGCTAAACTCAGTTGGATCAAGATAACCTGCTTTTACATCGTTCACTCCAAGAAGAGAAAGATGGTTTGAATATTTACAGACTGTGCGGCGCTCAAGTGCTCTTATCTCATTATCTAGGATTTCCTACAGCGTGTCCTAATCTTTACCTGACCTTTTCCCAAATTAGCTTTACTCACAAGGTCTTTGCCTAAATTCCATTTAACATGATATCCTTGGGTGGAGGGAAGGGGGAACTGAGGAACAAGTCTATAGTCCTCGTGATGGGTCCACATGACCACCATTGCTGATGCACCCAGAACCTGCTATCAGGAATGATACAAGGATTTTTGTCACCCTAGGCAGCCTCAGCTCCTCCCACCTCTTCCGTACCTAGCACTGCTGTCATTGCTGCCATCAATGCTGCTGCTTCCTGGAACCTCACATGTGGTCACCATTCCTGGTTTTTAAGAAGGGCTCCAGAGGTGAACCTGGACACTACAGACTAGTACACCCTACATTGGTACCAGGCAAACTGGCAAACTGGTGGAGAACATTGTTAAAAACAGAATTACTAGGCATATTGACACTCACGAATTGATAGGTAAAAACCAGCATGGCTTTAGCAAAGGGAAGCCATGCCTCAGTAACCTATTAGAATTTTATGAGATTGTTAATAAGCACGTGCATAGGGGTGACCCAGTTGATATAGTATATTTGGATTTTCCAAAAGCTTTTGACAAAATCCCTCAACAGAGAGTGATTTCAGACGTGACGGGGCGGCATTCGCTCCATCATGGAATCACCCTATTGATTCCCCACCAGGATCAATACCGGCACATGAACAGACGGCTGATCCCGGCGGGGAATCTGGGGAGGGGGGCGGGGCTGCGAGGTGCTATATGCGGCTGCACAGCCCCGCCCCCGCATGTTCCCCCAGCAGCCCGCCCTCCCAGAGACGGGCGGGCGCTGTGGCCAATATGGCCGCTGCGCCCGCCCACCTCCGGGAAATTGACCATGGCCTGGAATCGTCGGCTATGCTCGCCGCCCATTCCGGGCCGTGGTCAGTGGCCAGACGTGACGTTGACACGCTCAACCACCGGGAATTCCCCGTGGTTGAGTGTGTCAACGTCACGTCTGGTCAGTGTTACGCCGGGTTGTCACTGAATCATGGGGGGGGGGGAGGAATCAGATTTACCACGCTTCCGTTCCTCCTCCAGGGAGGAGGGACGGAAGCATAGTCAATCTGATTCCCCCCTGTGATTCACAGGGGTGAACATCTGGCATAACACTGACCAGACGTTACGGGATCATGCTCCCCCACGGGGAATTCACCATGGTTGAGGTGATCTTGTAATGTCTGAAAATACCCAGCGATTCCTGAGCAAACTAAGGAGTCATGGGATAAGAGGCACAATCCTGTTATGGATTAGTAGCTGGTTAAAAGATAGGAAACAAATGGTAGAAATAAAAGGTCATTTTTTCAAGTTTGAGAAAGATAAATAGCTGGGCGCCTCAGGGGTCTGCACTGGGACCGGTATTGTTTAATATATTCATTAATGATCTGGAAAAGGGGGTAAAGAGCGAGGTGGCTAAATTTGCATATGACACCAAATTATTCAGGATAGTTAAGACCCAGGCAGACTGTGTTTTTATTAATTCACCCAAAGTCATTGGCGATGATCACTCAAACACTGGGTTTTCAGTTTGGAAATTCTAAGCATCTTGATGCTGGAATTGCTCTGGACTTTAATCCCTCCAGAATCAGGGGCTGCTGAATGGTTAAAATTTAATATAAAGGAACTGGGGTGGATTCTCCAAAGCCTCAGTAGAGCTCTCTGAAGATAAAATCTGAATCTTACGCAAGAAAGGTTTTTTTGTACAGTAATTCTCCCCAGAGCTGAAAAAGCAACATGTTCTGAATTCTCAAAATGAGGAAGGTCATTGCTCCCAGATTCTAAATCCAGTCTGTACAGTTAAACCCGTTATGACATCAGAGAGAGAGGACCACGAGGTTGTAGTCACAGCTGATGAGAAGAAAAGACTAATGTGTTACATTTCCCTCAGTCTCTTGCAAGCATAACCCTCCTTCCCTGAACACTTGTGCAACATTGACATGAGGTCTTGATTAATTATCTATATGTTGAAAATTGCTATCGAAGAAGAAATTGAAGAAACCAGACTTCTAAAGACAAATTTGCTATATGAAATGGCTGTGACAAATCTGGTTCAGTTTTAGGGCAACAATTTTCCACCTGCTTTGCCCCAACATTAATTTATTTATATTTATTTATTTTTCATATTTATAAACTGCCCTTCAACTTACAATAATTGAACAATAAAAATTAGTACAATAAAACGCTCCCACTCCTCAACATTATTGCCCTACCCAATAACCCCAAAAGCCCACACTCCCACCCGTCAAATGCTCTTCTAAATAAAAAACAGTTTTACACTGCCTCTGAAAGATGCTCGGACCTGGGCTCAAGCAAATCTCCTGGGGAAGAGAATTCCATAGCATTGGGATAACAACCGAAAACGCCTTCTTGTGAACCCCTGTTCTATGGACAAGAGTAGCAGATGGAACCTGCAAGAGGGCACTCCCGATCAAATGTAGGGGCTGCGATGGAACATGGTAGGACAGGCGATCTCTTAGATATATGGGACTCAGGCTATTTAAGACTTTAAAGGTCAATCCCAGCACCTTGAATTGTGCCTGGAATGTTATAAAGCAGCCAGTGCAGACTTCAGGGCATAGGTGTAATGTGCTCCCAGCGACTTTTCCCCAAAAGGAGTTGAGCCGCTGCATTCTGCACCAGCTGCAGCCTCCAAACAGTCATGAAGCACAGTTCCACATAGAGCCCATTGCAGTAATCTAGCTTCAAGGTGACGAAAGCATGGATGACCATGGCCGGATCCAAGTCTGAAAGAAAAGGCTGCAGCCTCCTCACCAGATGGAGTTAGTGAAAAACGCTCCTGGCCACTGCCACAACCTAGCAATCCAGGTGCAGTGAGGGGTCCAAAAGCTCTCCAAGGCTATGAACCCTATCGACCAGAGGGGAACGGACCTCATCAATGACAGGTAACAGCATGTCATTTAATTGTATTTATTTATTTATTACCTCAGCCAACAGTGGCCCCAATGTCTCCTGGCTGGCTATCACCAGCCAGGATGGGCAAGGATCTAATTCAGAACTGGTTTCCCTCACCGCCCCAAGCACCTCCCCTGCATCAGTGAGTGGTACCAATTGAAACTGATCCAAATAAACAGGCCAAGACTGAGCTTCCATATCCCCAGACTCTGACCCTGCAATTGAAATGGCAGCACCATTCGCCTTTATGGCCGTCGGTCGATGTAAGTTCCGTTGACGTGTAAGGAACGTGCTATGGGCAAGCACCAGCTCAAAGCAGGTTGAGGATCAGGCCATTACTGGGTAAGAAATCAAGCTTTAGACATTTTATCTTTCATTCATACTAATAGGATAATACACTCCTCTCCTACCTATTTTGTCAGTCCTGGACATTCAAATATCACCAGTCAGGCCTTTCCTACCAGAATCATGAAACTGGCTTTAATTGCGATTCTTAGAATAATATTTTCATCCCAATTTATTTATCTTCTGTGTTTCCACCCTCTAAGATTGACTTTATCAAGCTCCTCTTATCTACACACTGAAGGACCAGAAACATGATATTATAAAATAGATAATATTTTTATAATGAAAACATGAAAGCCGAGTTTCCAGGGCAAGCTTGTTATTCCAGCCTCCTTCTCCCCCTGCTGGAAGTTCCCTGCCATTTCCAAGGGGAGGGAAATCAGCTGAAGGAAAGAGATTGTTACCCTCCCTTCACACACCCCACACACCAGTTTTCTTTGTGCTCATGAAAATGGAGGTAGTTACTGCAGATGAACTCGTCCATAGTAAAAACCCTGGATCTGATATGTTCCCAAAAAGATGTCCTAAAGGGAATTGGTACAGTACACATGGGGTTAGGGTTTTAGTCTTTGGTACAGTTCAAATAATTATACCACTAATAATAAACCTCTGGACTTTATTTCTTCTATAGCACTTTCAGCATTCAAAGTGCTTTGAAATCCTTATCAAATTAATAAGTTGTCAAACTAGGGAGTAGCACCCCCCCCTCCATTGGGGTCTGCTGCAGAAGGTGTTCTGGGGGGCCATGAGAAAGACCTCCGCTGACAAACAGCTTCCCCCTCTCCCTGAGCTGAGGGGAATCACTAAAATAATGCAGTGGTAAGGGAGAGAGAGTAAAAGAAGAAGGAAGAAGGAGACAGGAAACAATAGGAGGATGGGAAGGGAGTGAGGAAAAGAGGGAGCAATATGTATGTATGTGTGTGGGGAGGGAAGGGCCCTCTATGGAGGAAAAGTGGAAGACGGGTGGGTGTGGTTCAAAAAGGTTGAGAACCAGTGATCTAATTCATCCTTACAACAACCTTGTGAGGTAGGTCATTTTTAGCCCCTTTTACAGATGAGGGAACTGAGGTTGAGAGATGGTGGGGCCGATTCCATCCCCCTCATGTACACAGTCACGTAGGAACCACACACATCACCATTGCTGGCACATTGTGCCATGTGGAACCCGCATGCATGCGCAAGCGTGGGATCAACAGGGCATGGATCGGTCCCAGTGACTTGCCCAAGGCCAAAACCAACTATTGGAAAAGGGTATTAAGAGTGAGGTGGTCAAATCTGCAGACAACACCAAGTTATTCAAGGTAGTTCAAACACAATCAGACTGTGAGGAACTGCAGCAGGATCTTACAACACTGGGTGCCTGGGCATCTAAATTGCGAATGAGATTTAATGTGGAGAAGTGCAAAGTGATGTACGTGGGGAAAAATAATCCAAACGATGTGTACATAATGCTGGGTACTAAGCTAGGAGTTACCACACAAGAAAAGGATCTGGGGGTGGTTGTGGACAATACAATGAAATCCACAACACAGGGCACAACAGCAGTCAAAAAAGCAAACCGAATGTTAGGAATTATTCGAAAGGGGATAGAGAATAAAACTGAGGAGGTCATAATGCCTCTAATGGTGCAGCCGCACCTCGAATACTGTGTGCAGTTCTGATTGCCCCATCTCAAAAAAGACCTAGCTGAACTAGAAAAGGTACAGAGAAGGGCAACAAAAATGATCAAGGACATGGAAGGTCTCCTGTATGAGGAGAGGCTTGGTAGGTGGGGGCTCTTCAGTTCAGAGAAGAGATGACTGAGAGGAGATATGATAGAGGTCTATAAAATCATGAGTGGGGTGGAACCAATAAATAAGGAGCAGTTATTTACCCTCTCAGCTAGTACTAGAACTAGGGGACTCTCCATGAAACTAATGGGTGGCAAGTTTAAAACAAATAAAAGAAAATATTTTTTTCACTCAGCCTATAATTGGTTTGTGGAATCTACTGCCAGAGGCTGTGGTAAGGGCCAGTACTATAGCTGAGTTTAAGAGAGGTTTGGACAAGTTTCTGGAAGATCGGTCCATTAGCAGCTATTAGCCAGACAGGATCAGGGAATATGATGGGAGCTGGGGGAAAACAACAGGGAATGGATCCCCCGTTGTGACCTGTCGGGTGCTTCTCCCAATCCACCATGATTGGCCACTGTCAGAGACAGCAGGATGCTGACATAGATGGACCATTGGTCTGACCCAGTATGGCACTTCTTACGTTCTTATTGAGTTCAAGACCAAGATGGAATTTGAATTCCCATCTCCCCCAAGTCCAAAGTCAGCACCTTGTCTGCTAAGCTATACTGTCTATTGATAGAAGCTGCCTCTTTACAGTGAAATCTACCTCTTTTATACATTTGCACCAATCTACTTTTGCTTACTATAAAAATTGCTTCTATTTTCATGCTAATGGGGCTTCGTTAACAAAGCCACTCCAAGCTGTAAAGGCAATGTCACTTCTCCATGAAAATGGCCTGACCCGTTCTTTTTTAATTCAACTAAAATTCTCTTCTCATGATTATAAGGGACGCCTCCCCAGCTGGCCTCTAGCTCTCCACGAGTTCTTCCTGATTGATGCCAAACATCTTGCCGCTTTAACTTCTTAATCTTCCTCCCCTCAAACAGCAAACGCCGCTCTCCATCACTTTCTGGCATCTACTGATCAGTCTTTTAGTATTTGTGACTTACATGCCATTCAGACGCCTTTCGTGTCCCCTGCCGCCTTCACGAAGAAACAATTTCACTTACCTAGGATTAATCAGAGTTCCTACCAAATTAATTTCCTGTCCCCCTAACATGGCACAGGGACTATATACAATAGTTAGGGGGTGGTAAGTACACATGGGTGCAGGGCCCGTCATACCACGGGGTGACCTGGGGAGACTGCCCCAGGCCCTGCTCTTTCCAGGAGCCCCGCAGTGGCCCATGTTTTCACTAGGACAGGGTGTGGGGCCCCGCTCCCTCCCAGTGGGACCCCAAACATATTTTGGGGTCCTCAGAGGGCATCCCCATCTTTGCCCTGGCCCCCACAAATTCTAAGGCCATCGCTTAGGTGCACGCGTCTCCCCATCACTGCCCAATGGGACACTTCAAAAAATGAATACAATAAAATACCATAAAACAACCTAAAATCTATTTAAATCTCATTTTAAAAAACAATTGAAAAGGGGGAGGTAAAAGGAAATGAAAATAAAATACATTAAGAGGGGATCCAGCAGGGGATCCTCTAAGGGCACCGGGAGAATAATATAATAATTTAAAAACTCTTTAGGTGCTTAGGGAAGGACTGAGATGAATATCTGGAGGGAGGAAGTTCCACACAGAAAGGCCTGATCACCTACCCACTTAAAGCACGGTGGTGGGATCCCCAAACAGTGGGTGGTGTCTGAGTGCAGATAGCTGATGGGGCAACACTCCAGGAACAGAACTCAAATGCAGCCAGGGCCCTGAAATCCAGCAGCACAATCTTAAATTCTATCCACTGCTCCACAGTCAGCCAATGCAGGGAACTCAGGGTGGGGATAAAATGATTCTGGCTGCCCAAACCAGTAAGCAGATGTGATGATGCCGCATTCTGAACTAGCTGCAATTAGAGAGGTTTATAGAGGACAGGTCCATCATGGCCATTAGCCAACTTGACTGGAAGATGACGTCTCTGACAACAGGAAGCTGGGAGAGAATGGCAGGAAATGCCATATATCATATATCATTTCACTTATTTATTTAAACTTATTCTGCCCTCGGTCGGGCTGGATTACAGCATAAAAACCATACAAAAATATATACCCTGTGTTTGTATACTTGCTCCGAATCATCCAATGCAAGCCACTGTTGGGGACACAATTAGTTGGAACATTGGCCTGATCCAATTACAGTTCTTATATTCCTGGTACAGCTGAATGAATATCACAGCAAATTTTCGGGACCATCCAATTCCCAATATTTGTCAAAAAGTTTTCTTTTTAATTTGGTACCAAATTTCAACCCCTGTGAATGGTTCTGGACAGTTGACACCCAGATTTTATTCCATGCTCTAAATGAAGAGTGATCGAACTTTATTCTAGGAGGTAGACTATGGGTAATTTTAGACGTTATGAGATTACAGTCAACCACAGTGAACCACAGACAATTCTGCGGCGTGGCCAAAGAGCTAGGAATGTTTGACCAGCAGCATCCAGATGTTCACCACAGTCAATCAACCGTAGGGGCCAAATCCAACCACGGTTCTGGAGGCGGGGATGGGACCATCTCCAGAGCCATAGTCGAAGCAATTCCCATCGGGAAACTGCCGAACGTAACGACTGAATGGCAACCACCAGGCAGGATCACACAAAACGATCCCCAGCCATGACGAAAGCATACAGCATTGCTGCCAGGCAATGATCAACAAACAGACTGGAGGAGGGATATTCAAAGGGCACACAGCAGCAGGGGAACGTGGCGGGATGGAGCAGGGAGGAAGGGAGAGGAGTGCGAGCAGGAGGGAGCGAGGCATGGAGGAGGAGGGGGAGGATGATCAGAAGCAGCAGCAGCTGCCCCAAAGGGGACAACCAGCCAGGGGACAGAGGCATCCCAAATATGGGTAAGGAGAGTGAGGGGGTCCCGCACAGTGGCAGAGGGGCAAGATGGGGGTGTGTGTGCTTGGCAGGGGGGCAGAGATGTGGGTTGTGGGTTGGATGGAACGAAGCAACTAAGCCCCACTTTACAACTACAGACCTGGAAACGAGCCCGGGATCCGGAGCCCCCGGAGGAGACTGGCGGAGGGGAAGCGGAGGAGGTGGAACTGCAGCAGGAGGGCACAAGAGGGAGACACCGGTAATAGCAATAGGGGAAGTGGGGACACAAGGAGACCCAGGACTTCATAAGGATCTGGGGGTCCCTGGAGCACCAGGTGGAGCTCGCTGTGAACAAATGGAATGAGCATGTGTTCATGGAGATCGTGAGGGACATGGTGGTGGGGCACCACAGGACTGGGGCCCAATGCTGCTCCAAGGCCAAGGAGATGAAGATGGCGCGGGCTCAGCCTCACAGCCCCTATGACCCAGGGGCCGTGGGAAGGGGGTCGGAGTGCACGGGGGCCCATCAGGGCAAGAAACTGGAGGGAGAGGCACATGGGAGCAGGGGGCACTGGCCCCCAGTGCCAGGGAGAGGGGGCCACGGTGGGAGGGGAATGGGGCCCATGCCACAGTAAGGCAGGCCCCCGCACTCTGTCCACAACAGGTGCACACCCACCCTGGCACGAGGGACTGCCAGGAAGGGAGGAGAATGGGGAGCAGCAGTAGCAGAAGCTGGCAGAGCAAGGTGAGCAACCATGGCAGGGGGGGGATGCCCTACAGGAGTGCACTGAGGGTACGGACAGGTGGCAGAGGCATGCCCCCCCGGGATACAGGATGCCTTGTGGGTGGGGGCGAGGGACTGGAGGGACGGGCAGGGCACAGAGGAGGTGAAGGGGGGGCACAGCTGCACACATGTTGGGGAGGGTTAAGGGGCGCCCCCGGCACCGCTCCGGTACAGGTGGACGGTGACCAAGCCTGAGTAACCGTTACCCATCTGTTTTCCAACAGAGCAACGGGAAGCACCCCCACCAGCACAGCCCATGCCCCGGCACAGAGGATGCGGGAGCACAGGGCACGCATGGGTATGGCGATGCAGGGAGGACCTGGCGGAGCAGATCGCCTGGACCAGCTTGGAGCATGGGGAGTGGATGATCGCGGCAATCAACCGGATGGAGGTGGTCACGGACAGGGCCCTACAGCATGCAGAGGCCAAGGATCGGCAGCTGGTGGTGGAAATACAGCAGAAGCACAAGCAGGAGTGCAGGGAGCACACGAGGCAGCTGGAGGCATTGGAGCGGCTGAATCAAACTATAGAGAGGCTGGGTGCAGAGCACTCATGGAAGTTGGACCAGTTCCTGGACATTGGCACCTCACTGCTCCTTCATTCAGGGACCATGAGTGCCTACATATTGGCAACAGCTCCACCCGGCACGGTACCTGCCCCAGCACCTCAACAGGCACCCGCAGGGCCCTCCGCCACTACCACCATCCCATCCAGCACCACCGCTGATGGGCTCACGCATCCGCCTCCCAGTGCCACCAGGGCTCCAGAGGCATCAGCCACCCAGGGGGACCTATCAGGCACAGCTGGGCCCGGTGCCGCCCCCCCATCCCCACCACACTGGGAGGTCCAGAGGCTAGCTAGGACACTGTTGGAGAGACCGAAAGCATGGGTGAAGGCAGCTCACAGTGCTCCTTGTCACCTGCAAGGCATTGCCCGGCCATGCAATTGCCCCTGTGCAGCCCAGATACCCTTCCTGGTGCCTATACATGCCTGAGCTCCGGCCTGAACCACTATGGCTAGGAGGCCAGCGCTAGCGAGTGCCGGCTGCATGCGGAGGCACTGGGCCTCCATCCCTTTCCTGATGGGCGCGTTCTGGAGGTGCAGTGCTCACATGTGCCTTGGTCCGTGGCGGAGACCGTGTCAGCCCTCTCGGAGTGTGCCCTGTCCAGGTTCATGACCTGTGTGGTGGAAGGGGGCCATGCCCTGGCTGTTTCCTTCTGCTACATCCATGGGGCCCGCTGCTGACTATACCCTCTCCAATCCCACTGGCCTGGAGCTTGCGATGCTGGCTGATGTGTGATCCTGTGCTGATGTCCAGGTCGGGCTCGCTGGTCTGGATCCGTTCAAGGCCTACTATCTCATTGCCCACCACATGGTGGGGATGGGCTACCGCCGGGGCATGCTGCAGTGCCCTCACTACATGCATCTGGTGGACCAACCCCTCCCAGACCTCTTCGTGACCCCTTGCAGCTGGCTGTGAGGTCCACTGTGTCTTCGGTGTCATGGATGACAGCCCGACCGTGTGCTCCCTGCCCCTCCCTGCCCGCTCCAGCCTGTGGCTATTTTCTCCTTCCCATTCTGGCCTCACTGCTGTTCTGGCTGCGTTGCTAGCCTCCGTTCCACTCTCCTGTGTCGCTGTGCCTCCTCCACAGGCACCCCCTGACTGTCGCTTCCTGTGGTGTTCCTCTCCGTGCCCGGTGTCCCTTTTGGCTGGTTCCTGATGCCTGCTACCTCTACTGGCTGTCCCTGTGGTGTTGTCATCCCTTGCACGGCCGTCAGCTCACCTGTGTCCATGACCTGCCCCCCCCGCCCACTGGGTGACTTGGGCTGCCTTTGTTGCTGTTGGGTGCCCCGTGCTGCCTGTGCTGTCAGTGGGGCTCTGGGTGTCTTTCCTCATGTCCCGGTCTGTTCCTGGCCTGGTCCCTTCCACTTCCTTGGCCCATGGCACCCCCCTCATGTCAGTGGTGCTGTGTGTTGACAATTCTGGGGTGCTGTCTGCCTCCCCGCCCGTGCTGCTGCATCTGTCTGTGTGTTGAGCCCGGTGTGTGTGTCCCTTCCTGGGTGCTTGTCCGCTCCCTGTCCTGTGTTATTGTTCCCATATGTCCCGGTGTGTTTCCCCCTTCCTTCCTTTCGCACTCGTGTGTGTATGTGTCTGGGCGTGCGTATGTGGTTTGTGTTGTGCTGTATCCATGGCTTTCTTGTCCCTGTTGTGTGTGTTTGACTCTGCAGCTCTTCTCCCTCCTCCCCCTCCCTTCCCATTTCTCTTGTGTGGGTGTTGCCTTGTGGCACTTTTGGTTTCGGTTGCCCTTGGTTGGTCATGTCAGCTTCCCACCCCGACCTGGCAGCTTCTGGGGGTTCTGGCCACGGTCTGGGATCAGTGTCACGTCTGTTGTGTTGTCGTGGGTCATGGTCTGACTGTCCATTTCCTTGCCATGGTCCCACTCCCGTCTCGTCTGTTTGGGGCGTGTCTGAACCATGGGTGGGGGTTAGGCAGATCGCCGTGGTCGGGAATCCACTGTGGCAACCCAGGAGCGTTTAACATCTGAAATTACCCATTTTGTGCACCAATACCACCCCCACCCCCTAATGTATCTGGAAGATTTCATCCAAAAATGCAGCAATGTATTTTTCTCCAGTTTCCTTTTTAATCTTGAGTAGCAATAACTATGGTAATTAACTGTTATGAAAATTAGGCATTCAAGGGGGGCTTAATTGTGTAGAGTCAAGTATATATAAGCTGATAATGTGCTTACACAAGGCCTAAAGCAGGGCAAATATTGGAATAATTGTGTTTGGCTCGGAGCCTGCTATTTGGTGACGGAAGCGCAGTTAGCATTTCAACCATGTAGATTATTCTTCTTCCACCTGAATGGCAGCATTTGTGTTAATCGTTCCTAGGGAAGCGGGAACAGCACTGTGGATAAACAATAAACTGCAGCTATTCCCTATGGGGGATGCAGAGTCATGGATCATTAAATTCATGCGCAGTACAAGTTACTCTTTGATTGGGGATGTCACAGGTAATGTTTGGTTTTTTGGGCTCTCAATCAGGCTCCACACATTGTTTATCCTACGGTGTACAATTGAAAATACTTAGCAACGATTGGGTGCGATAATACGACTTTGATATTATATATTGCCTTAGCTTTCTTAATTGTTCAGCTTCATTTGACTGCAAATTGTGAATTATCACTACATACTTTCTTTTTTCTCTTATAAGCTTATTGCTGCTATGAGTACTGATGTGATTTTCTTCTTAGATTACTTTTTTAAAAAGAAATACACATTCTGTTTTGAATTGGTTGCCCCATCAAACTGAGAATAGATTGCTGATGCACTGTTATCCAAACCAAACCATACTCTTCTCCCTTGATTAGGATTACTGTAGCGGTGTACAAAAGCTTGGCAAAATATTATGTGGTTGTGGTAACAACGGTGAGCTATAACATTCAAATAGATCTTGATGTCTCACTGGAGAGTGGAGTCTGGTATGGAAAGAGATCTAGCTTTCTGCTCAAAGGTGTTTTTCAATTCCTATAACTTCATAAAGAAACCCTTTCCTACTGGAGGTGCAATAAATATGCCTTTCTGTATTCATGTAGATAATTTGTTCCCACAAACAAATATTGAAATTTGTCTACATTGTCATTTCAAAACTCATAACTTCCTTTCTTTGCTTCAGTATTTCAGTCATCTTACTATTTTGGCATTCAGTATTTTGGTGATGAGCGAGTGTGATTGTTCCATATATGACAATGAAACAATTATGACTTACCTATCATCTGATGAAGAATGCTGCGTGGCTCAAAAATTGCATATCCTCACTAACATAAGTTGGTCCAATAAAAGAGATTATCTGAACCGATTGGTCTCCATAATGCAACATTCACATTTAAACATTTGAAACCACCACCAAATAGTGCTGTGGATGTGAATAAGGTAAAGCAGCAGAAATAGCAGCTTGGCTTCTCTTGCTTTTGAGGGAGCCACATGGACATAAGGTGACAATAAATGTGCATTTGACATGCCGGCTACATGCTCAGGGAGAGGAGGTCAGCTCTCGAGGGGTGAGGTCAGGGCAAAGAACTGATGTGTACCTGACCTGGTTTGCTAGGTCGCCCTTTAGGGTGCGGGAACAGAAACAAAATGTGTGGCCGGGAAGTCCTGCCTCTGGTTCATCTCCCTATCATAATGGGCAGCAATAGTGGTCAATCATGGCCAGCCATGGTGGCCCCCAATCCGTCTTGGAGAGGGGGTTGCAAACACACATGCTGTCCCACTATGGCCCATGTTGATCCGCCTAAGCATTCCTTAGCCTGAGCAGTGGGCCAGGGATCATCTGGGGGACCAGTTCTGGGATAGCCGCCTACCCAGACCGGGGCAGCAGGAGGCCTACATCTGGCAGCCTGGAAACTGATGTGACGGTGAGTCTCTGGCCCAAGTGGGCAATAGCACAACATAACAGGCCTTTGTCGTGTTTATTGTCACCAATAACCCCAGGCAGGCACTTCTGGCAAAAGCTGCAGAAGTGATCCTGGAAACTACAGTAAGATGGGAGAATTAGAGTTTATAGCGCTAAATAAAGATCTAGACATTATAGGCATCACAGAGACCTGGTGGGATGAGGATAACCAATGGGACACTGTAATACCTGGGGACAGAATATATCGAAAGGATAGAGGAGATTGTGTTGGTGGTGGGGTGGCTCTGTATGTTAAGGACAGCATTGAGGCAAATAGAATAAAAATTTTACAGGATGCAAACTGTTCCCTCGAATCCCTATGGATTGAAATTCCAGGTATCAAGCAGAAGAGTATAGCTGTGGGGCTATACTATCTCCCGCCTGATCAGAATAGAGAGACTGATTATGTAATGCTAACAGAGATTACACAGGCTACTAAAACTGGGAACGTAATAATAATGGGTGACTTCAACTACCCCAATATTGACTGGGTGAATGCCTCCTGGGGGCGGGATGTGGAGGTAAAATTTCTGGATGCCATAAATGACTGCTTTTTAGAACAATTGGATCTGGAACCAATGAGGGGGGGAGCTACTTTAGATCTAGTCCTAAGTGGCAGACAGGAACTAGTGCAAGGTGTAACTGTGGCTGAGCCACTAGGCAATAGCGATCATAATATAATAAATTTGACATAGTTGCTGGAGGGAGAAAGTTAATTAAAAGTACAGCACGGGCTTTTAACTTTAAAAAGGGAGACTATGTCAAAATGAGGAAGCTAGTTAGAAAGAAACTAAAAGGCACAGTTGAAAGGACTACATGTTTGCAAGAGGCATGGAGACTGCTGAAAAGCACCATCTTGGAAGCCCAGATGACATGCATCCCACAAGTTTAAAAAGGTAGCAGGAGGACTAAACGTCTACCATTGTGGCTAAATGGAGATGCAAAGGAGGCTATTAGAGACAAAAAGGCATCCTTTAAGAAACTGAAAGCTAGCCCCAATGAGGAAAATACAAAGGAGCGTAAACACTGGCAATGTAACTGTAAGGTGCTAATAAGGCAGACCAAGAAAGAATTTGAGAGGAGACTTGCTAAAGAGGCAAAAACAAAAAATAAAACCCTTTTCAAGTATATCAGAGGCACGAAGCCTGCTAGGGAGTCAGTTGGGCCATTAGATGACCAGGGAGTAAAAGGGGCACTCAGGGAGGACAAGAACATTGCAGAGAAGCTAAACAAGTTCTTTGCTTCGGTCTTCACTGCAGAGGATGTCAGGGAGATACCCACGCTGGAACGCTACTTTGTAGGAGATGAATTGGATGAACTGGCACCAATCAGCTTGACCCTGGAGGAGGTTTTAGAGCAAATTTACAAGTTTAATACAAACAAATCACCAGGGTCAGATGGTATTCACTCCAGAGTTCTGAAGGAACTCAAATGTGAAATTGCAAACCTACTAGTAGTAATTTGTAACCTAACATTGGCATCTGGCACTGCACCTGATGACTGGAGGGTGGCAAATGCAACCCCAATATTTAAAAAGGATTCCAGAGGTGATCCTGGAAACTACAGACCGGTAAGCTTGATGTCTGTGCTGGGCAAAATGGTGGAAACTATCATTAAGAACAGAATCACTGGACATATTGATAAACATGGCTTAATGGCAAAGAGTCAGCATGGATTTAGCAAAGGGAAGTCATGCCTCGCTAATCTCTTGGAATTCTTTGAGGGTGTAAACAAGCAGGTGGATAGGGGAGACCCGGCAGATATAGTGTACCTGGATTTCCAGAAAGCTTTTGATAAGGTCCCACATAAATGACTCTTGCGAAAATTAAAAAGTCATAGGATACGAGGTAGTGTTTTGCTATGGATTGGTAACTGGTTAAAGGGTAGGAAGCAAAGAGTGGGACTAAATGGCCAGTTTTCACAATGGAGGGATGTAAAAAGTGGTGTGCCCCAAGGATCTGTACTGGGACCAGTTCTTTTCAAGGTTTTCATTAATGATCTGGAAAAGCGTGTTAAGAGTGAGGTGATCAAATTTGCAGATGACACCAAGTTATTCAGAGTAGTCCAAACACGAGCAGACTGTGAGGAACTGCAGCAAGATCTTACAAGACTGGGTGCATGGGTATCTAAATGGCAGATGAGATTTAATGTGGACAAATGCAAAGTGATTCACATTGGGAAAAATAACCCAAATTATGAGTACACAATGCTGGGTACTAAGCTAGGAGTTACTACTCAGGAAAAGGATATGGGAGTGATTGTGTACAATACACTGAGATCCTCAGCCCGGTGTGCCACAGCGGTCAAAAAAGTAAATAGAATGTTAGGAATTATTCACAAGGGAATAGAGAATAAAACTGAGGATGTCATAATAGGGATGGGAGAACAGATCACGGTTCGTGTTCAGGCATTCGGTTCGATCCGGTTTGGGCGTTTGGTTCAGGCGTTTGGTTCGTTTGCCGAGTTTGGGTTCGGCTGTTCGGTTCAGTCGTGTTCGGTTCGGTTGAGGCGTTCGGTAAAGGTATCGCGAGAGCGTGTGCTCATGCCGGAAACTGGAAATTTGAGTGCGTGTGGAGGTTTGTGGTGAGAGAGTGTGTGTTGGTGGTTGGCTTTTCGGTTTCGTGTGTTTTGACTGTTTGTGTTTGGTTTGGCTGTGTTGTTTTGGTTGGTGAGTGTTGGTGGGTGTTGTTGTCTGTGTGTGAGTGAGGATTTTTTGGGGGGAAAAAAATGAAGAAGACTGTTGTCTTGCTTCCCCGGCTGGGGGCCGACTTGGTGCTCCCGGAGCTGGTGTCGGTGGACAAGGAGGAGGAGGAGGAAGCGGTTGCTGGCCCAGCTCCTGTACCATCGGTGGTGGTGGCCGGCTCCTCAGATGAGGAGCAAACGGCAGGCACAGGAGGGGTTGCCAGGTTTGTAAACTTTTTTTTTACTTTGAGGACAAGAAAGGCTCTATCCGTTAGAGCGAGCTCACTGGTGTGCGGTTGGGTGCATGGGTGGTGGACATCAGTGAGGCATAAACAGTGGGCATCAGTGGGTAGCAGCGGATGTCTGCCACAGGGAGAGGGGGTATTGTAGTGTGGGGGGCTCTTCCAGCAGTCAGGCATGAGCACGAGCATCACCGCCACCCAAACATGTGCCAGGCTAGCAAGGGTCTCCCCTCTCCAGTTACCATCCCATTCCCTACGCACCCCCCAAGAAGGGCAGGATTTGCACATGCCAGCAAGGGTACTTCAAGTTGCCATCATTACTAGCACCCCAAGGAGGGCAGGATTTGCACATGCCAGCCAGGGCCTTTCTAGTTGCAATCCATAGCATCTCCTAGCACCCCAAGGAAGGCAGGATTTGCATGTGCCAGTAAGGGCACTTCAAGTTGCAATCCCTAGCATCCCCTAGCACCCCAAGGAGGGCTGGATTCTCACGTTCCAGCAAGGGTCTAATCCCTCCCCAGCACCAAAAGAAGGGCAGGATTTGCATGTGACAGCGAGGGTCTATCCATTTGCCAACCCATTCCCTAGCATCCACTAGCACCCCAAGGAGGGCTGGACTTGCACGTGCCAGCCAGGGTCACGTTGCCATCCCTAGCACCCCAAGGAAGGAGGACTAGAGACATCATCATAAATGCATGATATTACTTTGGTGTTCTAAATGTGTTCCCATTTCAGAGAGGAATTGGGTGCCAACTCCAGCAACGGTACCAGGCCAAGGAGGACGCCTAGGCAGAGGTCACCAGTGACACCCCCAGACATTCGACAGAGAAGGTTGGATGTCTGGAGGTTTTATGAGACGGGCGACGAAATTGCCATATGCAAGGTAAGGCACAGGGACTGGAACAACAGGAAATTGATTTCCCTATGACCTGTTATGTACGGAAGTCCCCTGCAGAGAGAGATTGGTCACCCAGCCACCCACTTGTTGAGACAGAATGCAGGCAGGGCTTGACAGACCATTGGTCTGACACAGTATGGCACTTCTTATGTTCCTATCTTTTATTTGTATGCTCTTTAGTTCTGCAGCAAAAGAATCAGGAGGCAGAAAGAGGGGACCACATTGGGGCTCATTGCCCATATCGAAAAGCTCCACGGCCTGAAGGTGAGGTGTCAGGATGACACTGGCATGGCCGTGGAGACTCAGCCTCAGCACCAGAAGAAGGGGGGGGGGGATGGCAACCCAGAGGTGCCAACATGTGAGCCCTTCCCCCTCCTCCAGCCCCGATGTGGAGTCCCCTGAGTCCTTGGAGTCTGCTGCGGCCAAGGCCTTTTGGGCTGAACTTGAGAGGTCTGGCCGCCAAATGATGAAGGGTGTCCACTGCCTGGAGAACCACCTGATGGAACAGTTCCAGTCGCTTGAGGTGGAGAAAAAGAAGGTGGAGGCGTATGGCCAGTACGTCTCCGCTGAGATGGAACGCCTGGAACTGTACCACCAGGTAGTCTCCAGGTGGTATCGTGACGTGGAAGAGGCCATGGAGTTTGTCATCTCCCATGGCTACAAGATGGAAGAGGAGTGGGTAGCCACCCCTCAGTCCTGTGCTGTGCCCCAGCACCTTCTGCCTTTCCCCCAAGTCTTGGGGGAGAGGCCCAGAGACTAATAGTTTTTCCTTTATAAGTTTCCTTTAAATTTTTTGTTTTGGTTTCATAATGTTGTTGTTGTTTTGTTGTTGTTGAAATAGTTTTAATAAAAGTTGTTATATTTGTTATTATGAGCTTCGTTTGACCTGTCCAATCTTTTATCCCTATGTGCTGAAGTTCTGGAAGGCAGGTGGCAGAATCTCATACAGCTTGTCGATCCCTACCAGCAGCATCTGGCTGGCTCAACCTGTAGCGTAGTTAAGGTATTAACCCAAAGATGTGCCAGGCAGTAGCAGGGTCTCAACTTGAAGACAGCCCCCCAGGAGGGGCTGGGCTTGTGTCTGTGTGGGTGTGCCAGAGAGAAAGAGAGACAGGTTCCTTGGCAGCGGGCAGTGGGTGCTGGTAGTTAGGCAGTGGATTGCTGGTTGCCAGGGTACAGAACCCTTTGCACAGACAGCATTTGTATGGACCCAGTGTGTGTGGGACTTTGGCAGCCACAGGTTGCCAGGGTACAGAACCCTTTGCACAGACAACATATAGGCCTGGGGTGTGGGGGACTTTGGAAGCAGCAAACATGGGTTGCTGGGGCAGGCAGGCAGCATGGCATGAGCGGCATTCAGTCAGGATTTGAGTTTGGCAACCTGGGCATTCAGGCAGGCAGTCACAGCAGATTGGCATGAGAGGCAGGCAGGCAGGTGGGCTGAGGCAAGCTTTGAGCTGGCAATGGCAACCTGGGAAAGCAGGCAGGCAGGCAGCGTGGCATTAGTGGAAATCAGGCAGGCTTTGAGCTTGGCAGCTTGGGCAGGCAGACAGACTGCATAACATGATTGGGAGCAGCTGCAGCCATCGAGTTTCCCGGGTACAGACCCCTTGGCTGGCACAAACAACATATAGGCCTGGGGTCCATTGGCACTAGCAGCAGCAGACAGTGGGTTGCCAGGGTACAGAATCCTTGGCACAGACAGCATATAGGCCTGGGGGCCATTGGCACCAGCAGGCATTGGTTGCCAGGGTAAAGAATTCTTGGCACAGATGGCATAGAGGCCTGACCTGGGGGCCATTGGCACCAGAAGACAGTGGGTTGCCAGGCCACAGAACCCTTGGCACAGACAGCATATAGGCCTGGGGACCATTGGCACCAGCAGACAGTGGGTTTCCAGGGTACAGAACCCTTGGCACAGACGGAATATAGGCCTGGGGGCCTCGAGGCCATTGGCACCAGCAGACATTGGTTGCCAGGGTACAGAAGCCTTGGCACAGACAGAATATAGGCCTGGGGGCCATTGGCACCAGCAGACATTGGTTGCCAGGGTACAGAACCCTTGACACAGACAGAATATAGGCCTGGGGGCCATTGGCACCAGCAGACATTGGTTGCCAGGCTACAGAACCCTTGGCACAGACAGCATATAGGCATGAGGGCCGTTGGCACCAGCAGACAGTGGGCTGTCAGGGTACAGAACTCTTGGCACAGACGGCATATAGGCCTGGGAGTAATTGACACTAGGAGCAGCCGATATTGGTTTCCGGGGCAGGCAGTCAGGTGGCATGGCATGAGCAGCAGTCAGGCAGACTGAGGCAGGGTTTGAGCTTTGCAATCTGGGCAGATGGGCAGGCAGGCAGCATGGCATGAGAGGCAGTAGGGCAGGCGGGCTTGGGCAGACTTTGAGCTAGGTAACCTGGGTGGGCAGACAGGCACCTTGGCATGGGAGGCAGGAATGTGGACTGAGGCATGCTTTGAGCTTGACAGCAATCTGGGTGGGCAGACAGGCAGTGTGGCATGAGAGGCAGTAGGGCAGGCAGACTGGGACATTGGCAGCAGGGAATTCAGATAGGCTAGCAAAGACTGTGCATCGCGAGAGAGCAAGAGCCAGTCAGTGTCACATAGGCAGGCTGAGATCGTGTAGCCATAGGCCGGCTCGCAGGATTACAGTTTGTTTCTCAATGCCACCCAGCGTCATGAGGTCAGTCAGATAAGGTGGCCGAGGCCGTCTAGTATGAGAAAGAGAGAGGGATGGAGGAAGAGAGAGGCAGGGTGGGTGCCAGGCATTGGGAGGGAGGGATAGAACCTCAGCAGCACAGCAGCAGTAGCCCTAGCCCAGATTGAGGACGAGGAGGAGGAGCCCCGTTCTGATTGCTCCTGGCATGGGATGACGTGTGCCACTGTACCATCACTCCTTGTCCAGGAGCAGCTTGAGGAATCCCAGCAGTGGAAGGTTCACCTTTAGGAACAACAACTGCTCCACCAACTTGGCCCCCAGTCTCAGGCAGTGCAGGGAGCAAATGTCCCCGACCACAGAGAACACCCGCTCGCTGGGGACACTGGTTGGTGGGCAAGACAGGATACCCATGGTGACTTTCAACAGGGCTGGCCACACGTTGGCCTTGCTGGCCCAGTAGGCCAAGGGATAGCTGCTGGGATCAATGCATGACTCCTCCTCCACGTAGGTCTCCCCTGCAGCTGAGGCACCATCATACTCCCTCTGGTAGCTCTGGGGGGGGGGCACCACCTGCCCCACTGCCCTCAGCCATGCTGTTTTCCCTTTTGTGCTGGGCCCCATGCTCCCCAGAGTGGCCTGCACACAGGAGGAGCTGCTGGGAGTAGGGGTCCTGCTGCTACTGCTCATCCTGCTGCTGGTGCAGCTGCTACCGCTAGGGCTGGGGGCAGGGATAGACCCAGATGGCTGGAAGGGGTCGCTGCTCCCACTCCCACCATCCCCAGGGGTGTCCTGATGCATGTCCCGCTCTGCCTGTCAGACCTTCTGCACCAGCACACCCTTCCGGAGGACATAGATGGCTGTCTCACGTGCCATGCTGCCCTTGATCCTGGGTTCCAGCATGGTTGCCAGGACATATTCCTCACAGTGCAAGAGCTCATCAAAGCGTGCACGCAGCCCGCCTTCAGCTTCCATGTCAGGTCAAGCGCCTCATCAGAGATCTTCCTGCCCGGAGGGTCACAATCCCGCCCCCTGAGAATTTCATCCAGGCTCCTCTGGAGACTATGGACCAGCAAGGTCACCTGGCTGAGGGTGGTGGTGGAGCTGCTCACAGTCTCCATCACGGCCAGGAACGGTCTCAGGATGAAGACCGTGTAAGCAAGGATCTCCCATTCCTCCCTGTTGTACCCTGGAGGTGCCTCAATGTCTGTCTCCAGTTCTACCTGATGCAGGGCGGCTTTCTGATCAAGAAGCCGCTCGAGCATCAGAAGGTGGAAATCCACATGGTGTAGACATCCTGGATGAGCTGGTGCACTGGGGACCCTTGCTAGGCCTGCTTCAACAGGAGGAGCACACTGTCCTTCACGCTGTGGGTGAAGAACCCTGCCAATTTCCTCCCCCGGTCGACCAGGGACCTAAGGGTGCCTGGCCCAATCTCCTTCTCCCCGAAGCCCAAGTGTCCTTCATCACAGATGGAGGGTGTGTGTGGTGCAAGGGATGCTTGTGAAGCCCCCGTCACGGACTGCCTTTAGTATATTGGCCGGGTTGTCCATGACCACACATACCTTGGTAAAGGCCATGCCTGGCGTGACCCACTCCCTCACCATGGTGGTCAGGGCTGCCTCGAGGTGTGGGAACTGTCCATGACTTGTTCCTGAAGCACGGCCCACCTGTACCCTGCTTCAGGACCCCTCCTGCCACTGCCAAGCGCTGCCTCTGGGTCCTGCCACCAGTGTGCACTCACTGCCAGGTAGGCATGCTGGGTGTTTCTGGCAGAACACAGGTCGGTGGTGAAGTGGACCGTGCCCCCCCATCCCCTACCAGCTGCTCCCTCACCCACTCCTTCAAAACTCTGTAGAGCTGTGTCACCACAGTCCAACTCAGGGTGGAGCGGGAAGGCATTTTAAAGTTGGGGGCCAGGAACCCAATCAGTCGCTGGAAGCCCTTGTCCTCCACAATTGACAAGGGCTGCCCATCCAGGGCAATCATTTCTGCCAACAGGAGCTTCACTTTCTCTTGGAAGCCGGTGCCGATGGCCTTGACAGATCCCCCCACCCCAGCACCTCCATGGTGGACTGATGGTGCTGCTGGGGAGGCTCCTGCTGCTGTTCTGCCCTTCTAGCAGGAGGAATACTGCTCCTGCTGCTAGAGGCAGCAGTTGGTGCTGGTGCAGGATGCTTGCCCGCTGAAGGAGCTGGGCTCCTGGCCGCTGCAGTCGGAAGCCTGGTGCATCCACTTCCCCTGCCTTCCCGCTGAGCAACACAGCACTGTGGCATGATTTTAGGTGCCTTGCCATTGTCGTTGTCCCCAGGTTGCTGAGCCCCTGCCCACACTTTACCACCTTTTTGCACACAGTGCACTGCACCTCTCTGGGATCATCTGCCCGCACCTGCTTAAAATGATCCCAGACTGAGGATTTCCCACACACCCCTCCTGCCTTCTTGACCACCCTGGCTGATGCCCTGCTGCCAGTGCTTCTGGAAGGGGGAGAACTTGGTGGCACTGGCGACAGCTCTGGGATGAGGCTCAGCCATTGCCTCAGCTGCAGACATCTCGTTTGCGACACTAGTGTCTGCCTCTGACTCACTGTCCGTGATCACGGTGATGTCCCATGAAGGGGAGTACTGGGACCCTGAGGCTAGACTGCCCATGCCCGCCATGCTGCTGGCACTCTCCCTGTGCCCCCCTCTATAGCTGCTAGTGCTGCTGCTGCTACTCCTCTCCCTACTGCCATTACCCAGGGTTTGGGCCCTGCCTCTAGTAGCCGGGGTGGGATTCACCAGCCCTGAACTGCTGGGGATCGCCTCGACAGTGGGGGACATTGGTGGCCCTGTAGGAACATTGGAAGCAGCACCAGCACCTGCTCCAGTACCAGCAGCAGCAGAGTCAGATGCAGCCTCATGTACTGCAGGCCTTCCAGTGCCCTGTGTGGCAGTGAAGGAGGGCACTGCCAGGAGGTGACGCTGAGCCTCTGAAGCCTGTTGTCTTAAAGCAGACCTGCTGAGTTTGGGGCGTGGTGATGTGCTCGGGCTACTGCTGCTGCCTGCTGCCACTCCCCTGGCACGGCCCCTGCCACCTCTGGTACGTGCCCAATTGCCTCCCCTATGGGACACCTAAATCTATCTAATATAATCTAAATAAATGATAATATGGAGGTTAATGGATTGGATGGGTGAAATAGGAGGAGGATGGCAATAGATTAGGAATAGGAAGGAACAAAAACTGCTGGGAGAGGGAGCCTTTTGAAATGCCTGCTGTCAGGAACAGTGACTAGTTCAGAAGGTGTTGGGAAGGGAGGAGGTAATCAGTTTTGTTTCTTGCTCCGCCTGCCTTACTGGAAGCCCCATGGCTCCGTGCAGTCTAGCCCATGGCCAATCGCAGACTGTGAAGCCAGTGGTCTGAGGCGAAAAGGGATGGTGATTGGGCAGGCTGCCTGCTACTCCAAGCCTCTCCACCCCTGGTGCCTGGAAGTCTTCTCCTCAGCTGACTCCCCCTCCCTGTCACGTTTTGCCTTCTAGTGACACGTTTTTGCCACCCGAACACGATCCGAACTGACTGAACTGTTCGGTCATTTTGACGTTCGGAATTGAGTTCGGTTCGGCCAGTTTGGATTCGGTCATCCAAACAGGCCGAGTTCGGGCCGAACTCCAAACTTTCGAACCGCGTTCGCCCATCCTTATGTCACAATGCCTCTATACAAATCAGTGGTGCGACCGCACCTGGAATATTGTGTGCAGTTCTGGTCGCCCCATCTCAAAAAAGACATAGAGGAACTAGAAAAGGTACAGAGAAGGGCAAAAAAAATGATCCAGGGGATTGAGCAGCACCCGTATGAGGAGAGGCTTGATAGGTTGAGGCTCTTCAGTTTGGAAAAGAGATGGCTGAGAGGAGATATGATAGAGGTCTATAAAGTCATGAGTGGTGTGGAACTTGTAAACAGGGAGTGGTTATTTACCCTCTCAACTAGTACTAAAACTAGGGGACACTCCATGAAACTCACAGGTGGCAGAGTAAAAACA
>QEPC01008366.1:1011812-1031708 GCA_003113815.1 Sphenodon punctatus | reverse complement strand
ACCCTTTAACCACCCTTGGTGGTTATTTATGCATGTTGCAGGGCTGTATTGGTGCCCTATGCAGCCCTGAAACATGCATAAATGACCCCCAAGGGTGGTTAAAGGGTGGTTAGCGTCATGTCTGTTTTCACCCACAGTCATAAAAATTCATCCCACGCACTCTCCTCCAGCTATTCCAGGGTTCTCTGTCAAGATTCTCAGTGGACCCACAAATATTCCCATGATTCAGGTTGCTCATAAAGTATGACTCATGGGACAGGCTATACCCCACCCCTTCTGCAGTGATGTGCCACTGAGATGTGGTCCAATTCACTCATCCCAAACAGCTATGCCACTTCTGAATGCTACGAGTGAGGGCAAGCTACTATATAGCATAGACTATGTACTGGCTTACTCCTCACTGCTGATGTCTGAACATAGCCATAAGTGACACCCACTGGTGCCTCAGCTCCTCATACTACTACCTTGATGCTGCTCGGTGACTATTTTGAAAATTAATAAAAAAACAAATCCAAAGCAAAGTCCCATTTTAAATGGGCCATGGCTGTGGGGGCGATGGTTGCATGCGTACATGGACGCACATCCATCGCCACCCACCTCTACGCATGGAGCAACTGCCATTTTGGCCAATTGCTGCATGCGTGGACGATGGGTGGAGATGTATGGTTCGCGGGAGCACGAACGCACAGCCTCCTGCTGCCGCATTCACATAGGAGGCACCCATGCATGCCCAATCAGCCCATCTGCTTGGGCATGCGTGGGTGTTTCTCATGTAAAAAGGGTCAAAGATAAACCCTTCTTTGAAGTCCTTATGGCTAGGCAACCAAAGATATTTGAAAAATGACATCTCCCTTTTCTCTAGGCAACCGTTGCTTGAATTGACTGATTGTAGGGCTTTATTGTTCCAGAAGGTTTTCACAAATTGCCATTCTCCATCCCTAATAGTCTTTCATCAAAAATTAAAAGAATTCATTATACTGAATATAATAAAAAAAGAATAATCTTTTGCGCGAGGAGGGTTCTTGTCTGTAACTAAATGGTCAGGGCTCTCTGCATATATCCTATTTAACCTTAGTGAAAAAAGAGAAGAGTATTTAGTCTTGGATAATTTCTTCACATGGGTACAAAAATGGATTTAAGCAGCAATTACTGGAGCAGGTTATTACCTTGAGTAGTGTGGCAGGTAAGCCACTTGTCCTCCAGTGAAAATGAAAGGATCAAAGGAACTATATTCAGAAGGGAGGAAATTAACACGGCTTTGGGTCCATTACAATCTATTTCAAATCCTGACAGTAAATTAAATTGTTCTTTTAGATAGATCATTATCTTAGGGATGGGCACTTCATTACTGGAGATTTTCAAGAGTCTGCTATCCAGATATAGTCCAGGTGTCTTACCCTGCAGGGCAACATACAGTTAGTTCCTTAAATCAAAGGAAACACTATATTTCTCCAAGGCAATTGGACTTTAAAATGGAATGGGGCTGTCTCTGTAGGGAATTAGATGATCCTTAGATGAGCGCACAGCAAAGAAGCTGAGCATCATGGAATTCTGATGTCTTCATCTGGTCCAGTCTGAACCAGGAGAAGGAAAAATGGTGAAAGGTATGACGTTGCATTCTGAGAAACCAACCAACAGGAGGTGGTAGTCATAGCAGTGGTCATGCAGGAAAAGTTAGTAACAGTTCCCAGTACATTCACTTTCTCTGGGTGTAAGCTAATATATATATAATAAACTTTAATTACCTTAACTCAATGGTTATTGGCAGTTGTTACAACCTATACAATGCAAAAACTTACACACTTCATATACAACACCGTTATTTACACAGTTGGATTTAAAATTATCCCAACACCCAACTTCTTAACACTTGGATATATAACAAAAATCTTCCGCCTTTACTCCGAACTATATTTCACTGGAGAGCAATACATGTTAGCGACCTTCCCTTCCCAGCACCTGCTTACGTCTCTCCTTCATCACTACTTTGCCGAATCCCGCTATTGCCAGAGTTAGTTCAGTATCTCTATAGACCAAACATAGTTCAAGTGGGTCAGCAAAAGAAAACCTCAGCTGAACTTGCCCAAGAACCCCTAAAAACTTTAACCTCCAATTAGCATATTTTGGGCACATGAAAAGTATATGATATACCTTATCAGGGGCTTGTGAATGGCAAGATAGGCATCCCCTCTCATGTAATGGGGTCCCCCTGTACCGGCCCTCAAGTACTGCCGAGGGGAAGACTCCAAAACGGAGATAGGTAAATGCACGTCTTACCTCAAAATCTGCCCAAGTCCCCAAATAGCCTACCTCACATAACGGGGTTGCCGGTGCTCTGTACACAGAGTTTACCTTCTGCTGTTGTAGCAAACCAACTTCAATTTGGGATTGTTGGTCTGTCAATCTCTGCTTGACCAAGCTCATGGCCTGCTTGAGACTCAAGGTCAATAACCTCTCCACCGAGAGCCCCAACCTCCCCATTACAGCCTCCATCCTCACCGCCCAAGGGCTCAGCAGCCCCTCGTTCCAGGCCTTCCCCAAGAGGGAATCCTCCTGCACCGGTAGGAGAGCCGTTTTTAACCATAAGCGGACGAGGGCCTAAACCGCAAAAACCCTTATTGGTAGGCGACCTGTCTCAACTCTTAGGACTACCTGGGGAGTTCCCGGAGGGACCCCCAGGATTGCCCTTAGGAACCTGTTCTGAATTGGCTCTAGTTGTTCTAGAAAATTCAGCCCCCACACCGGGAAAGCATACAACAACTGGGTTATTACCTTTGCTTGGAATAGCCGGATAGCCGGCAAAATCAGCTGTCCTCCTTTGCAAAAGTAAAACCCTCGTATTGCATTCACAGTCTGTGCTGCCCGCGTTTTCACCGCAAGCCAATGATCTCGCCAACGAAGAGAGTTTGAAAAAAATACTCCCAAATATTGGAACTTATCCAACTGCAAAATCTGATGGTCCCCGATCCGCCATTCATGCCTTATCCTATGTTTCCTGTGTCCAATAATCAGGACCTTGGTCTTCTCGTAATTAATTTTCAAACCCTCCTGTTGACAATAATCCCCCATCTGCTGCATCGCCCGATGGAGCCCCACTAATGAACACGAAATCAATGCCATGTCGTCAGCATAAAGTAAGGCCCCTACCCTATAATCCCCTATCAGAGGGGGGTGGGTATCTACACCCAGTATATAACTGGGGAGATCATTCAGGAAAATATTGAACAAGCTAGGGGCCAGCAGACAGCCCTGTCGCACCCCCTTGTCCACTCTCACTTTTTGGGACAGAGCACCCTCCCTATTAAATTTGACCTGTAGAGTGTTGTTCTCGTGAAGTCGAACTACCAGGCAAGGAGTCTCGGCTCGATATTCAGCGCCCTCAACTTCCCCCATAATTGTTCCCTGCAGATTGAGTCGAACGCCATCCTAAGATCTATAAAGCAGAGATAAGCCTTCAAGCCCTGACCCACAATTCTCCCGACTAAATGGGCCAGGACCATAACATGGTCCACTGTTGATCGCGCTCTTTGGAACCCTGCCTGTTCGGGCACGATGACCTTCTTAGCCACCAGCCAATCTTGAAGCCTGGACAATAACAGTTTCGCGTACAGTTTACCTATGGTACTTAGGAGACTGATCGGGCGGTAATTCCCCGGGTCCCGAGGGTCACCCTTCTTAAATATAGGAATCACTATGCCATTGATCCATGATCTTGGTATCCTCCCCGTCACACTAATATAAGTAAAGATCAGGGCCAGAATCCCCGCCCACCACCTTGAGGTGGGCCTCCTTCAAACTCTTCCCCCATTATGTGATCCATCCCAGGCGCCTTCCCACTTTTGTACTGGGAGATCAATTCCACCACCTCCTCCTCCTGGACTACCGGCCAGTGGGGGAAAGAATCAAACTCCTCAACCACTGGACCTAAACGGGGTGAATTGGGAAGCGAAAAAATATCTCTATAAAACCCTTCCCACACCCCTGGTAGCAATACTACTGGGGTCAACCCGTCAACCCCCCATTTTAGCTGGCGAATACAGCCGCAGAACTGCGCTGAGTTTCCACTTCTGGCTGCCATTTCCAACTGGGACCACTGTTTTCGATGAAAAGCCGATCGCTTATGAACAATCAATCTACGGTAGCGTGCTCTAGTTTCCAGAAAGGCTGCTCTATTAGCTTCTGAGTGGCTCTGCTTCAACAATAATGCTAACCATCTAAAGGAAATACGTGATGTCTGGCAGTCTCTATCAAACCATCTTCCAAACCTCCCCTCAAGGGAAGCCGGAGAGGATACCCCCGAACACAGAAAAGGGTTGAGTAGGGTCGTAACCCGCTCCAGACCCTCCAAACCGTCCAGCACCCCAGATTTTATAGCAAGACACAACTGTTCCATGCCTGAGTCTTTAAGAAAAGTCAAGAAATGCTGAGCCACTTCTGGCATCCAACGTATCCTTTTGTACACTGGCTGGGTTATCTGGTCACCCACTGGAGCTCCCGGCCCTACCTACAAGGCAGGCCCCGAAGGCACCCTCGGATCCGCCCAAATGATCTGTACTGGAAAATGGGCTGTTTCAATACTTGGCAGGACAGTAAGGTCTAATACCCTCGAGAATGAAAAAGAGGGAGTCAAGAGGAAATCAATCGTACTTGACCCCTGAGCTGAGTGGAATGTGAAGCAACCATCCCGATCCCCCCTAAGTCGGTCGTTTAGTACCACCATCCCCAGTTCTTCCACAAACTCCTTCATATATCTGGAATTTGAGTTAGTTAATTGGTCCTGAGCTCTATGACGGGGCAACCCTGGGAGTCTTTGAAGATCCCTCCAAGCTACGGACCCCTGCCAATCCCCCACTCTGGCATTAAAGTCTCCTCCCAGAATGCAAAAGGCTGCCGGGAACATCTGACATCCATTTTCCACCCTACAGTGGATTTCCTCCCAGATATCTTCACAAAAGAAACTAGAAGCAGGTGGTGGGATGTAAACATTACATAACAGAAGCTCTGTCGTCGAAAGAAGCTTGCAGTCAGAAAGAGCGAAGTAAGACATAACTATCTATTAATTTTATATATCCATTAAAAGAGTTGGGAGTCACCAGCACCAACCCACCACTTGGACGGCCTTGTTTCTTGGATGGAGTAGCTCCAGTTGAAAAAATAGAAAAACCTGCCAGATTGATGTCCTCAAGCATCCAGGTTTCCTGCACCAGGCAAATATTCCAGACACCCAACCTTTGGGAAAAACCCAAATCCTGACAGCGCGCCTTCCATCCGGAGATATTCCAAGACGCTATTTGGAATGGAGTTCAACTGTAGCTGTCATAAAGGCTCACATACCCCCCGGGGCCCCATTTCCTGGCCCCCCATGTTAGATTGCACTGGAGCCCTCAACTGGCATCCCTCCAATAAATTCAATGGTGCTAGTGTCCGAGGCGCTGGGTTTCCTGCCGTGGCATGCCTTCACCTATGGACTCTCCCAGCCTGCCCAGGGCCTGTACCCCACCCGCCTGGTGACTTCCAAAGATAGATGCGTTAAAAACCTCTTCCTCCTCCTCTCCCACGAACCGGGGGCCAATTATCCGCTCGTCAATCGTTCTTTCACTACACTGCCCCAGCGTCCCCGCCTCCTTACTCCTACAGGTAAGTTCCGACTCCGGATTTGGGAGCCCCCAGGACCCCTTACCCAGGTGACCCTCCTGACACGTGGGGCCTGGCCTCCTTACTTGAGACAGTGGGGCACACCCTCCAATTGGCGCAGCCCCCGATCTAAGGTGATTTAGCTGTGAACACAGCAATTCCAGCTTCGTTAATAAGTGTAACTCCGCGGGACTACCATCCTCACGCCCACCGGGAATGCTAGGGGGAAGACACACCGGGGGAGGGCACACTGGGAGTTCTTGATTATGTTCCCATGAGATCAATCCATGCCCTTGGGGTTCCTCTACCCCAATCTCCATGCTTCCCAGACTTCCCTCTCTTAAAGGGGACATTGGGTCCGCTAATTCTCCCCTGGTGGCCTTCCTCCACAAGGGGGGAGGTGTCCCACCCCCTGGAGCAACACCGTTGACTTGCCACGCCTCAACGTCTAGTTTGACCCTTCCTGGATGCACCTGACCTACCTCCAACACACCCTGCCCACTGTGTGTCAGGACGTCCCCTGCACTAGATTGGAACGCCTTGGATACATACACCGATCTCCCTTCCAAGGAATCTTTGGCCACCCAAATACCCTTGATGATTTCCTGGGACATGAACTCTACATTTATCACTTGCCTGTCTTTCGTTATTAATAGTTGATCTACAGACCTAATATCATGTCTTGTAATGGGGAAAAATCTTTGGATTGGAAAATTTAACAAAAGCCTAAGATGTTCAGCCATGTCTATGGCTGAGCTCCAGGTCGTGGGGCGCCTCCCCTGAAATGGCAGAATCTTAAAAATTAGATCCAGTGGGAGCAATTTAAAGAGATCTGCCTGCTCTGGAGGCAATAATGAACTCGGGTCTAACAACACTCGATTGCATTTTACATTAATTTGCGGGGTCAGAGATAAATCCACCGACCGAACCCCCACTACAGGGTTTCTGAGGAGCTCTGGCTGCTTGATAGCGGGCAATAAAGCTTGCAACGAGATCACCCTTGCTACCCCCTCTGACCTAGGGGGAGGCTGGGCACCAGACTTAGGTCATACACAACCCATACATGAGAAAACCATCAAGTCCAGTTTATCGTGAATTTGTTGAACTTGGGCACACATAAAGCGCACTGAGTCTGCAGTTAGGGCCACGTGATTAGTGAGAAAATCAGTCAGAGGCACAGTCCCCTGGAACACACCCTGCCCTGCTAAAGGCTGGGTATAAGGAGCATTCCCTTTATGGAACCCGATCGGCGTAGAGTGTCTCGAAAGGGAGGTAAACTTGCCATGCGTTGCCACAGGTATCTATTGGCAAAAGGAGGTCTCTGAAATTGAGTCTGATGGTATCACGGCACAAGCGTCCTCCTTCTGCTGGGCTGGCTTTGTGGAGAAAAAGTGATCCAAGCGGCGTTGTTTTGACTGTTTGTGGACTGGAGGTGATATCACCGACTGCTCTGGGTGAATTCTTTTTGTGGCGGACATAATTTCAGATTAAAGAAACAGTGACCAATCTTAATAGACTCCGCCCTGCTCATGGCCTGTGCCTAAGGCCGCGCGCACAAGGGCGTGCCTTTGCACGCGCAGCCCTTAGGTGCGCTGCCCTGGCGCGCGCCTCCCAGCGCTGCCTCTGGCAGTCAGGAGCCTTTAACCCCCCCGCTCAGCTGTGTCTCCGCCTTTCACTGCCCCCACAGGTGATTGAATCTGGGGCTGGAACAATGGCATAGCGCACTCTCGGCGCTGCCTCCGTCAGTCAGGAGCTTTTAACCCTCCGGCTCAGCTGTGTCTCTGCCTCTCACTGCCCCCACAGGTGATTGAAGCTGAGGCTGGAACAACGGCGTAGCACGCTCTCGGACGGTGTAAGCTAAGTTGATCCAGACCTCTTTCCAAGCCAACCACACAAGAAGCCTTTTCCAGTGGGCTTGTCCTGGCTTTGTGGCCTAGTGTACAGACTGTACAACAGCACTCTCTCTTTGACAAGTGTCTTCTTTAGGCCTTCCTAGCCAAGTAGACAAGCAAATGTCTCTCTTACATGGGAGTCTCCCCCGGGTTCTGCTGCCAAAGAATATTGGAGTTTCTCTTCTCCTTTAGAAAGGGTACTCCAGTAAGACTCTCAGTCCACAGGGCTTCCTTCTCCACTCATGCTAGACAAGTTGATAAAGGCCAGCAAATTAATCAGAAAGTAGCAGCAAGTATTCAACTTTTGAGGAGGGCAGAGACTGATTGATTGAACTTCACAAAACCCTGATGAATGTATTTGTTTTGTAGGAGTCTGTTTCTAATCTCTCTTTTGGCTAGAATGGCTCGTATGTCTTGCTTCCATTATATAAACATCAACCATAGTTTCCCTTGGGTTTTTCTGCCTCTTTCAAAGCACTCTAAACTTCAATATGTAAAGGCAATATTAGTATGCTCTATGTCAATATTTTTATAACTGCAAAAGGTTTGAATGGCTCTAATTCTAACACTCGTGACATAGAGACCCCTGATGGACCCACTGGAAGTTCCCTTCCAGCTTTATTAGCTCTGGTTAAAATGAGCCTTTTTCCTTTCTGGCATTCACATAACATCTCTCCGCTTCCACCCTGTATTCCCAGAGTGTTCCTTTGGCCATTTCCCAGTTGAGGGCAGGTTGTTCTTTATGGATTTCATTAACAGCTTGAAAGAAAAAAACTCCCAATGAGCTTGTAAATACACACACACACACACACATGTACAAAATAGTAGATTAGTGAATGGAAAAATACCCTTTCCAGCAGCCTTGGCTTTTTTGGAAGATGTGCAAGGGAAAAAAAAAAAAGCAATTGATGCATAAGCCACTCTTAATGACCCAGTGTTAACAGATCATTATCCAAATATTAAGTGGGTCACAACCTCAAATCTTAGGTCTGGTAAATGATCTGAAATAATAATCATAAAAAACAAAGACAAACATGCAGTCAATCCACAAATCGGATTTGATCTGCAGAACAAAAGGAATAATCCACCTCTCCAGAGGGAATAGCACTAGGAACATCAGAAAGAATTAAGCAGTTTAAAGCTGCTGGAAGGAGGAAATATTACCTGTCCCAATGCCAGGATGAAACAACAGCCAACAGTAAAGGGGGTGGCAAGAACAAAAACAAAACAAACAAAAACCTACCTCTCCGAAGCACTGTCGGCTACTGTTGGCCTACTCCTGCAAACCCCAATGTCACACGAGAATGATGAATCTGTCGAAAGGCAATGAACGCCAGGCAATTAAGAAATGCAGAGGCGCATACTAACTTAAGAGAGGGCTTTTGACTGTAAACAGAATGCAGAGTGGGAATGTGCCACAGCTGCCTGCAAAAGTGTCTGTTCTTAAAACAGCCCCTGGCTTCCCAGTAGATTGCACCCAGCGACTTAAAGTAAATATTTGATCTCTCAAGAAGGCTAGAACACAAAGAAGGACGGGGCCCATAGGAATAGAAAGCATTTTCTAAACTTCCAAGCTGGGTGAATGAAAGGCTCATGTTTGTTGCTGTAGTAAGCTGCTCTGTATGAGATTAGCTGTGGCACTGACATGGATGCCTGTTCCCTAGAGCACCTGCTCTCCATCGAGGTCCATGGTAAGACATGCACATTGTCAGGTCAGATTGGTAGCATATTACACCTACTCTGCATAGGAGTAGAAATTTGATCCTGCAAGATGCTCACTGTTGAGCACCCCAACCAGCACAGCAATTAGGATATGCAATTGCTGATGGTTGAGGGGCTACGGTGCTGAGCCGAGTGTTTGGTTTCGCTCCTGCATGGACTCCCACAGGCCTTAATTTTTAGCAAGGCTCAGCCCCAGCATGTCTCTTTGGTCTGGTCTCAAACCTGGCACCTCGATCCATACATACCCTGTCACTGCTGCCCAAGACTCTGCCCAGGGATGGGTAAAGTTTGATGGGAAGTCAGGACAGGGGACTGGTATGGTTGCTACCATCCATCAGCTGTCTGGTGGTAAAACACCACGACTGCCAAGGAGCAGTGATGTAGCAAGGGTGTGGTGGGCCCAGACTCATGTCCCAATGAGGGGCCCACAAGAGGCAGGGTCTCTTTAAGTGGTGGTCCTTATCCAGCATCTACCTCCCATTGCAAAAGTGGTGGCACTGCTTTGACTCCACCAGAGCCCATAGCAACACTGTCAAGGAAGAAGATTTAAGAGTGGGTGGGGGCAGGATCAGCACCCCACCCTGCCCTTCATTCACAGGGCCCTTTGCAAGCAGCACTAGAACATTTCCAGAGTGGGCAGAGGTTAAGCTGAAATGGGTACCTGAATTATTACCTATGGGTAACACTTGTAATTTCAAGTAGTGTTGGGTACCCAACATGCTATCTGAGTACTGATCGGGGACCCGAATATCTGGAAAATTGGTTTTTACTATTACTGATGTACAGATTTACTGTTCTCTGATCAGTAAATCAGTATGGGAAAATACTGAACATCAAGATGGTAACTAAAAAATAAATAAATACTTGAAATCAGTATTCTGGGACCAGAAGGTGGTAAATTGGGACTTCAGGTACCAATTAGTACCTGAAGTCCAGATCAGGTGATGCGTTGAGTTAAGTACCATAAATTTGACACAGGTAACCCATTTTTGCAGGTAATGGTTTCAGCTCTAGCGGGGGCAGAGTGTTGGGCCCCTCCTTCTCCCCCCACACTGAAAATTTCATAATGGTGCCCATACTGCTTACAAAGGGCCCCGCTAGAGCCTAGGGCCGCTTTTAGACGAGCAGCGCTCCGTTTCGTGTCGGCGGCACACATATTTTGAAACCTCCGCCTGGTCTAATTAGACGAGACGGCAATGTCTTAATATGCTCATATTACGGCGGTGGCGCATTTTTTAAGTGCGCGAATTAAATACCTCGATTATGAGGTATTTAATTCACACACTTAAAAAATGCGCCTCCGCCGTAATATGCGCATATTAAGCCACTTCTGTCTCGTCTAATTAGACCAGGCGGAGGTTTCAAAATATGCACGCCGCCGACGCGAAACGGAGCGCCGCTCGTCTAAAAGAGCCCTAAGTCCCAGGCTCAACTGTCAAGTGGGCTGAAATTGATTTTTTTTTTCCTTTTGCAAATACTGCATCTAGTGGACTTGCCCGATCTGATCGCCCCCCAATAGAGATCAAATGTGATCAGATTTCCATTTCATCAGAGATCTGGTTTCACTTTTTCCAGTTTATTGGTATAAAATGAAATAAATGAGCAAACTAAAATAGCCAAAATAACAAAATAAGCAGAGTTACTGAATGGGATATGCAGAGATGAGTTGTGAAAATGAAAACATGCTGGATTTCCACATACCATTCTGAAAATGTGGATAATCACTGCAGATACAAAAAAGGCAATCATTTTCAGGTCTAGTGTCCAGCAGCTGACGGGTGGCACGGAAGTCCCTTCTCCACTAAACCCACAGAAACACCAAGCTCAGTCTCTCTCCTGACAGGGTTGAAGCTGGAACTGTTGTAGGTGGGTAGAGAAGGTGCTGTTAGGACTGCCCATCCGCTGTCTTGCAACCAATGTTTTGCTTGGTGGAATGTCAGACCTGGCAGAGCATGTCCACTGGTTCCTGTGAATACTTCTGTGGATGGATTGGCTCTCCAACTCAGGAGGAGCCAGTTAGGGAATTAGCTCAACCCCGGTCCACATCAACTAGCCACTGTAGGGGGCGCAACACTCACCCACATAGGGGTCTCAAGAGTGCTGCCTCCTGAGACTATTAGTCAGAGCCTTTGACAGGGCCATTAACCAGAATAAACACAATCTATTAATATATTTGCCTTGAGGTCTAGTACCCCAGACTAGGGTTTTAACGCCCTCCCAGAATCCACTTATTCCCTTAACAGCTGGGCCCAGTGGGACATAAATACAGTCAACTTAAAGTTCTTCCCTTCTGGGTTATATCTAGTCATTTTTATGGCCTCCGGGGCCCTCCAGGTCTAGGCTCCAGGTGCTGGGTGCTTCCTGGCTCTATTATCACCACAGTCTTGGCTCTTCTCTGAGCCTTGCAAGTACACACAAAGTCTAAGCTCTTTCATGCGCCACTCAGTTACAGAAGGGTTTCACCTTGGTCTCCCATGCTGTCTGTGTAGCCTTGGTTTGGTGTGTGTGTGTGTGTATATAGAGGATTGCCTCATTTCAGTTTTGTCTCTGGCACGGGCTTCTTGGCTTATTCCCCTCATCCAGGGGGTTGGAGGATTACTTCCTCTTGCCTTTAACAGCAGGGTTTGCTAATACGGTTTAGCGACCAAACCAGCAAACTCCCTGCTAGAGTTCCCCCAGCCCAACTGCCACTGACCTTTTATAGCACCTCCCTTCTCCTAGGATTGGCTGGGGTTGGTTTGCTTTCCTGGTTGGCTAGCTGCTTCTTCATTAGCCACCTGGTCCCAATTAGGCTTGCAGCTTGATTAACTCTCTGCAACCTAATTAGGTGCTTCCTGCAGAACTTTAGGCAGTTTCCTGGCTTCTTGTTGGCTATAGCCAGGCACTCTACAACTCTATAGGCCAGGGATTCTCAGCCTGATGATCAAGAGCACCAAAGTGCTTGGGCAATGGGTGAAAGTGCTCCCCAAGATCATACGTGCAAATTATGCAGTGCTCCCAAGTAGTCACTTGGTGCTCATGACCGGAAAAAGGTTGAGAACTCCTGCTATAGGCAGTGAATCTGCTACAACCTCCATATATCCAAGGTCTAGGGTGGAACGTCATGCACAAGCTCAGGTCCCAGTACATCTTTTTACACAATTTAACACTGGACTCCCAGTAGCATAGGCATGATACAATAATTAATTAGAGACAGGTCCCAGTCCTAGAGGTTAACACTCTGGTGTAGGGTGGCCATACTTCCCCTTTAAAGCTATGAAAAATACATGTTGCAGGATTGCACTGTATCCAGTGCAGCCCTGCACCATGTGATTTTCATAAGCGACCTCTTTTAAAGGGGAGGTATGGCCACCCTACTCTGGTGACCATGAGGCTTGATTTCTGAAACTCCCTCTTCTATGGGCTTCTAGCGGTGCTGTTCTATCTCCATCGCTTGCAGCTTGCTCAGGAAGTAGCAATGCTGCTCCTTACTGGTTTGGGCAGCTGAGATCACATTACATCCACCCTGTGTTCTCTGCATTGGCTGCTGGTAAAGTGGTGGATTTGAATTTAAGATTGTATTACTACTGTTTTTTAGGGCCATGAACAGTGTAGATCCTGGCTATAGTCAAAACCTGATCCTAGATTTTCAGCCTACTTGCCCTCAGATACCACCTCCATTTTGGGTTTCCACCATTGTGTCTTAAGTTGGGGACAATCAGGTAGGGTGGCCATACCTCCCCTTTAAAAGAGGATGTCTATGAAAAATACATGATGCAGTTATGCATTAGTTTTAGTGCAGCCCTGCAACATAAGTTTTTCATAAGTGTCCTCTTTTAAAGGGGAAGTATGGCCACCCTACAATCGGGTCTTTGCTGGAGTGGGTGTCTCAGTGTGGAAATCACTCCATGCAGATGTTCACCTCAGTTCCTCTCTCCTCACCTTCAAAGGGCACCTGAATAATTTTCCATTCTCCAAGTGTTTTTAGAGGATACACTTACTGATTTCCCTTAATTTATTTTCTCTCCCCCTTTAAACTGTTTTGAATGGATTTTATATGGATTTTAAAGTTATTTATGGTGTTTTATTGTATTTTTATTTTGTGAAGTGCTCCGAGTACCATTCAGCAGGGTGTGAGGACAAAGTGCTATAAAAATAAAATTTAGTATGACTGTTATTA
This sequence comes from Sphenodon punctatus, assembly GCA_003113815.1. NCBI lineage: Eukaryota > Metazoa > Chordata > Lepidosauria > Sphenodontia > Sphenodontidae > Sphenodon > Sphenodon punctatus. Next base: position 1,018,301 of record QEPC01008366.1, on the reverse strand, counting down.
TTACAAGAAACAAGGGATTGGAGACAACAGATAGGGAACATAAGGAGAGACAGGGATTCAGTCTAGAAGTTGAAAAGCCACAAATGCATGTGCTTAACTTAATTTACAGGTACAGTGTTTTAGTTAGATGCTGGATGAGATTATCAGCCCAAATAGCACGACAGTTTAAGATGCTTCAGTGACCTACGCCTGACAGAGAATGCAGGTTTTCAGGAGGGATTTGAAGGTTGAGAGGGAGGGAGGGAGCAGAGTGAATGTGTTTGGGGAGGGATTCTGAGACATGGGGGCAGCATGGGAGAAGGAGAAGACAGTTCAAGGAGCAGGATCTTAACCAGTTGGTAGGATCAAGCTCATGAAGCCAACATAAGGTTCAAACCAAGGAAACTCAGACCAAGAGGTGATTCGAAACTGGCTTTCCATTTTCTCAGAATGGTTCCTCAAAAACATAAGGGCTGTCGGAATTCTTATTGGAATGCCAGTCACATGGAACTATCAATCAGAATTCCAATTGGGCCTTTTGCTTGTATACAAAATGGGGCCAACCCTTTTACACACATGCAAAATGGTGCCCGGCTGCATTGCGCATGTGCACAATGGTGGGGGTTGTGACAGTGCCACCATTTTGCATATGTCCACTGCCATTTTGCACATACACAATGTATCCAGGCACCATTTTGCACATGTGCAAAACGGCCTATTTTTCCAATGCAACAGTCATTTGTTTGGCTTCCACCAAAATGAATTGAACCAATCGGATCTACTAGAGACAGTATCCAGTTGGAATTCCAGTTTCAGCCCTTCTCAGACCCTACTATTTATGCGTAAATCAAGGTAAGTTTAAGACTCTCCTTTCACAGGGCTAATAGGGCTGCTACAGTACGTGTGCAGTGACACTCTCCAAGCCTCCTTATCCTTTCCTTTTGACACAGCAGGACCACTTCTGGATTATTTTTAGTGCCTCATTTGTCTTGTCATGCTGTGTTATGGGCTTATTTAATACCGAGCGATGAGTCCTTTTCATAAGTACATTTGACCATGAAATAGTGTGTTATCTATTCTACTCCTCTGTGAAGCAGCATCAAAAAGCCTTGTTCAAGGTCCTATCTTTAGTGAGGTTATGAGAGAATGTGTCACAGATGTGTATATATTTAGAAACCAGCTCCCTTTGAGACAAAGGTGCATTTTTTTCATTTAAAGTTACAGCTGTGAGTCTAGACATAGGACCCAACACAGATTTCCCCCCTGTGATACACAATATAGATAGCCTGTATATTTGTGATTGGTATTTTTTCCACATTCAAGGACAGGACTTTGACAGTGCAGATTGTGTGGCTGCACAGGATCCTATGTGTTGGGGAGGCTCTGCTTGTACCAGAAATTTTTGCCTGAGCCAAGCCCAACAGCATTGGGTCCAACTGAAGCCCAGACTTGATGTGCCTGGATGGCCAAAATGGGAGTGTCAGGTAGGGATGTGCGAATGCAGTTCGGATGTTCAGAATTCAGGCCGAACTCAGCCTGTTCGGACGGCCAAACCGAAAATCCAAACCGAACGTTCGAAGGGCCGAACAGTTTGGAAAAGTTCGGATGAGTTCAGGGGTGGGAAAAACATGACTTTGGGTGGGGAAAACATGTCTGGAAGGGGGACGCAGCTGAGGACCAAACTTCCTGGCACCAAGGGTGGATACCAGGGGTGGTTTCAGGGCCAAATGATACTGATACCAGAAAAAAAATCCGATTTCGGTATCGGTAGCGCTATTTTTGGATGTTCATCCGAGTTCGGCCAAACTGAACTCTGCTGAACCGAACAACTGAACCTGAACTTGGGTTTTGAACTGAATGACCGAATGTCCAAACATCTGAACTGCGTTCTTTTCACAAATCCCGTGTCAGGGTCGAAACTAGGAGAAGTAGCAGCTCTAATACAGAGCACTGTAAGGGACAGGGAAGCTTCAAAAAAGGGGTGGGGAAAGGTAGTTCCCAACCCCTTCTAACATGTCCACACCCTGATGGAGCACCCTGACATCACAATATATTTTTAGTGGGGGTGTTCTCCTGCAGATTGGGAGCCAATCCTGGCCCAAGCTAGTGTACTTGACCCAACCTGAGGCAGATAAGATCTTAGTTTCCTCATCTCTCCAATGCATGCCATGCCAGGTCCAATGGGATTAATTGGGGATCAGGTTGCAGGCCTCTACCTCAAAGGATGTTTTAGTTTGGGGTTTGGGGTCTTTTATTCCAGCCCTTGGGTCAGTTTTCTTTTCCTCTGTGGGGACTGCATGACAGCTGAGCAAATGATGCCACACAAAACAAACAGAAGGCTTCTAAGCATCTAGGAATATTTGAAGACTAGACCAGGACCTATTTTCACTGCATTTTCTCTGTTGCTGCCAATGAGAAAGACACAGGCCCCTTTTAGATCACTTTTAAATGAGTGGCTGTACTTACCGACTTGAAGGAAGCGCTTCCTGAAAAGCCACGTGGGGTATGTTTAGAGGCACTGGAAGTAGCCTGCTGCCATAGAAATCATGGCTCATGTGGTCTCTTTGAAGCCATATTTGGAAAGCAGGGGTTTTGAAGCCGGGGCTTTCCAAATACGGCTTCAAAGAGACTGCACGATCCCTGATTCCTATAGCAGCAGGCTACATCTGGTGCGTCTAAAAGCACCTTGAGTGGATTTTCAGGAAGCACTTTTTTCAAGCCAGTATGTACAGCTTCTCATTTAAAAATGGCCTTACACAGAACAAAAATGGGTTCTTATAAGTGTTCAAGATAACACCGGGTGTTATAATGCTGGAGTTTGTAATGTGTGAATGCACTATTCCCCCTTTATGCAGCAAGATCTCACGGGCTTGTAAGAGTCACAACTGGTGAGTCTTTACAAGGCTGTGAGATCTTGTTGTACAAAAGGGGAATAGTGCATTCACACATTACAAAACTCCATCATTTATAACATCTGGTATTATTTCGAGCACTTATAGGAACACATTTTTGTCATGTGTAAAAGCAGCCATAGCGAACATGGGTCCCTGACTAGCACCAGGTTTGCTCAGCAGAACATTTCTAGGGATGTGTATGTGTGTGTGTGGGGGGGTCATTTTTGTTTTGTTAGTCATCATTTGTTTTCATTGTTCTTGTTATTTATTTTCATTTTTTGTCATTTGTTTTTTATATATATATAATTTATAGTATTATTGGTATTTTTGGAGGCTAGGGACTCGATATTGGCCATCGCGGTTTTGTAAGGTTGGCACTCAAACGTAGGAAGTCAATTCACTCCAGACAGGATAAACTTGCGGCTATTTTGCCGCACTAGCTTGACTGGTTTATGGTTTGTGGCTCCCATGAAGCCTATTTAAATATGTTTTCTGCCCCTCTGGTGTGGGAGGAATGGCAATTTATATTTGTTGACTTGTTGATATAAGATCTTAGCATTATTGCGTGATTGTATACCACTATGGTTACTCGTATTTTATTTATTGATATATATATTATAATTTTGGTTACGATGAGAGTCAATCTCTGAAGATTATTATTATTATTATTATTATTGATGTGATAAGTGATTGTATGTATATTATTATTGTAAATAGTTTTTCTTGAGGATTATGGTGGAAGCTGAAATCCTAATAACAATAAAGTAAAGTAAAGGTATTTTTGGTAATTTCCAACATTTCCAATGTCCAGTAATAGAGGACATTGCCAAAAATTGCTGGAAATTACTGAAAAATAAGAAAAATAGCAAACACATTTTAAATTTGTTATTACAACAACAAAAACAAATATGGCACAATGAAATGCACATCCCTGTTAGTTACACTAGCACCAAAATTTGCACTGTAAGCCTGTTAGACACAGAGAAGCTCTCTCCCTTTAAACCCACACTTGTGTCCCAAAATCCCCCTTATAGGCAGGAGACATTCACCCTCCTCACCTCTCAGCCAGCATGTTCTCTCAGGAGGCCCAAGCTCAGCTACCCCACACCACGCTCTTTATGAGCAGTAAGCACATGCTCACAAACAATAGGGATGTGCGAACAGATCACGGTTCGGGTTTGGTCATTCGGTTCGGTCTGGTCCGGTCATTTGGTTTGGTCGTTCAATTCGCTTGCCAAGTTCGGGTTCGGTCGTTTGGTTCGGTCGAGTTCGGTTCGGTTTGGTCGTTCAGAAAAAGGTATCGCGAGATCCCATGATAGTGCCAGAAACCGGAAATTCGAGTGCATGCGGAGCTTGTGTGGGTGAGAGTGTGTGTGTTGTGGCTGGCTGGGTGTTTGGTTTTGTTTCATGTGTTTGGGCTGTGTGGTGTGTTGGTTTGACTGGTTAGTGAGTGTTGGTGGGTGACTGTTGCCTGTCTGTTTTTATATAAAAAAATTAAAATAAAATAAAAAATGAAGAAGACTGTTTTAATTAAATGCCGGAGGACCAAACTGGTGCTCCTGGAGCTGGTGGTGGAGGAGGAGGAGGTTGCTGCCCCAGCCCCTGGACCTTTGGTGTTGGTGGTCCCGGAGCCTGTGTTGGAGGAGCAAGTGGCCACAGGAGGTGCTGCAAGGTTTGTAAACTTTTTTTTAACTTTGAGGACAAGAAAGGTTCTATCCATTAGAGCGAGCTCACTGGCGTGCGGGTGGGTGGTGGGCATCAGTCAGGCACAAACAGTGGGCATCAGTGGGTGGCAGCGGATGTCTGCCACAGAGAGAGAGGGTACTGTAGTGTGGGGGGTTCTTCCAGCAGTCAGGCATGAGCAGCACCCCTACCCAAACATGTGCCTGCCAGTCATCCCTAGGAAGGGTCTCCACTCTCCAGTTGTCATCCCTAACTAGCACCCCCAAATAAGGGCAGGATTTGCATGTGCCAGCCAGGGTCTCTCCATTTTCCATCCCTAGCATCCCCTAGCACCCCAAGGAGGGCATGATTTGCACATGCCAGCAAGGGTCTTTCCAGTTGCCATTGCTACTAGCATACCAAGGAGGGCAGGATTTGTACGTGCCAGCCAGGGTCACTGTCTCTGGTTGCCATCCCTACTAGCACTCCAAGGAGGGAGGACTAGAGGCATCATCATAAATGCATGATATTACTTAGGTGTTGTTTATGTGTTGCTGTTTCAGAGAGGGTGAGGATGAGGAATCCTCCAATGCTGGTGCCAGGTGCAGGAGGACAACACCAAGGCAGAGGTCGCCAGTGCCACCCCCAGACAGTGAGCGTGGGCAGACAAGGTCCAATGTCTGGAGGTGGTATCATAAGAACAATGGATTCGCCATCTGTAAGGTAAGGCACGGGGGCTAGAATAACAGGGTATGCTTTTCCCTATCACCTGTTAGGAATGGAAGTCCCCCGCAGAGAAAGATTGGTCACCCACTCACTTGTGGAGACAGAATGCAGGCAGGGCTTGACACAGACCATTGATCTGACGCAGTATGGCACTTCTTATGTTCCTATCTTTTTATGTTCTTTAGACCTGCGGCAAAATATTTAAAAGGGTGAGAGAGGGGACCACATCAGGCCTAATCTTCCACATAGAGAAGCTGCATGAGGAGAAGGTGGCTCGGCTGCAGGACTCTGGTGTGTTCATGGAGCTGGAGCATCAGTGCCAGAAGAAGGGGGGGAAGGCAACCCAAAAGAGATGCCACCAAAGCCTGTCCCCCTCCTCCAGCTCTGATGTGGAGTCCCCTGGGCCCTAGGGATGTGTGAACAGAACCAGGTTTGGATATTTGGCCATTCGGTGGTTTGGGTCGAACTTTGAGTTTGGATTCAGTATTTGGTTCAGTCGGACTCAATTTGGTCTTTATTTTGGTGCAATCAGAAACTGAAAATGACATTTGGTTTTTAAAATAAAGGAAAAAAACCTGAAAAACATATTCCCCACTATAAAATTTTTGTTTCTTATTCAATTTTGATGACATTTGGGGAGATTGTATCCCCGATGGAGGGCACTAAATGTACCAAAATTCGAAACAATTAGATAAAATAACCGATTTCAGAATCAAATGGAATGTTGTAATTTTAAGAAAAACTCCATACACTTTAATGGCTACAACTTCTTTATCTTGCATCCAATGTTCATGAAACTTGTGCATATTATATCTCTCCGTATGCTTAATACGTCTGCCAATTTTTAGAAAGAGTGGATAAAGGGTTCCAAGGGTATAAGACATTAACCTGAAAATACATTTCCAGCTGTAACATTTTGATATTCCATTCTGTTTACAGGATATTTGGCAAGAATGTATTAAATACCTTTCCTGCCATTTCAGGAAATGTACAGGAGATTTTGATAAAGGAACCCAATTATATAAGCAATGAATGTTGACCCTGTGAAAATCATTATTCAGATGAATATTAGCATATTCAGTGCCAGTCAGAGGCAGGCACCCTGCATGGCAGGGGGAGAGAGACTGTAGGAGGAAGGATGTGGAGCAACCCCAAAGACTGACAGACACATTCAATGGCCAAACACATTACTGCAAGCTTCTAGCTTTACAGGACCAATTGGTAGTGG
>QEPC01008366.1:994721-1005039 GCA_003113815.1 Sphenodon punctatus | reverse complement strand
GGGGTACAGAACCCTTGGCACAGACAGCATATAGGCCTGGGGGCCATTGGCAGCAGCAGACAGTGGGTTGCCGGGGTACAGAACCCATGGAACAGACAGCATATAGGCCTGGGGGCCATTGGCAGCAGCAGACAATGGGTTGTTGGGGTACAGAACCCTTGACACAGACAGCATATAGGCCTGGGGGCCATTGGCACCAGCAGACAGTGGGTTTCCAGGGTACAGAACACTTGGCACAGACAGCATATAGGCGTGGGGGCCATTGGCACCAGCAGACAGTGGGCTGTCAGGGTACAGAACCCTTGGCACAGACAGCATATAGGCCTGGGAGTCATTGGCACTAGGAGCAGCAGACACTGGTTGCCAGGGCAGTCAGTCAGGTGGCATGGCATGAGTGGCAGTGAGGCAGACTGAGGCAGGGTTCGAGCTTTGTAACCTGGGTGGGCGGGCAGGCAGGCAGCGTGGCATGAGAGGCAGTAAAGGCAGGCGGGCTTGGGCAGGCTTTGAGCTAGGCAACCTGGGTGGGCAGACAGGCACCTTGGCATGGGAGGCAGGAAAGCGGACTGAGACATGCTTTGAGCTAGGTGGCAAGCTGGGCGGGCAGACAGGCAGCATGGAATGAGAGGCAGTAGGGCAGGCAGGCTGGGACATTGGCAGCAGGGCACTCAGATAGGCTAGCAAAGACTGTGCAGTGCGAGAGAGCAAGAGCCAGTCAGTGTCACATAGGCGGGCCGAGATCGTGTAGCCATAGGCCGGCTGGCAGGCTTACAGTTTCCCAATGCCACCCTGTGTCATGAGGTTAGTCAGATAAGGCGGCCGAGGCTGTCTAGTATGAGAGGGGGTGGTAGGGCAGGTGCCAGGCATTGGGAGGGAGGGTCAGCACCTTAGCAGCAGTAGCCCTAGCCCAGATTGAGGAGGAGGAGCCCTGTCCCATGACTTCCCCTGGTATGGGATGGGATGGCGTGTGCCACTGCACCATCAACCCTTGTCCAGGGGCAGCTCGAGGAATCCCAGCAGTGGAAGGTTCACCTTAATGAACAGCAACTGCTCCACCAACTTGGCCCCCAGTCTCAGGCAGTGCGGGGAGCAAATGTCCCCCACCATAGAGAACACCTGCTCGCTAGAGATACTGGTTGGTGGGCAGGACAGTATATCCTTGGCCACTTTTGACAGGGCCGGCCATACGTTGGCCTTGCTGGCCCAGTAAGCCAAGGGATCACTGCTGGGATCAATGCATGACTCCTCCTCCAGGTAGGTCTCCATGGCTGCTGAGGGGCCGTCGTACTCCCTCTCGCAGCTGTGCCTGGGAACCACCTCCACCACTGCTCTCAGGCACGCTGCTTGCCCTATTGTGCACGGTGCCATGCTCCTCAGAGTGGCCTGCATGTAGGCCGAGCTAGTTCTGCTACTGCTGGCAACAGGGGTGCTGCTGCTGCTGTTACCACTAGGTCTGGGGACAGGGATAGACCCACCTGGCTGAGAGGGGTCACTGCTCCTACTCCCACCATCCCCAGGGGTGTTCTGATGGATATCCCACTCTACATGCCGTACCCTCTCCATCAGCACATCCTTCCGGAGGGCATAGAGCGCTGTCTGGCGTGCTATGCTGCCCTTGACCAGAATTGTTTCCAGCATTGTTTTCAGGACATATTGCTCCTGCTGCAGGAGCATGTCAAAACGCGTCTTCAGCCCTGCTTCAGCTTCAGCATCATATCAAGCATCTCATTGGCCAGCTTCCTGCCCGCAGGGCCACAATCCCACCTCCCGAGAATCTCAGCCAGCCTCTTCTGGAGACTCCGGACCAGAGGGGTCACGTGTCTGAGGGTGGCGATGGAGCTGCTCACGGTCTCCGGCACGGCCATAGGATTGGGCGAATGTGTTTCGGATGTTCGAACCGAACTCGGTCTGTTTGGACATCCAAACTGAACTCTCAAATAACTGAACAGTTTGGTCTTGTTTGGATGAGTTCGGGGGAGGAAAAACGTCTTTTCAGGGTTGAAAATTAGGTTTTGTTTCGGTTTCGATAGTGCTATTTTTGACTGTTCGGCCAAGTTCGGCTGAACCGAACCATTGAGCCCGAACTCGGGTTTCGAACCAAACGACCGAACTTCAGAACCGCATTCTGTTCACCCATCCCTGCACAGCCAGGAACGGTCTCAGGAAAAAGACCGTTTGAACCAGGAGCTCCCACTCTGCCCCGTTAAGCCCTTCCAGTGCCCTGCAGTCCATCTCCAGTTGAACCTGATGCAAGGTGGCTTTCTGCTCAAGAAGCCACACTAGCATCAGGAAGGTGGAATTCCACCATGTGGTCACATCCTGGACCAGCTGGCACCCTGGGGAGCCTTGCTCAGCCTGCTTCTCCCAGAGGAGCTCGCTGCCCTTCATGATCCAGTTGAAGAACCCCGCCAGCTTCCTCCCCCGGTCAATCAGGGAGCTAGGGTGCCTTCCCCAATCCCCTTATCCCCCAAGCCCAGAGAATCTCAATAAATCCAAAACTTAAATCAGGGGAAGGGAATCAAGGATGGAATATATAGTGGGAGAGGGAAAGGATTCAATGGAATGGGGAGGAAGAACACAGGAATGGGTAAAAAATAAAAATAATAACACCTAAATCTATTTAATATAATCTAAATAAATGATAATATGGAGGTAAATGGGTTGGATGGGTGAAATAGGAAGAGGATGGCAATGGATTGAGGAGAACAAACTGCTGGGAGAGGGAGTCTTCTGAAAACGCCTGCTGTCAGAACAGTGACTAGCTCAGAAGGTGTTGGGAAAGGCAATGAGTTTTATTACTTGCTGCGCCCGCCTCACTGCAAGCCCCATTGGCTCCATGCAGCCTAGCCAGTGGCCAATTGCAGACTGTGGAGCCAGTGGTATGAGGAGAAAAGGGATGGTGATTGGACCGGCTGGCTGCTACTCAAGCCTCTTCACCCCTGGTGCCTGGAAGTCTGCTCCTCAGCTGACTCCCCCCTCCCTGTACCTGCCTGAGTTAGGCAGTGGTCACCAACTGGCACTGGATCATGTTTCTCCCACCCGAACCACCTGAATTAGATCCGAACTGACTGAACTGTTCGGTCGTTTAAGAGTTCAGAATCAGGTTCGGTTCGATTCGGTCGGTTCGGGTTCGGTCATCTGAACGGACTGAGTTCGGGCCGAACTCTGAACTTCTGAAACTTCCAAAACACACATCCCTAACAAACAATATCTTACTTAATGGTGCTACCCCTGGTTACCTTCCAGGGTAAAGATGTCCAGGAGGCCACTCCAACTCATAGTTTAACTACCACCTGCTTAGCATAATCAAATGGGAGTGGCTACACAAAGAGTTAGCTTGGAGATACTTCCCTCCACTACTCTCAAACTCACTGCATTACTGCTGGAGCAGCGCCTCTTTCCCCCGTTTATCTGGACAACTGTCTGACCTGAACAAAATGCAAGTTCCCTAAGGTATCTGGGTAAGGGTGTTGAAGTTTCTACTGTATTTGCTTTTGCAGCTGTATGCAATCAAATACTAATTGTGGTCTCCCCATCAATACTAATCAAATAAGAACATATTGATGATTAATAACAAACGTGTATTTTTATAGACAATGGGGCTGATCCCAAACCCTGCAGATGAGCACACATATGCAACCCACGCGCAATCCTGCTATGGGTACTGTGGCATGCATGCAAACTGCACAGAAATCATGCGCAAGCCACACGCACGTGAATTCTGGATCATGACCATTGGAGAAAGGCAAATATAAAACAGACAGTTAATTAGCTTGTTACTCACCATGAATGTGATCCACCTCTATTAAAATTAATGATAGCTGAGGCATTGGCATCAAGGAGTCCAGGATTGCACCTTCTGTGTGCAATATGCAACATATAGGGTGAAAATAAATGGACAATAGCCTTCAGGAGTCCTGTGTTCGGTCCAAGCAGCCACTCAGGGGGTTTCATGCAGAAAACCCAATACATTGGCAGGTGCCACACTCTGACCACCACTACCCTTCCTTCATGACTCACAGCCATGGGGAATTGTGGGTCCCAAGTGAAACAAAACAGTAGAAGCCCCAGGGAGAGCAAGAGAAGTGAGCATGCTCACGGCTGAGACTGCTGGAACTGTTGTAAGTGCTTTGCCTGCACGGAGGTTTCACCTTGTGCACCCTAATAGATGGGGTTGGACATGTTGGAGACGATTGTCTCAGATTGGCCTACATGGTGTTCCTGTTATCTCCCAGGACTCCGCTGTGAGTGGAGGCTCTGTGGCACACGTGAGCGTGCATCTCACAGCCACCTAATAAATGGGCAGCAAACACGGGCTGAACAGCCTCCAGGTGTGGGCCACTGTCTCATTTACACACACTCATATTACCTCTTTGTCTGTCAGTTGCAGAGCATGTTCTACTTGATCCCTGGAGGTACATTTATTACTATTCAACATAAAATTGAACAAATAAGAGCATTCTAGGTCAAGTCAAGTGAGTGGTAAGTTGCAAATTTTTAAAAGTACAGCATGCCAGCATTAATAATACATAACATGGAGCGACAGGAATAAGTGCCTCTCTTTTTGGTATTCAGTGCCCTGGATTCTAGTCCTTAAAAGATTAGTTTCATAAATATTGTCTGTAATGGTGTGGAAATTATTACCTTCGGAAATATAGCGCATTGACAGGAGATCCGCAGTATGCCAGTAATATACTAGAGTCGCTGATCTCAGATAAGCGTACATAGGGCCAGGCATCATGACTGACATACTGTAGGGGCACAAGAATTAATAGGCCCTCACACAATTTGAAGCTAGTAAAGGAAATTTATGGCTCGTCTAGGACATAAAATCATTACAACACAGCGTTTGGCCAATACGTTCAGACAAACATCACTACAGCGAACCCTACCTATAACAAACCTCTGTTATTAACAATTCCAACTTCAAGGACTATTTCTTTCACATTAAAATAGTCCCCACTAGAATGATTCTCTGACAGGTTTGATTCTTTGTCATACAGCAATCACAGTCAGGGCCTGACAACTGTTCGGTCTACACTTTTTGCACTGATTAACGGGACTGAAACTGTTCATACTAGGAAAAGCACAAAAATCCAGAAGCAATCTAGGGTGGCCATATTTTGTTTAAGAGAGAGGATACAGTGTAAATAAATACACAAGAAGTAAGGTTGCCTAGGGTGGCAGATGTGAAGAAGGGCACCAAACTTCTCCCCTATCACATTTGCTGCCCTAGAACAGAGGTAGGGTGGAAAGCCGAGGAGCAGCAGGTCACTGTGGGTGGGGGCCCAGAGTGGGGGATAGAGATGATGAGGTTGCTGTGGCTGACAGAGCAGGGGTCCAGGAGGCAGAGCTTTCCTGAGCAGGCTGGGAAGGAAGGGACCAACAGTCCCAGCTACTGCTTACTTAGTAGGCAAGTCTGCTTCTCTGGGCCTGCTGGGCTCTGCCTCCCCACTCTGGTGCACCCCTGCCCACTCAAATAAGCTCCATTCCCTTCCCCCCTCACACACATTTGGTGACTCCCCCCCCAATCCCTCCCACTAGTAACCCCCCACTCCCATTAAGCCCTGACAACCCTGCTTCCCCCCTCCCCACGCACACACACGAGGCCTCTCCAGCTCCAGTGAACCCTTGGACAAGGCCTCCTGGTGCCCAATCACTCTGCCACTGTTGTGTCATGCCCCCTGCCACTACAACCACACATCCCTATGACCTCTTTACTTACCTTGGACAGCTCCGCTGCCTCCATAATACCACTGCCATTGCCTGTGCACTGTTGCTGCACTTCCTCACCCACTCCCCAAAACCAAGAAATGGGGGGGTGGAGGGAATGGAGGGTTTTCTGCATGAAACCCCCTGAGTAGGGGCTGCTCGGACCAAACACAGAGGTAGAATGGCTGTGTGGGTAGGTACTGGCGGGCTAATGCAGGTGTCTCATCCATCTCAGATTGATCAGGTACTGTGGATTTTATTGCGTATACCTGTACTCTTAACCATGCCCACGCCTGCCCATGCATATCTATCACCTATTGGTTACAATTAGGGATGCCATCTTCCCTAAAGCTAGGACCTGAATGAGGTGTTGCCATGGCAAAAGGGGATGAGACACAGGGATCCTAATGCCTCTTTCTAATGTGACCACACCCCCTTTGGAATGTTGCGATGTCATGATGCACTACAGGGGGTGGCGCCTTATGAGAAAGCGGGCAGGAAAGCCTCTTCACTGCTACCTTTTTTGATGTGGCTCTGCCCCTTGAAAAAAAATCCTTGGATTAATATTTGGGAAATTGGGGCTTTGCCTGAAGCCAAGAGACACCACCACAAAACTCAGAGACTCCAGGTCAAGCCTGGAGGGGTGGTGGTAACCCTAGATGCAATGTGAATGTGTCATCTTAAAATCATACCGTTTGGAAAAGGATCTTGTGGGTCATCTAGTTCAACCCCTGCTTGGATGCAGGATGAGTACAGCTAGTTGAGCCTTGGTATCCCTCCAGGAAACTCACTGAGCCCCAGTTCCAGTCCCTCTTTTCAGGGGAAACTCATTCACCTTGATAACGACTACACATAAAAAAACCCAGCCAAACTAACGTCTTTAGTACAGGATTGCATTCCCAGTAACCACCTGGGAAGTCTCAGGGTTGGGGTTTTCCTACTGCTTTCATTCAGAGGTCCCTTCCCTACTGGAGCTTCAGCTGTCAACCTTTCTTTCTCCTTCCTCTCCTCTTGTAAACCCATGCTCTTCACTTTGAAATTGGCTCACTAATCCCATGCTAAAATTTCCCCAGCTAAGTTAAATGAGGTACTTAAGGGACTGACCCTCAAAGGCCTTGACTTACCAAAGTTCTCTTTCTGCCTAGATTTGGGGCAATATCCTGTTACAGGCACCTAGTACCATCCAAATTGCTCTTGCTATATATTTGATGATAATCACTTTATCTTTCCGGATATGCAAGCAACTCTTGGGACCAGGTCTACTGGTGGTGTAAGTTCCACTGAAGTAATAAACGGCACACCAGTGTACACTCGTTAAGGATCAAAGATGATAAAGAATCGGAAAAGCAAGTCTTATGAGGAAAAGTGAAAGGAATTGGGTATGTTTAGCTTAGACATGATAGCAGTCTTCCAACATCTAAAGGACTGCTGCCAAGAGGATGTCGAGGAAAGGTTCTACATTGCTATCGAGGGCATGGCCGGAAATAATGGACTCATGTTACAAGGAGTTACATTTCATGTAAATTCAAGAAAAACCTGCTAACCGTAAGAGCCATGTGGCAATAGAACAAGCTGCCTAGAGAGGACGTAGGCTCTCCATTGCTGGAGGTTTTCAAAAAGAGGACGGACAGACAGCCATCTGCTAGGGATGTTGTAGCCATGGTTATCCTGCATCAGAGCAGGGGTTTGGGCTGGATGACCCTTGAGATCCCTTCCAACTCTGAGACTCTATGATTCTTTGAATCTGGCCTTTAATTCATACTAATTTAAATTAGTAAGTCAGACAAACGTTTCATTTTACAAATAAAAATAGAAATTGTTGATGTATCCAAGCCAAACGCGTGCACCTTCATGAATGTTACACTCCTTGTCTCTCCCTCTGTTCCCCTTCCGTTGTCTCCCCCCCGCCCCCCCGGTATCTCAGATTGTAAGTCCTAGGGCAGGGACTGTAATTTGTAAAGCACCAGGTACATTGCTTGCACTATATAAATGCTTGATAATAAAATAATAATAATAATAATAATAATAATAATAATAAACACTTAAAATATATTGTTTCATACCTAGGAATTTCAAATCACCTTTAAAAATATACTTCCAACAGCACAACAAAGAAATTTTCACCGTTGGATTTCCCGTAACCTAATAAACTCCATAGTATTGGATGACTTCCCACAGAGGATTACTCATGATGGACATAAAATGCATTAGAAAAAAATGGTATGCCAAATGCGACAATCTGATTTATGAACATAGAAGGAAATTAAAGTGATATGCCACAGCAAGTTATTTTTGTTTTTGACTTAGAAATATCATAACTGTCATAAAACAAAATTGTCTTGCTTCTGATTGTTTTAATATCCATTGAAATAACCTGTAGGAAAGTTAATCTTCTAAAGCTTATGAAATAACTTCTTCGCCTCCTCCTCACACACAAAGAATACATTTACTGTAAAAAAGGCAAAAGCATTTCACCAGCTAAACATTTCATCTCAGGAACAAAATGAAACTGCAAACAAACAAGTTCACACAATCAGGGGTTCCAGTATTCACAAGAGAAGGAGAGAATTCAACTGACGGGGAGAGCTTATAATATTCCAAAAATGTCAAAGCCTCATTGCATCTTCTCCAAAAATGGTCCTTGACTTTATTTGTGATAGGAGTGCACCACTGGTCCATTGGGACACCTCAGAACCACTTCAAACTTTGTTTCCATAGAAACTCACTGTAGCTGGTTCACTCCTCACTTTCACTTCTGCCGAGGTTTGTGCCTCAGTTTCCCTCCAAAAAGACACATCATCCAAACTTCTCCATCACTATTTTTTTATTCTTCCACTTCTCCAATTTCTCTCTTTACTGCAGGGCACCACCAAAGGCTCCAGGCTAGCAGTGGAATCACACAACTCACAAATAATGTTTCTTAAGGTTAATTCACACACTCAAGCAGACACACTTCCTTCCTTCCCAAGTCCCCCTTTTGGGGATCCCCTGCCAGGTCCTTCCCCAGCTTGGAGGAACCTTTAATTCCAGCCCTTTCCCCAGGCTTCTCTGGTGAAACCTTCATCTTTGCTTCCAGCTAAGATTGATATGCCCTGTAGGGCTGAAACTTGCCCTTGTCATCTCGCCAAATCTTGGTGAAATTTGAGAGAATAACAATGGGAAAAGAATTGGCGGATTCTCGACCTATTCTTGTTAAAATTCATGTGGCTGAAAAACCAGCACTGTACATACGCAAAATGGCTGTCATGGCTATTTTTTACACATGCGTGACCCCGGAAGCCGTTTTGCGCATGCGCAGAGTGGTTTAAGGTTTTGAGAATCTTAAAAATCTTGAGAACCCCCCAAAACTGCTCTGTGCAAGTGCAAATAGCCACTAGGCCCCACGCATGCACAGAAATGGTTACAGTGGCTATTTTACGCAAGCGCAGAGCGCGTTTTGAATTTTTCAAGTATCTTGTGAGATTCTCAAAAATCTCTGTGAGGTCTCACCCTATTTTTCACGAATCTTGCACGTTCTCATGAGAACGTGCCAAATTCTCATTTCAGCTCCAGTTTATAGGTCATTTAACTATACTGCCTTAACACCAACTACTCATCTGATTTATGAACACAGAAGGAAATTAGAATGATATGCCACATTTTAACCCCACTCTACACATGCACAAATTTTTCTCACCTGGGCTTCAAACAATTACAGCCTCCAAGCAAGTAGGTTACTGTAGCAGATACACCTGGAGCCCTTTAGCTCACCCTACAACAGTCACCTACTAAAATATAATGAAACTAGAAAGAAAATAAAGCCAGTGAAATCTGGGCGATTTCCCCATATTTTATGATGAAGACAAGGATGGACTTAGGGTGTAAGTATTGGGTTAGCATCAGGGCTGAAGGAAAAATGTTGACCTAGTTCTGATTCTATTGGAACTGGGTGATTCACTTGTTCTGATTGAAAATTAGAATTGATGAAATTTCGCTTGGGTTTTGGAACGACTGAAAATGAATTCACCATTTTGTGCACATGCAAAATGGCCACTGTCATATATTAAAATGGCACCCCCCCATACAGTACACTCAGCCACCATTTTGTTGTATGGCAGCAGCCATTTTGTGTATGTGCAAAATGGTCTGATGGAAATTCCACTTGTAATTCCTCCAGCCTTTCCATTTCCTCAGAACTGTTCCATGGAAATGGAAAGGCTATTTTGAACCAGCCCTAGCTAGTATGCATAAGAGTTTTGTTCAGTTCCTCCCTCTGTCCTAGATTTCCCATGTGACCCTAATGGACAACACGATTCTCTGAGCAGCTACAACCAGTTATAGCCCTTAGTTCAGGGATGAATTCTATTCACAACGGGTGATTTCAGACTATGGGTATTTTCAGACGATACGTTGGCCCCGTACCGGCACCAACGGCTTCGTTCCCCGCCGGGGTCACCCCGTAACGGCACAACAGACGTGCCGGGGGGATCCCGGCGGGGAAAGTGGGAGGGGCCGGGGCCACATGGCGCAACGTGCGGCCGCACGGCCCCGCCTCCTCCACGCACCCCACCGCCCGCCCTCCGAGGAGACGGGCGGGCGGCGGGGCCAATGCGGCCGCCGCGTCCGGCCG
>QEPC01008366.1:963678-994443 GCA_003113815.1 Sphenodon punctatus | reverse complement strand
GTGTTCGCGTAACGTCTGAAATCACCCATTATGCGGTCCCGATTCACCACAGTGGATTCCCAGTGGGGGTGAACAGATTAACCACCCCCCGTGGTCAAGGAAAGCCCTGAACAGACATGACGGGACCGGAACCACAGCAGGGAATCAGACCACCAGACCACAGCCCGGGGCAGTGCTATAGACATTATGCCGATCTCGGGCTGGGCCGTGGTCAAAGCACCTGGAAGGCGCTGGGGCGACTCGTCCTGGCTGCTGTTGTGTGCCCTTTAAATCTCCCTCCCCGGTCTGTGTTGTTTCTGGTTGCCTGGCAGCGACGCTGCGTGCTTTGTCCCCAGCTGGGGATCATTGTCTTTGGTTCTGGCTGGTGGTTGCCGTTCAGACATTACTTTTTTTTGTTTCCCGTTGGGAATCTCTTTGACCACGCTTTTGGAGATGGTCCGGGCCGGAGCTCTGGAAGCGTGGTTGAATTTGACCCCATTGACCGTGGTTCACTGTGGTTGAGCGTGATCTCGTAATGTCTGAAATCACCCTAAGTGTTAGGGCTTGCACTATCCACTTGAAGGATTGTGTGCTGAGGGCTACAACCTGACCTCTCCTTGCCCATTTGTGAAGAGCAACATGTGTGAACTCTCATAGTAGAAGCCCACATGTACTGCATGATGTATGGGGGCACATACAGTTCTTCCTCATCAGGATTGCTGTCAGCATAGTGCCTTCCGGGTTGCCGGCAGCACCTCCAGTCAGGGAGATACTGAGATGCTCCTGGGGGAATGGGAAAAATCCCTTCTACCGGTGTGGGTTGGGCCATTCCACGCTCTGGCCAACAGATGAGGGATGGGAGGCAAGACACCCCCTCACTCCTAGTTTCTTATAGCAGTTCTGGGACTAGATCTGAAGTGGGTATTACCTTCATTCACAGGCATTCTCTGAAATTTTGAATGGTCAGTTAATGTTTACCCAATTTGTAACTGGCCATCCTTTCATTTCTCTGATTCATTCCAACTTTCTGTGTTATTGATCTCTGTGTTATTGCTTTATTGCATTCTTTTCCAATATCCCCATTCCTGCAGTGCCCCTACAAAGCCACAAAATAAGTTTTCACACTCACCACTGCCAACACTGAAGTCACCAGCCGAAAGGGAAATGAACAGCACTGAGCATGGCTTTTCTATTTTGGAATGGTACCCAACTGGAAG
The DNA here is from genome assembly GCA_003113815.1 of Sphenodon punctatus. Classification (NCBI taxonomy): domain Eukaryota; kingdom Metazoa; phylum Chordata; class Lepidosauria; order Sphenodontia; family Sphenodontidae; genus Sphenodon; species Sphenodon punctatus. Next base: position 993,247 of record QEPC01008366.1, on the reverse strand, counting down.
CTGGCCCCTATGCACTGACCAATCCAGTGAGTATTCAAACTGGATTAACAATTTAGATGAAATACGCAGACAGAAATTATGGAATGGAAACAGACAAAATGGCAACATGGGAAAACTGGTAATGGTAAATGGCAAGTTTGTTCCCGAATGGGCAGAGGTACCATTCTGTGCCCGAAACATCTTGTTCAGTTACCATAAATTCTATGAGTTAGAGTCTCCCCATTTATGCATTACAGCTCTACCCAGGACCAGATTCTACACATTCAATTGGCTGGATGTAGCCTCAAAACCGAGACTGCTGCTTCACTTTTGTTTTCTGATATACAAAACCAGGGCTTTGCATGAAAGCTGAAATAAGTAACCACTACTACTAGTAACTACTAGTATCCGGCTGGATATCATGATATCCGCAGTATCTAGTTAGATGTCATTTGGATTCCGGTTTAGTATCCAGAGTCTGATTAACCAAATTACATTTTACCTCATTGCCACTGACCACATTACTGTTTAATTACCATTTTACTATTTTTGGGGGGCGGGGGGCAGTGGGGTCTTATTTATTTCTCTCTGTGTGGAGTGGTTTGGTTATGTAGTAATACAGTGCATGGTAACATGGTAAATGGCAATATCCGGTACTCCAGTTTGGCTACTGGATGGCTACCAACTAATTGCTAAGCTACCTGGAATATAAGATTTAATTGCAGATACATTTTTTCCCCTGTCTGTTTCAGGTTTATTGGGCATGTTCTCTTTCCCTCAAATAAATAAATAAAATATATAAACATGCACACAAACATTGGATTATCAGTGGGTAATGTTGAAACACCCTGAGTCATTATGAAGGTTTTTGTATCTCTGTTTTCCATTTGTAAACATGGAGACATGGACCCCCCAGCATCTGTCTGTGCTTGTTTGAGCAGTATGAAACTCTTGGGTCAATGTCACTTACACTTAGGGTTACGAGGAACCAATTACATGACACCCAAGCCAGTCTGAAGTTAGTGTCAGGGTAAGGAAGAACTCCTGGCTGGTCATCAAACGGTCACCCATAGTTAAGCTCAAAGTAATCAAAAGTTATCTAGATATAAAGAACCAATATCCAATCATTCTTTTGGGGACCCCTAAAGGCTTCTGAAGTTCGAACAATGCATAGAAATAAAATCTAGACAACGGCTTCTTTGGATACATTCCTCTCATGCAATAGGGAGTGAAGACAGAAGAGCTGCAGGGGCCCGATCCCCACCTGGCCCCGTGGTGGGCAAATGCTGCTGCCACACTGCAAGGGCAGTGCAGGGAATGGGAACATGAGCATCCCCCCCCCCTTTGTGAGGAAGTCAGGTGGTTGGGTCACTCTGAGAGCTCCTGCCACAGCCGGGGCATGCTGCAGTGCTGGCAACATGAGCAGGCACCTGGCCCTGCCTCGCCTCCCTCCCTTGGCCCAAAGGAGATGCCACCCCTGGCCGTGATGTGGCTGTGTGTGATGGGTGATGGTGAACACTGCTCACGACCCCCAGCAGTCCTCTCCGTATAATGGGGCAAGCGCAGCCCCTCCACATGGGTAGCCTTGCCTTGAACAGCATTACCCCAGCTAGAATTTTTCTGAGGACGTGTCACGTAGCAGCCACCTGTTCGATCTACCCCAGGGCAAGGGGGGGGACATCTGGATGCCACCAGGCACATGATGCACTGCATTGTGTGGCCAGGCTGCCCAGGGAGGGTAAAGCTACCCAAGGCATGGTAGCCTCCCATCTCTGTCTCATGTGGCTTCACCCAGGGTTGCTTTATAGCTAGAGGCAAACATGAGCTACATGCCTCATGAGGCATATTGTGTGCGTACGAACATTCTGAGTTGATTGGAGACTAGCCAGTCACAAATCAGAGGCTGAACACTTTCCTGAGTGGAAGGAACCCTGAGGTTTCAAAGAGAAAGAGCATTATTCTTTCCAGTGGTCATTATTACCTCCAGGGATAAGTCATCACCCTCTTTCTCTTTGAAACGTCAGGATCCCTCCCACTCAGAAAAGTGTTCAGCTTATGATTTGTTACTATTACTGGTTAGTCACCAATCAACCCTCCCCTTGCCAGCTTTCCCAGCATACTCATCTGGAAGTTGCACTTTTCAGTCTAGGAGAGGAGCAGGCTATCTGTCTGTTGCTGGCTGCACCTTTCTTCTGAGCAGTTGATGAGTATTTTTAGCTCCTGTCCTCTGTACTGGTGGTTTCTTCATTCTCTTCTTCCTCTGCATTTGGCATGTCTTCCCTGAAGTGCATATCAGAAGCTGAAAACAACATAAAGAAAAATGAGGGAGTCATAGCAAGGTCTGCATTAAGAGGGGAAAGGGGAAATTTAGTCCACTTTTATAGGTGTGGCACTTAGAGCCTTGCTGAACAGTGCACATATATAAGGAATTAAATCTCTGTGTGCGAGAGATCGCACTGTGATTATTTGGTTCCTTAAAGACTTAGCAACAATCCATTATAAAGGCAAGCTCCTACTATATGACAAAGACAGATTAAAATGGAAGAGAACTAATAAATAGGGGTGTGCATGTCATTTTTGTTATTATGATAACAAAAATGAAAATTGTGATTTTTGTTTTTGTAATTGTAATAACTAAAATAAATAATAATAATGAAAACAAAAACAATTTTTTCTTTTTGAAATAATGAGAAAAAACTGAAAAATGTATTTCTAGCTATTACCTTTTTTCTTTCTTATTGGATTCTGATGAGATTGTACCCCAAATGGAGGGCACTATGTGAACAAAATTACGGAAAGATTGGATAAAGGGGACGTATTTAGAAGCAATTGATCGTTGTGATTTTAAGAAGAGCTCCATACACATTCCTGGCTACACCTTTTTTTATCTTCAATCCAATTTCCATGAAACCTGGGAATGTTGCTCAACTAGTGTACCAATCCTGCCAAATTTCAGAAAGATTGGATAAAGTGTCCTGATGTTGTAAACTATTAACTTGAAAATACCTTTCTGGCTGTAACATTTTTGTATATTTCATCCTGTTTACAAGACATTTGGCAGAAATTTATCACATACCATCCCTGTCATCTCTGCCAAATTACAGGAGAATATGATAAATGGACCCAATTTTATAAGCAATTGAAGTTGTCCCCTTGAAGACCATTATTCATATAAATAGCAGCACATGTAGTGCCAGTCAGAAACAGGCACCTGACATGGCAGGGGGAGGTAGGCTGTGGTAGGGAGGATGGGGAGCAACCCAACAGACTGACAGACACATTCACTGGCCAATTACTGCATGCTTCTAGCTTTACAGGACCAATTGGTAGTGGCTTCGAAGTGGGCATAGGGGGAGGCCCTCAGGGGGGCATAGAAGGGACATAACTGGGACTTTTGGGATAGAATCCCAGCAATCAGGAGACAAAGACCGCTTTCAGACCTTCTCGACCTGCACATATTCTGGTTGTGGGGTGGGGTGGGGGACTGCACAGCCAGGATATGTGCGGGGACTGTCTGGTCTGAAAGCCCCCCTGCGTGACTTTGTCGGAAAACATGCACAGGGATGCAGAGCAAGAAATGGAGTTCTGCATCTCTGCATGTGTATAGCTTCAAAGCCACATTTGGGGGGGGCTTTCAGACCAGCCAATCCTCACGCATATCCTGGCTGAGCATTCCCCCTACCCGCAGCCAGAATATGCACAGGGGTGGGGTGGGTGGGAAGGTCTAAAAGGGGTCATAGTCTACACATCCAGCCTGGCCAATTATCACAATCACATCCTGCAGCATTGTGGCAGAGGACATAAGAGAATCTCTATTGGCTCTTTCCTAAACAGATGCTTCCGACTTCCCAGTAACAAGTGGGGACAAAAAGTTGGTATGGTCACAGCATGGAATGAGGATATTTGGCTGACATTTCTGCTGGCCAATTAGCATCACGAACCGATCTTATACCACAGTGGGCAGAGTTGGGATCTGCGGGATCGGAGAGGTGCAGGAGGAACGAGAGGACGGAGCTGTGCTGAGACCTGGGGACTATATCAGTGCACACATGCCGACAGCAGCGCGGACTTGGAATCTGTGGGATCAGAGAGGTGCAGGAGGAGCCAGAGGATGGAGCTGTGCTGAGACCTGGAAACTATATCAGCGCTCACACACCGACAGCAGTGCCAGAGGCGTGCGCTAGAGCTGCGTGCCTAAGGGCTGCACACGCAAGGATGCCCTCTTGTGCACGCAGCCTCAGGTGCTGGCCAGGAACAGCTGTTTGGCTTCTGGCTGATTGAGTTTGCTAACCCTGTGATGGTGGGTAAGCTCCAACTTTGATCTAGTCTTATGTAATTTTTGCTTTATATTTGATATTTATAACTGCAAGTATGGGTGAAAAGCGGCATAGGCTGGTCACCTCCCCGGTGACCCCTATTGAGTGTCCTAGGCAGAAGTTTCCTAAACTTGACACCTCTGCAGAGGTGATCCAGCCCTCTAGCTGACTGTCAGATAATCTTTAATCTCTGAGGTGTGTGTCACAGGAAGCTGGCCGGGTTTTACCAGGGCTCCCCTGACCCTTGGATAGGTCTATTATAGAAGCTGCCGATTCACGGTACATACCATCACAGGATCAATTGGTGGAAAATCTACAGGGGCCATCCAAAGTGTTCCCAGAACCAGTATTAGGAGAAGCACTGAAAGCACAATGTCACCTTATAGCAAAGACAACTGCGCTGCTTTTTTCCAGTGTCTCAGAGTTAAATGATACTTTGCTTTGGGTTAGATCTCAAATAGAAGAGGTGGCTGCTAAGATTGACCTCCTTTACCAGGGTACGTTATTTACAATAGACATACGGTCTATTGCAAACCACCAACAGACTTGTGCTCCTAGAGAGATCAACTTCAATAGGAATAACATTTTGGCGGGAAGAACCTCTATCCCCACTGGAATTAGGGTAAGGGTAATAAATCCCAAGGCCATATAGGTTAAAGCTAGACCACTAGGAAGCAGACATACTCCTACCTGGGACTGCAGAGAGGCAATTATTGAAAATGTATATTTTCTTTTGGGGTTAAAATTGAGTGCTTCAAATATCTTGAAAGTGGAGTACTTAAGTGGTAAGGGCAATGTTGTTCACCGTAGACTTTTTTAAAATGAATTTCTGGTTAGAAGAATGTTTTTAAAACAGAAATATCTCATATCTAAGGGCTTTTCAATAGATAGGGTCTTCTCTTTCTCACAGAAGCCCCCAGTTAGTGGTTCTCCTTTACCAACCTGTCTATCCTCCCCAAATCAAAACCTTTTGGGTTCAGCACGCTTACCATCCACGCCTCCTCAACCAAGACCCTTGGAGGACTTGTTGTTGGGTGATGAAATGGATACAAATCCAGGGACTGAATCTGTGACTCCCTCTCTGAGGATGGAAGCTTTAGAAAGGGGCTTTAAAGTACCCTTATTCCCAATCCAACAGACTGGACATGGTCCTCTGGTGGACCATTCTGAGGATGATAATGGTACGGAGCCAATGAATTTTCTGGAGAATAATCTAAATACAAAGGAAGGTCCCGATTTTGAACATATAGCCAATACTATTAAAACCTTCTTGGTCAATGCTGAAGGTGGTATGGGCATTGTTCCCTCTCTGACCCCCTTTAAGCATCTCTCTATATAAGATCAAGATATTCTAATCCAGTGATTAGATGCCATCAGGAATAATTTACCTAGCTCTATCTTGTCCTATCAGGCCCCACATTTAAGAGCTCTGGAAAGATCATATTTTCCAGAGAATGATACTGGGAAGTTAACGGCTTTACGCTATTTATCTCAGGAGGAGTTTGGGATTCTGTCTCCTCTTCCTCTGTCCTTGATTGTTGGAGATAAAATCTCTGGTGACATTTTGGATAGAGGAAATTCTTTACCCCATGTCCCGATAGAGCCTAAACTAATGGAGGGAGAGGACAATGTTCCTCTCGCCTCCACCAATATATTGATTCCTCAAATTGCAGCTACTAGGACAGGGACTCGTTCCATGGATATGTTGCTGCATCAGGATCTATTACACCCTCAGGCTGAGGGATGCATAAGTGGTGTTTGACATCAGGAGGGATATAGCTGAAACCTGGTCCGGAGGGCCACATGGAGTAAACTCCGAAGCCAGCAGGCAGGATCATCTCATGGGCAGGCAGTTTCCCATGTACTTCATCGACAGTGGGGGACCCCCTCGAGGGGTTGTGCTACTCATGGCCTCCTGGAATATTTTGGGCTTGAAATCTAAACTATTTGATCTAGATTGGCTTGACTTCATGCAGCTTTATGATATGGTCTTTTTGCAGGAAACCTGGGGCAGTGAGGATGATATATTTGTGATCCAGGGTTTCCAGGTATATTCTGTTCCAGGCTTTAAGAACAACAATAGAGGTCGGGTCTCTGGGGGCCTGTCAATTTTGATTGCTAACAAGTATGCGGGTGTACCTAAACAGATTTCATCAGATAGTCACGAATTCCAGATATTGATTTGGCTCCTGATATTGGAACTCAGATTCTGCTGGTGAATTTGTATATCCTGCCTCAAACCTCTCCTTACTATAATCCAGATGTGTGGTTGCACTTGGAAGGTCTGATTGACCAACTGTGTGGTAAATATCCTATGGCCTTTCTGATTCTGGCAGGCGATTGGAATGCCAGAATTGGATCAGCATCTTATTCCATAAGTTCAGTGCTAACAGACCATTCTTTACAAAGCCATAGAGATGAAGTAGTTAATGAGGCTGGTCACCAGATGCTGAGAATACTGGATTCGTGCAGTCTAATGGTTCTGAATAGTACCTCTTGAAGGTACCCGGAAGGTTCCTTCACATTTATGAATAGTAACGGAAGGAATACTGTAGATTATTTTGTAACCCCTTCCTGCACACAGGATAATTTTGGAGACTTTAAGATACTTATTTGCCCCAAAATTGACCATATGGCCCTGAGTGTTATTTTCAACTCACCAGGACCTAATATGGTCAACAGGATTGGGTCGGCTCAAATTCGCAGAGATAAGGGACGGACTAGAATTAGATGGACTTCTACTCAGGCAGCAGCAGTGTTTTCTCTGCTGTGGTCCCGAGAATTTTGCCATTCAAGGGACCAGATAGTGAATGGTGAGGTCAAATCTTTTGTGATTGTGGATTAACTGTTTTCCAAGATTGTTTCCTCTTTGAGCTTTAATATACTTTCGCGCCCAGACTGGACTGGAAAATTTGCAACCACTAGATGGTTTGACAATGACTACAGGGTGGCCGAAAAGGATTATGCTTGAGCCAAAATTATCTGGCTCAAATCCAATGCAGGTACTGCTAGGAACATTTACCTCCTTGAAAGGAAGAAGTATAAAAACCTTATTCAGGCAAAGAAAAAGAATTATACGGACTTTCTCTGGGCTAGACTCTCCGTGGCTTGCAACTATAAAGGACTCTGAGACCTTCTGGAGAATAGTCAACGGTGAGCTAAACCCCAGGGCAAATCTGATAACGGTTCCAATAGGTGACAATGTTTGGACCGGGTTTTTCAAGGAATTATGTTGTGTTGTTGACCAGGACACCAATATGAATGTGCCAGCGCTTCCCCCCCATCCCCCGTGGAAAGACATGGAGTCATGGGGTTTGACCCCCAAATAAGAGAAAGTGAGGTCTTAGATCTGATTTTGGCCTTAAAGCCTAATAAAGCCCCTGGTCATGATTATATCACCACTGATGTTCTGCAGGTTAGACTGGAATGGTGGTCCTCATTGCTAGCTCATTATTTTACCTTGATTAATTAGACCAAGAGAGTTCCATGTAGCTCGGGCTGTAGCATTATAATACCTATATTCAAAAAAGACAATACAAGAGATCCTGGGTGTTATAGGGCCATAAGTCTTCTCCCCGTGTTGGGGAAGCTGTACGCTAAGACTCTTTTACGCCATCTAGATGCTTGGGCGTCTACCCAGGATCTAATACCACAGGAACAGTTTGGGTTCCGTAAAGGAGCCTCTACTAGTGATAATTGCTTTATATTGTCTCACCTAATCTTAAAATATACTAAGATAAGATCTGGAAAGCAGTTTCTGGCTTTTGTGGACTTTAAGAAGGCCTTCGACCTGGTCCCGAGAGCCAAATTGTGGCATAAATTGCGGCACCTAGGCCTAAATAAGAACCTGCTTATTTTGATTATTCAGCTTCACTCAGAGAACATCACAAAGGTTCAGCTAGGAGGGGATGGGAATTTGTCCTCACCCATACCAGTTACATGGGGGGCCAGGCAAGGGTGTGTCCTGGCCCCCCTGTTTTTCAATATCTTCCTGAGGGAATTAGTCGCTTCTTTGTCAGGTTCAGAAGGCTGTCCACCTAAGTTCAAGGACCGTCCTATTGCAGCCTTAATGTATGCCGATGATGTTCTTATAATGTCAGGTACATTGCTTGTACTATATAAATGCTTGCTAATAATAATAATAATAATAATAATAATAATAATGTCGGCAGTTAAGAATCTTGCAGACTTATTGTGTTAAGAATGAGCTTACTATAAATGTTGGTAAGTCTCAGATTATGGTGGTGGAAAAAATGATCTCAAGCCCAGAAATGGAATGTAGGTGGTAGTGAATTTCCCCAGGTGAACTCCTTTGTCTATCTTGGAGTTAATTTTAGTAGCAATGGCCTTTGGTTAAGGCATAGGAACCAGGTAATATTAAAAGCCAGAGCTATATATAAGGGAATTCTCAGACTGGCAGCCAAATTGAAGTCTCCCAAAATGTCTTCTAATTTCTGGAAGATTTTAGGGCTAAAATTGTACTGTTATTGTCTTTTGGAGCTGAAATTATTCCACCGAAAGACCTGGACCCATTGGAGATTGTTCAAAACAAATTCCTAAGAGGCTTACTGAGGGTGCCTCAAGGGGTCCCTGCAGCGATTCTTCAGGCAGAAACGGGCATGCCCTCCATTTCTTGCCATGTTATTATCACCAGATTGAAGTATTGGATTAAACTTTGTACTCAGGGCAAGAATCATTGGTAACTCAGTGTTTGAAAGAAGAGCTCGAACACAAAGGTCCAATATATTATTCTTGGCTATCCAAGGTCATTATTGCCCTGGGAGGTTTGGGCCTATCAATTCCCACCCTTTGGGGAAAGAATGCTGCCGCTCTGAAATTATTTCTGTCCTCTAGAGCCAAGGATATTGCCAATCAAACTGATATGGCGGTAGTTGCCTTATGGAAAGTGGCTCCGTGGTACTGTCAGGTTAAGCTTACCCATAATTTGGAATTATATTTGGATAAATTGACTAACCTGGAGTTGTGAAGGAACTTTACACTTCTCCGGTTTCAATTATTTAATTCGGCTGTCCTTATAAGTCATTTTTGAAATCAACCTATGGAAGCTCGCTTATGCCCATGTCCTCTGCAAGAGGTTGAGGATCTTCCCCATGTCCTATTTCGTTGTCCCTGGTATACTAGTGTTAGGCAGGTATGGATAGAACCTTTATGGGGAAGTAAAGAATTTACGCCTTTATTAATTACGATGAGATCACTTTTAAATGCAACAGCAGAATCAGAGATAAACGCGAAAGCGACATTCCTCCTTCTGGCTACCAAGACGAGGCAGGAGAATATTCTTGCTGAATAACTTTTTCCTTGTTGAAATAATTGTTTTTTAAAAATTATTATATTGTCTTATTGTTTGATTTTAATTATCCAATTTACTCTGATGTATGTCAAGCTTAGATGATTAGATTGCTCTGTATTTTGTATTTTGAATACAATACAGATTATTAATGGCCTGGAATACCATCTGAATATTATTTGAACTGTCTTATGATGTATGTTTTTGTATTTTGTCTTATTTATTTATTATGGCCATGGTGAAAACTAGTGCCCAGTAAACAATATATCTATATCTATATCTATACCACAGTGACATGTAAGAGAATCTCTAGCATAGGCTCCTTCTCTGCATATGCTATGCAGGCATATACATTGGGAACCTTTATCATCTTTCTGATATTTTGCAGAGATGATTCTGAAAGTGAGATATAGCCCTGCCAAATTTCGTGTACACTGGTTGGACTACAAAGACGTTAAAGTCAGACATACATTTATAAGTTAATTGTTCATTCCACTAGGACACTTTATCCAATTCTTCTGAAAGTTGGCATAAATAGTAAACCTGGGAAGGGATATAAACTCTCCATATTTCATCTACATTAGACGGGAGGCAAAGAAGTTACAGCCAGGAATGTATAAGCAGATATTTGCAAAATATCCTAATTCAACTGCTTATAAAATTGGATGCCTTTATCCAATATTCATGAAGTTTGGTACACCTAATGCCATCTATTGGAGGTATACTTCTCCAATGTTTAATTGAAATATATTGAAAAACAAAAATGTTACAGCCAAAAATGTGTTTTCCATTGAAACCAATAGAAATCAAAAACGAAATCAAAAACAAAAACGAAATTTTGATATTTATAAAAACTAAAATCAAATATTGAAATAACAAAAATGAAAAATGAAAACAAAAAACAACATGGGTCCATGGTGCACACCTCAAGTAATAGAGGACGCTCTAGTCATTTCTCATCTTGACTTCTGCAACTTCCTCCTTACTGGTTTTCCCTGTTCTGACTTTGTCCTCTCTCTTCTGTTCAGCACCCTGCTGCCAAGGTCATCCACCTCGACTGCTGCTTCAACTACATTCAGTGCCTTCTCTCCTTCCTCCATTGACTCCTCTGCCTGAATGCGAACTCCTTGTCTTTACCCTCAAGGCTCTTACTCTCCCGACTGAGAGCTTTGCTCTTCCTCTTCCACCACCCTCTCTTGCCCACGATTCCCTGATCCTCAAAATGTATTTTTTTCTTCTCCCTTCCTGCCTCCTATGCCTGGAACTCCCTCACTGAATATATTTGTTCTGCTCATTTCCTCTCAGCCTTCAAATCCCTCCTGAAAACCTTACATTCCCTAGGCGTTCCCTAGCTCTTCATCCCCTTAGACTCATCACTGATGTCTCCTCCTCCGTCCTTCACTCAGGGTCCCCCTCTCCCTGTAACTAAGTCAAGCACGTGCACCTGCGACTTCTTAAGTTAATGAATGTAACCCTGTCTCTTCCTTTGTACACGTCTCCCTTGTGACTCCTCTTTTGTCTTTCTTAGATTGTAAGCCCTTTGAGGTAGAGACCTGCCTTAATTAATGGCCACAATCCCAAACCCCTCTGTATAGAATCTGCACGGGATCCATATGGCACAATGAATTCCTAATGGACATATGCGTGGGTTGTGTGGATGTAAGTGCGCAAGAGCCACGGGGCATGGGATAAGCCCCAATGATTGTACAGCACTAGGTACAATGCTAATGCTCCCGAGCTGTTCTCAGGAGGGGCGGGATATACATTCAGAAAATAAATAAATAAAAATAATAAATAATAATGGAGAAGGAAACAAACCCCCAGTCCGTGAGACAAATCGGACCAATGGCTGTTTTGTATTTAAGCCCTTTCCAGTTCCTGTATTGGCCCTCGGATACAGTCCAGTCCTGAGAAAGCTCAGGAGACGGGAGCAGAGCTAAGGGCATGCACTAGAACTGAAACTCTATCTCAATTTCCCCCCACAGTTTTCACCACGAATCAAGGCTTTTTCTTGGCTTGTTTTTAGCGAGATTTGAAAATCAAGACACGCCCCCCCCCGGTTCTCAACACTTTCTTTGTCAAGCTTTTTTTCTTGATTTACTTACTGGAACAGTTATTCTTTGATCTGTTGTTCTGTCTCTCTTGTTACCAGAGCTGTTGCTTTCTCTCTGGTTTTCTCTTGTGCAAAATCGCCATTGGGGGTGTTCTGCAGAAGCAGAGCCCTTTCCCAAAATGGCACTGGCAGTGTTGCTGCCATTTTGGGAAAGGGTAGCTATTCTGTACATGCATGGTGGCCATTTTGTGACTGCACAGGATGGCTGCCCTTTTGCAAAATGGCAACAATGCTGCAGGCGCCATTTTAGAAATGGGCTGTGTATGCACAGAATCGCTTAATGGTCATTTTTCACATGCATAGTTGCTTTTTTTCTTTTTAACTGATATTCTCAGCGAGATCTTGCACCATTACTGAGATCTTCCTGTGATTTTGCTAAGGGATTGAGATTCTTTGCAGATTCTTGTGAGGCTAAAAATCACTCTCATTTCAGCTCTAGTATGTTCTCAAGGATAGGTCTTTGGTGTAGAATTAGAATCATGATTTGGATCTGCTCCTTCCTTCCCTTATCCTGGGCACACCCAATAAGCACCTCTGTCCAACACCGATCTGGCCTATGGAGCTTGTACTAATTCTCAGAATGGCCCACAGGAGGCAAAAGATTCCTCCATGAGTCTCAGTGAAGGTAACTATGACCACAGTGGCTGTAACTATGACCTATCTGTCAGGCTGTCAGCCCACTGTTACAGTGGAGCCAAATGAAGACCTCTATCTATCTGGTTTCAGAGTTCTACGGTAACCAGGTATTTGACTTCTGCTCCTTCACAGGCTGAGAGACAAAGTGGGTTGAATGATATCTTTTATTGGACCAACTGTTGTTGGTGGAAATAAGCCTTCACAGGGTGGGAGAATTTGACTTGCTTGTGGCCACCCAGTAAGGCCAGGATCTGAATGCAGAACTCCAAATTCAGAATTTCCAAAGGCTATCTACTGGAGGGGAGGCTGATGTCAGGAGCCAAGGTCCCAGTAGTTCTAGAATCCAGGTCTGGAGGATTCTAGGCAGTCTCTTAAGCCTTGCTGTCACTGCACTGTTTTGGCCGTAGGTATTGCAGACTTATTTGGGGCTCATGCCAATCAAAGATTTGCCTCCATTAGTCCACACATGATCTGTTTCCTGATTGGTTCTTTCCCGGTTCCTCGATCTGTACCAGTTCTGTGATCTGAGCAACCAGATGGCTACAATCCTGTCACTGGTGCTCCCATCATGCTCCCATATTTCTCCTTGCTTTCATCTGCCATCTTATTCCACTAGTATTCACATGATACCTTGCAATCTTGCTTTACCTGTTTCCACATTCCGTGGCTTTGTAGCTGCTATGCCATAATCCACTTACCTACCTACCTTACAGGATGAATTTACATTAACTATAAACAGGAACCTTTGTCCACCGCATTTTCCCATTGGTGACAATGGGGGAAATGCAGTGAACACAGGTACCTGACTATTTTAGACCTGAAATGAAAAATCTCAGTGAGTGCTGATTCCGTCATATGCAGGGCATTTGCTGAGATTCATGTGACATGGGAACTTACTGACTTTCCCAATGTTTTCAACATTTTCTGTTATTTTTTGCAAGTTAAATGGGGTTGCCAAGGGCTGATCCCAAGTCCTGCGTGTACCTTGCATGTACCCCTGTGGGCTGTGGAGTCGAAAATGTGCTGGCAAAGCATCAAGGATGTGCTGGAAATTGCCATAGAAGTGTTGTAAAACTGTTGTAAAATTCCCAGAAAGTGACAAAAGGTGCAGTAAAATGATGAAAGTGATGAAAAAGTACCAGAAAAGCGACAAAAATGAAAATAAATGCAAGAAGCATGGAATCACCAGAAACTGACAAAGTATGGATGGTCACTCAAAAGCACATCTGAAAAATTGGTATTTCCCTTTGGAATGGGAAAACTTGCTCTTGTCTCACCCCTAATAAGCATGTCAGCTGCATATGCAGCACTTATCCGCATATGCCTGCCTGTCCGTTCATCCATCCTCCATATGCAATTGATATTGAAATAATGAATAAAAGACCTTTTTTTAAAATCTGAAAAGACCACATTGTGCATTGTTTGGTTAACCTCGCAAAGACGTATCATGCTGTCTCCTCTATGTAACGTCATTCCTAGCAGGAATAGAAGTATCTCTATCATTCACACAGTTTTACAGAACTCCAACATCAGTTGGAGTTAAAGGGAAACAATATACAAAAGCCTCAGTCTAAAGCATTTTGTGCAAAATGCTACATCAAAAAGATACCAGTAATCCAAAGAGAATATGCCCTTCCTCTACCATCTTAGCTTTCATGTTATTGCTGTATGAGTACGGTTAGCAGTCACGCAGGAACAATGGAATTGTGGCACTTTGCAGGGCAAAAACCTTATTGTAGATGAAAAGACCATACAATGGAGAGATTTTTTGAAAGGAATTTAGATGCCCTAATAATGGATAGGAAGCCAGATGGAAGGAAAGGGGGGAGAGTAAAGCGGATGCAACCGAAGGGAGCTTTCAAGTCTTCATGTAAAGCCTCCTGTTACCCTTTCATCTCAGGAGAGCAAGTTGAAGTCAATAGCTTTAAATTTCCTACCAAGAAAACAGCAGTAGGGATGAGAGTGTTATTAAAAAAAATATTCCTCATGGGGAAACTGGTGTGGATATCTGAAGGGCTGGTGGGCTACCAAAACTGGAAGTAAAGTCACTCCAAACATAAAACCAAACAAACACCCAATCATTTCTCTCAGAGCCTGATCATACAGGATAAGACATTTAATCAATTCAGCTCACTAAGGATTGCTGTTTTGCACCCAAACATGTTTGGAAGTGTTTATCAATACACTACCCCTTCCACTGACCTTCCATGCAACCCCTTTAAGCTGTCCTAATGAGCATACCAAGTGTGGGGAGGCAGGACAGAGGTGTTATTCTGGAGAAACTACCTCCTTCTTAAGGGTGAAAGTGGAATTTTCCCTGTGTTCCAATTCTTTTGGAACTGGGTGGGGTTTGATTGGAAATCAGAACTGATGAAATTCTGTCCTGATTTTCAGATGGAACAATAGAAATAGCTTTTGCCATTGGCTCAATTGGAATTCCGATTGAAATTTTGCCAGCCTTTCCATTTCCATGGAACTGAACTGTGGAAACAGAAAGTCTAATTTTGAACCATTCCTACTCCTTCTGTCTTAGTTCTCACAAGCAGGGGGGAAACAGTGGCTAAAGAGAAAACCTCTTCCTCTTTTGTAACTTACTAGGAACGTCCAGTGGTGGAAGGAAGGAAAACAACCAGCAGTTAGTGAAGCAGACACACTCTGTTAAGGGCACACTAAAGAGGAAGTTCTGTAATTTGTTAGGACAGCAGATGGTGCAGAGTCCTAATCCTACAAGGAGGATGTTACATGTTTGTTCCTGCCTTGTCTACAAGACAAAAGAGTCTCAGATAATGCCTCTCTTAGAGAATTATTCCCTTGGAACTCACCCCTAGAGCTGAAACAGTGATGCACCACTCTTTGGAAACTAGCTGGATCCACAGTATCCGATTAATTCCAGCAAGGACTAGTTACCAAATGGTGTCTGTTTAGATTTAGCAGAGTAACTTCTAAACTGTTTAACTAATTTACCGTCCTCCCACATAATACTGCAACGCACCATTGACCATATTGCCATTTGCCTATAATTCCTTTCCTATTCACTCCCCCTGGTTTCAGAATAGTAATGGTTCAGTTTCACAGTAATACGGTAAAAGTAATATGGGAAGCTGGTTAACCAGCTAGGTTCTGGACTCGGCAGCCTGTAGCTAGGACTAGGCTAGAGTGTATGGGGGGGAAGCAGCAGCCATAGGGGTCATTGTGGGGCAGGGGAGATATGGTCGGGAGGGCAGTCGGTGAGACAGACTCGGGGGTCAAGGTGTCTGGTGCCTGTCCCTAGGGTCAACCTCCCCTCAGGTGGGGGAATGGATCAAGGTCTAAGGCCCCTTAGGCCAGGAGTTCTGTTGTTGAACGTGAGATATGCGGCCAATAAGGCATCAGTGATCCGGGATTTAATCCTGGATCAGGCCACAGATCTCGCGTGTTTTAAGGAGACCTGGCTGGATGGGGACGCGGGTCTGATTATGGCAGACCTCATTCCAGCGAGGTACTCTGTGCAACACCAGCTTGGGGGATTGGGGGGGAGAGGGGGCGGGTACAATGTTGCTATAGTTTTTAAGGACTCTTGGACTGCTAGGAGGTATCTGGTGCAGTCAATTCCAGGGATCGAGGTCCTCCATCTTGTGTTTGAGTTGCCCAGAGACAGAATTGGGGTGCTGCTGGTGTACTGTGCTACTTCTTGCCTAGCAGCATCCCTCTCTACTCTGGCAGAGCTGGTGTCGGTGTTTCACTCCCCAAGGGCCTTGATCCTGGGGGATCTCAACATTCATGCCAATGTCGGCTTTGTAAGGGCGGAGCATGAGTTCATTGTTGCCATGGCAACCATGAGCCTCTCTCAGAGGATTAGGGGACCTACGCATGAGGGGGGCATATGCTCGACTTGGTGTTCTACTCCGGCCTTCAGGCGGGTGATCCAGTAGTGGTGGAAGTGAGTTCTTTGCCCTTGTTATGGACGGATCATTATCTCCTGCAGGCCAGACTCCTAGTGCATGACATTCCCCAGAAAGAGGGGGGGGGGGCATTAGGTTGGTCCACCCCCAGAGGCTGATGGAACCACAGTGGTTCCAAGAAGCCCTGGGGGAAGTGTCCTTAGACCTTGATGGCCACTTGGTTGATGATCTCATCCTAACTTGGAATACCTTGCTGGAGTAGACCATCGATTGGGTGGCTCCTAGGTGTCCACTGCCACTGCTTTGCCACCATAGGGCTCCTTGGTTTACTGAGGGGATGAGGTGTCTGAAGCAGAAGGGGCGGCATCTAGAGCAATGCTGGTGCTGTTCTTGTGCTGAATTCAATTGGCTACAGCATCAGGCCCATTTGCAGTCCAATGCTGTGGCCATGAAGATGCCAAAGAAGGAATTCCTTGCCACCATCATAGCTGCTGTGAAGTCACATCCAGCAGAGCTCTTCTGGGTGGTGAGGGGACTGGTTAGTCTGGCCTCCCTCTGCCTGGAGGGGGAAGTTCCCCAAGCCTACTGTGAGGAATTTGTGAAATACTTTGCAGATAAGATCGCTCAGATCCAGCATGATTTTGAGGTCGGGATTGACGCAGAAGAAGGAGACCCGGGGGTTATGGACGCCCCATCTTCTCCAACTTTGTGGGATAAGTTTCAGGAAGTGACACCTGATGATGCCAAGAGGGTGCTGGGGTCTGTTAGGGCCACCTTTTGTGAATTAGATCCTTGCCCGTCCTGGTTGGTGAAAGCCGCCAGGGAGATGTTGGTTTTGGCGCTGGCGGGTGTGATAAATGCCTCCCTTCAGGAGGGCAGGGTGCTGGGCTGCCTCAAGGAGGCAGTGGTGTGGCTTCTGCTTAAAAAAAATCTTTAGATGTTGACACAGTCACTAGCTATCGGCCTGTCTCTAACCTCCCCTTTTTAGGGAAGATTATTGAATGCGTGGTGGCCCAGCAGCTCCAGGGCCATCTGGATGACATCAGTTTCCTGGATCCTTTTCACCCAGAATTTCAACCAGAATATGGCACCAAGATTGCGTTAGTGGCCTTTGTGAATGACATCCATCAAGAGATGGACTTGGGGCATTGAACTTTACTCATCCTGTTGGATCTCTCGGCAGCATTTGAATACAGTTGACCATGAGTTGTTGTTGAGGCGGCTGCGGGCCTTGGGGTTGGGGGACCGGCGGGACTGTCCTAGGATGGTTCTGCTCATTCCTCTCAGGGAGAAGCTAGCGGGTGGTGCTGGGGGAAGAAACATCTAGCCCCCAGGATCTCCCTTGTAGTGTACTTCAAGGTTTCATTCGGTCTCCATTGCTATTTAATATTTATATTCAACCCCTGGGTGAGGCTGTGAGACAGTTTGGTGTGGGTTGCCACCAGTATGCTGATGACACCCAGCTATACCTCTCTTTTTCAGAAGACCCAGGTCCTGAAGTCTCAGTGCTTTCCCAGTGCCTGACAGCAGTGAGCAACTGGATGAGGCTGAGCAGACTGAGGCTGAACCCTGATAAGACGGAGGTGATGTTGGTAGGTAGGGCAGCTGAGGCTTTGGTCCCACTTGTGGAGGGGATCTGTCCCTCACTGGCCCCACAGGTAGAGAGTTTGGGGGTTCTGTTTGACTGCCTCCGCCGGGATTGTCAGGGAGAGGCAGTGGCAAAGGGAGTCTTTGGCCAATTACATCTTGAGCATAAGATCCAGCCATATGTCTCAAACGCTGACCTGGACACCCTCATCCATGCGTTCATCACCTCTAGGTTGGATTACTGCAATGTGCTCTACATGGGGCTGCCCTTGGTGATGGTTCGGAAGCTGCAACCGGGCTGCGGCTAGGCGTGTGCATGTTGTTTTCATTATTACAATAACGATAATGGAAATTGTCATTTTCATTATCATTATTGCAATAATGAAAATGACAAACAACAACAAAAATAGAAATGAAAACAGAAATTTGTTTTTGAAATAATGGGGAAAAACTGAAAAATGTACTTCCAGCTATATCTTTTTTGTTTCTTATTCATTTCTGATGAAACATGGGGAGATTGTGCCCCCCAATGGAGGGCACTATCTGTGCCAAATTTTGAAATGATTAGATAAAGGGAACTGATTGTAGAAACAATTGAACACTGTGATTTTAAGAAAAGCTCTATACACATTCATGACTACAACTTCTGTATCTTCCATATAATTTGCATAAAATCTGTGAATGTTATGTCCTTCCACATGCATAACATTCCTGCCAGTTTTCAGAAGGATTGAATGAAGGGTCCTGATGGTATAAGACATTAACTTGAAAATACATTTCCAGATGTAACATTTGTATATTCCATCTTGTGTACAAGATATTTGGCAGGAATGTATCCCACATCTTCTCTGTCACCACTGCCAAACTACAGGATACTTTGAAAAAGGGACCCAATTTTATAAGCAATTGAAATTGTCCTCTTGAAGACTATTATTCAGATAAATAGCAGCACATGCAGTGCCAGTCAGAGGCAGGCACCTGTCATGGCAGGGGGTGGGAGGCTGTAGGAGGGAGTATGTGGAGCAACCCAAAAGACTGACAGACACATTCACTGCATGCTTCCAGCTTTATAGGACCAATCAATTCAGTAGTGGCTTCGAGGCAAGCATAGGGGGCAGCACTCAGGTGGGCATAGAAGGGACATAACTTTAACTGGGACTTTGGGGATAGAATCCCAGCAATCAGGATACATAGTTTACATGCTTCAAAAGCCATGTGTCTTGAGAGTTCATATTGCAACATAACCCTAGACTGTAAGCTGCTCGGGACAGGGATCTGTTTCTTAGCATAACTAGTGCTGCAACTCACTGCTTGGTTTTCCTCGGAATTGACCTATTTGTCAGTTTGCCTAGTATCAAATTTCTGAGGACTTACCCTGAAAATCTGGTACTTGGCCAAACCTTGGCCAAGTGCAGGGAAGGGGGGGGGAAGAGGGCAGCAGATGGAGGGAATAGTGTAGTAGGGGCTGGGGGAGGGATGGAAGGGATTGGGAACAAGCTAGCATGGGCCTGGAAAGAGGGGGGTTGGTGGCCTAGTGGGCAGTCAGGGGTCATGTACTAACCCTCCAGAGAGGGCCCTGCATCATGTGGCCTCTTAGGCTTGTAAGTTAAATGAAAAGAAAAGAAATTAGGCATGCTCAGAAGGGCCCTCAGACCTTTCCAAGATGGCGCTGACTGTGTCAGCATGCTGCAGGCACCATCTTGGATGTAGCCAGCCAATTCATCAGAGCATGCTCATAACTTCTGAGCATTCCCAGAACTGGATGGCCATATCCAAGATGGTACCTGTAGCATGCGGACACTGCCAGCACCATCTTGGAAAGGTCTGAGAGTGCTCAGTTTTATTTTCTTTACCAGCCTGGGAACAGTTCATGCATCACAGGTCCCCAATCCGGAGGGTAATTACACTACCCCAGACCCCCTGCTATGCATTCACCCCCTCTTCCCTGTCCCTGCTGACCTATTTCCTCCACTCAGTCCCCGTCTGGCCTCTGCATCCCTGCCCACTCCCACCCCCCAAATTCTGAGTATTCTCCAAGGGCCCAAGGACTGGCCTGAACCTTCAGGTCTGGTCCTCAGACCCTCGGAAATACTCACATTTTTTCTTTTAATGCTCAAAACAGCCCTAATCATAACTATTCAGTGCCAGGCACATTGTTGATGCTATAGAAATAAGAATAATAAGAATTAATAAACTCTCTGCTCTCATGAGAGGTCAAGATTTATCCTCTTGTTTCATGCTGAGTCTTATGTAGTGTTGGCCAAAATATTTCCAGTCTGATTTAGTTTTGAAGCCTCTTTCAACATGTTGCAAGAGTCTTCTAGTTTAAAGAGCAGATTATTCTGTGATATACCAATAGCACAACATGGCTAATGAATTAAATCAAGCCACCTAAGGTTAAAAGATGTTTTAGATGTAGAAAAAGGCACCTGAGAAAGAATTTTCATATTAAAAATGTCATTCCCTTGGATGGATTTATTTTTTTGCTGCAGCTATAAATTAGGCAAGTAGATTGTAATGTGTATATTTCACAAAGCAAATGGCATTGCCGTGCGCATTCTGTAATCTAAATGCCACAACAAATCTCCACTCATTTTCACACTTCCTTGATCACCAAAGTGGCTTTCCATAGTGCATCAAATGCATGAATAATATGAACTGTGGTAGCCGGTGCTCTCTTTATTAATGGAGCTTTTAGAGTTGGATTACTCACTGTGGCAAGGAGAATCATTCTGGAAAAGACAGTGCATGCAAATATTTGTTAGTGAACCGACATACTTGGAACAGTATATACTATTATACATCTCCATTTTAATCATGAAACATCTGGAAAGAAAATACGAAATATATAAAAAATGCTGGTATATCTGTATTATTGTCAGAACTATCTTTATGTGTTGTGAAAGCTTGCATACTTTCACTAACAGAAGATGGTCCAATAAAAGATATCGTCTGAACTATGCTGTCTCCATTTCTTACATTTGGGACCAACACAGCAACCACACTTAATTTGACTTAATTCCAGACTTATTTTGTAAAAAATTAAGTTTCATTAGTAGTATTGAAATTGAAACAGCTCAGCAGAATTTAGAGAATCTAATCAAGATAAAGGCCCTGTTGTGCCTAGCACTGTATACATGCACAGTAAGAGAGAGGTTTTGGGGAGCTTAGAGCTTAAACAAATAGTAAATTTGCTATCTGCAGTTAATATCCACCATTATGGATAGTTTGGTGGTTTTCTGGTCATGAATCGATTACCACAGTGGCTAACCAACAAATTGAGTAACTGGATCATAATACAATGGTTAACCGATTAACCATATTACCATTACCATATTATCATGTTACTGAACCTTACTGTTACTAGTCTGAAACCGTGACTAGAGCAGTGGGTGGAGGGAAGTAAACAAAATGAGTTACTAGTTGGGGCTTAAACCCTTGACTACTGATAGTTGGAGGGGTTAGCAGCTGTCTCTTATACACATCTAGATGTGTATAAGAGACAGGGTGGAGGGAAGTAAACAAAATGAGTTACTAGTTGGGGCTTAAACCCTTGACTACCAGTAAATGGGAGTGGTTAACAGGAGATGGGTCACACCTCCATGATGTGTATTTGATTGATTTTATTGCATGGCCAACAGCCTTAGCAAAGACAAACATACATACAAACATACCATAGTGGAACCAAAGAAGAGCAACTGTACAGAAATGAGTCAATAAATACAATGAGCAATATACAACTCAAGAAAATACAGTGAGCAATATACAATTGCAACTCTAGTTTTACTTTATTTGTTAAAGCCATTGGCCATCACAATAATAAGTAACACAACAACATGAAATTAAAAAAAGAAAAAAATACATATGTAATTAAAAAAATATCAATCATAAAACCTCAAGGTTGTCCAGCAACAGCTTGTCTAAGCTTAATAAAAGCAACCAGATAGTTAGACATTTGTAGGGTAACCACTGGGTCCTGCTCCAAAATCAGGAAAACCAGCAGGAACAAGGCTTCATATCTGCAATGTGTGGGGCAAGGAAGTTAGACCTAGGAACCAGATAAAATGGACAGTTGAAAATAATGTGAGGTAGTGATTCTATAGATCCCTGATTACAGCCCAAGCATATCCTCCATTCATACGGGGTTCCCTTCCATCTGCCTTTGGTAACAACTGTGGGGAGAAGGCTAAATCTAGCCAATATAAATGCCTTCCTAAAAACCCAGCAAAGGGGAGAATTCAGGATCTGTGGGAAATGACTTACACACCACAGAATTTTTTTTGCACATTAATGGAGGCAACTAACTTCTAGGGGTCAGAGTATGGCAAATTGGAAGTCAAATTGTTTACGCTACCTGGTGGTGGGTGAGTCACACAAAGCCAGAATTTTAATACAGCCAATTTGATTTGTGATGATACAGACACGACACTAGCTTTAGCTCGTAAAAGAGCAACCAGGGTGTTAGGCGGGACATGGAGAATTAAACACAAAAAACTATTTTGCATCCTATGTAATTTATCCAATAAGGCAAGCTCCTACACTGGCGCACCATAAAGCAATTGGGAGAAGGTTTTAACCNCTGTTACCCTTTCATCTCAGGAGAGCAAGTTGAAGTCAATAGCTTTAAATTTCCTACCAAGAAAACAGCAGTAGGGATGAGAGTGTTATTAAAAAAAATATTCCTCATGGGGAAACTGGTGTGGATATCTGAAGGGCTGGTGGGCTACCAAAACTGGAAGTAAAGTCACTCCAAACATAAAACCAAACAAACACCCAATCATTTCTCTCAGAGCCTGATCATACAGGATAAGACATTTAATCAATTCAGCTCACTAAGGATTGCTGTTTTGCACCCAAACATGTTTGGAAGTGTTTATCAATACACTACCCCTTCCACTGACCTTCCATGCAACCCCTTTAAGCTGTCCTAATGAGCATACCAAGTGTGGGGAGGCAGGACAGAGGTGTTATTCTGGAGAAACTACCTCCTTCTTAAGGGTGAAAGTGGAATTTTCCCTGTGTTCCAATTCTTTTGGAACTGGGTGGGGTTTGATTGGAAATCAGAACTGATGAAATTCTGTCCTGATTTTCAGATGGAACAATAGAAATAGCTTTTGCCATTGGCTCAATTGGAATTCCGATTGAAATTTTGCCAGCCTTTCCATTTCCATGGAACTGAACTGTGGAAACAGAAAGTCTAATTTTGAACCATTCCTACTCCTTGTGTCTTAGTTCTCACAAGCAGGGGGGAAACAGTGGCTAAAGAGAAAACCTCTTCCTCTTTTGTAACTTACTAGGAACGTCCAGTGGTGGAAGGAAGGAAAACAACCAGCAGTTAGTGAAGCAGACACACTCTGTTAAGGGCACACTAAAGAGGAAGTTCTGTAATTTGTTAGGACAGCAGATGGTGCAGAGTCCTAATCCTACAAGGAGGATGTTACATGTTTGTTCCTGCCTTGTCTACAAGACAAAAGAGTCTCAGATAATGCCTCTCTTAGAGAATTATTCCCTTGGAACTCACCCCTAGAGCTGAAACAGTGATGCACCACTCTTTGGAAACTAGCTGGATCCACAGTATCCGATTAATTCCAGCAAGGACTAGTTACCAAATGGTGTCTGTTTAGATTTAGCAGAGTAACTTCTAAACTGTTTAACTAATTTACCGTCATCCCACATAATACTGCAACGCACCATTGACCATATTGCCATTTGCCTATAATTCCTTTCCTATTCACTCCCCCTGGTTTCAGAATAGTAATGGTTCAGTTTCACAGTAATACGGTAAAAGTAATATGGGAAGCTGGTTAACCAGCTAGGTTCTGGACTCGGCAGCCTGTAGCTAGGACTAGGCTAGAGTGTATGGGGGGGAAGCAGCAGCCATAGGGGTCATTGTGGGGCAGGGGAGATATGGTCGGGAGGGCAGTCGGTGAGACAGACTCGGGGGTCAAGGTGTCTGGTGCCTGTCCCTAGGGTCAACCTCCCCTCAGGTGGGGGAATGGATCAAGGTCTAAGGCCCCTTAGGCCAGGAGTTCTGTTGTTGAACGTGAGATATGCGGCCAATAAGGCATCAGTGATCCGGGATTTAATCCTGGATCAGGCCACAGATCTCGCGTGTTTTAAGGAGACCTGGCTGGATGGGGACGCGGGTCTGATTATGGCAGACCTCATTCCAGCGAGGTACTCTGTGCAACACCAGCTTGGGGGATTGGGGGGGAGAGGGGGCGGGTACAATGTTGCTATAGTTTTTAAGGACTCTTGGACTGCTAGGAGGTATCTGGTGCAGTCAATTCCAGGGATCGAGGTCCTCCATCTTGTGTTTGAGTTGCCCAGAGACAGAATTGGGGTGCTGCTGGTGTACTGTGCTACTTCTTGCCTAGCAGCATCCCTCTCTACTCTGGCAGAGCTGGTGTCGGTGTTTCACTCCCCAAGGGCCTTGATCCTGGGGGATCTCAACATTCATGCCAATGTCGGCTTTGTAAGGGCGGAGCATGAGTTCATTGTTGCCATGGCAACCATGAGCCTCTCTCAGAGGATTAGGGGACCTACGCATGAGGGGGGCATATGCTCGACTTGGTGTTCTACTCCGGCCTTCAGGCGGGTGATCCAGTAGTGGTGGAAGTGAGTTCTTTGCCCTTGTTATGGACGGATCATTATCTCCTGCAGGCCAGACTCCTAGTGCATGACATTCCCCAGAAAGAGGGGGGGGGGGCATTAGGTTGGTCCACCCCCAGAGGCTGATGGAACCACAGTGGTTCCAAGAAGCCCTGGGGGAAGTGTCCTTAGACCTTGATGGCCACTTGGTTGATGATCTCATCCTAACTTGGAATACCTTGCTGGAGTAGACCATCGATTGGGTGGCTCCTAGGTGTCCACTGCCACTGCTTTGCCACCATAGGGCTCCTTGGTTTACTGAGGGGATGAGGTGTCTGAAGCAGAAGGGGCGGCATCTAGAGCAATGCTGGTGCTGTTCTTGTGCTGAATTCAATTGGCTACAGCATCANTAAAAAAATATCAATCATAAAACCTCAAGGTTGTCCAGCAACAGCTTGTCTAAGCTTAATAAAAGCAACCAGATAGTTAGACATTTGTAGGGTAACCACTGGGTCCTGCTCCAAAATCAGGAAAACCAGCAGGAACAAGGCTTCATATCTGCAATGTGTGGGGCAAGGAAGTTAGACCTAGGAACCAGATAAAATGGACAGTTGAAAATAATGTGAGGTAGTGATTCTATAGATCCCTGATTACAGCCCAAGCATATCCTCCATTCATACGGGGTTCCCTTCCATCTGCCTTTGGTAACAACTGTGGGGAGAAGGCTAAATCTAGCCAATATAAATGCCTTCCTAAAAACCCAGCAAAGGGGAGAATTCAGGATCTGTGGGAAATGACTTACACACCACAGAATTTTTTTTGCACATTAATGGAGGCAACTAACTTCTAGGGGTCAGAGCATGGCAAATTGGAAGTCAAATTGTTTACGCTACCTGGTGGTGGGTGAGTCACACAAAGCCAGAATTTTAATACAGCCAATTTGATTTGTGATGATACAGACACGACACTAGCTTTAGCTCGTAAAAGAGCAACCAGGGTGTTAGGCGGGACATGGAGAATTAAACACAAAAAACTATTTTGCATCCTATGTAATTTATCCAATAAGGCAAGCTCCTACACTGGCGCACCATAAAGCAATTGGGAGAAGGTTTTAACCGTAAATATATGTAATGTAGGGTGAAATAATTTGCCACCCTTCGAAAAATAAAAGCTCTAAGGATGAGCTAACAGAACGTTCAGTTCGAAACCCAAGTTCGGGTTCGGCTGTTTGGTTCGGTGGAGTTTGGTTCAGCCAAACTTGGCTGAACACTCGAAAATAGCGCTATCGATACCGATACCAAATTCAAAGATTTTTTTCGGTATCGGTATCATTTGACCCTGAAACCACCCCTGATCTCCACCCCTGGTGTCAGGAAGTCTGCTCCTCAGCTGGCTCCCCCTTCCAGTCATGTTTTTCCCTCCCGAAATCACGTTTTTCCCACCCCTGAACTCAACTGAACTTTTCCGAACTTTTCTGAACTGTTTGGAAGTTCGAACATTCAGTTCGGACGTTCGGTTCGAACGTCCGAACAGACCGAGTTCGGGCCGAACTCCAAACATCTGAACTGCGTTCACCCATCCCTAAAAAGCTCAAATTAGAGGTGGATTTGGCTTCAGCAGAAATAATATCACAATGTACGGACCATGAGGAAGATGGAGAGAAGACAATGTATAGATATTTGAAATTCTTAACCTGTGTGATCAAATGGCCATTGATAGACCATTTGTGGTGAGCTGGCCTGCTTCCACCTACCAAGACCGTTGTCTTATTATAATCAATATCAATAATTGGGTGAACAGTCCAATGCTTGATGAATTCTGATTCACAATGATAGGAAGAGCTGACATCAAATGATCAAAAAGCGACGTCGCTATGAACGCTTGGCCACCACAAGTCAGTTATCCCCTGTGGTAAGGTAACCTTTCTGACTCCTCCTGCTTAAAACCCCAAAAGTCAGAAGGATCGTGAGGCCCCACTTTCATGGCTTGTATTCATACTGACAATCAAGATCAAGTGAGCTTTTGCCCTTCTGGTCCATGAGAGGTTTCTGTCCTCCCTGAGCTTGCCTTAGGACACCTGTGTTACAGTTTGACAGATGTACCACCCCAGTAAAACTCCCCACATGACACTGTCTCCAGAGCAGGTTGTGCCTGGCAGGTGCCTGGTCCCCACTCCTCACCAGGTAAATGAAAA
Organism: Sphenodon punctatus; assembly: GCA_003113815.1. Taxonomy (NCBI): domain Eukaryota; kingdom Metazoa; phylum Chordata; class Lepidosauria; order Sphenodontia; family Sphenodontidae; genus Sphenodon; species Sphenodon punctatus. The sequence goes on along the minus strand of QEPC01008366.1, from coordinate 966,642 downwards.
AACGATAAGAGTAGTGGTATTTCACCGGTGGCCCATGAGCAATATACAATAATCCAAAGACCAGTGATATTATAACAATGATCTAAAAGTAAGAGTCACACCCCAAAGCAATGTCATTAATATTGTATCCCGTACATAATAATAGAATGATCAGCCAACCAAGCAGTTCTGATCTTCATAGCCTAGGCCAAAAATTTGGCCAGAGTCAATGTCCTGCATCTATCAAGATCTCCTAACAAAAATTTAAGATACTCCCCCAGGAAGAACCTTCAACAATGGACAAATAAATTCCTCTCTTACTTGTACATACAGGGTGCAATCCAAGTGGGAGTGTACACTGCCCACTGGTGCAATGCCCAGGCAGGCAGTGGGCACACACATGCGCATGCACCCCACGTGCACGTTATGCACAGTAAACCACTCGATGTAATGGCACGATCCTGTCAATATGACATACACACACACCCTGCAGCCCAGGGGATGGAGCAGGAATGGCTCCTGCTCCATTCCCCGGGCTACAGGTTGTGTGTGGGGGGCTTGTATCGGCAGGGACACACCGTTGCACTGAGTGACTCTCTGTGCATGGGTTGTGCATGTGCACATGTGCACTGGCATAAGTAATCTCCTCCTGGCATAGGCACACATTGCACAAGGGTGTTGGATTGCACCCTCAGCCTGTAGTACAGTAACACATGCTGCACTGTCTCAATTTCTTCTGAGCCACAGGGACAAGTGCATTTGGCAAAAAGAAGCACTCTGTAACATCCATCAAGCACCATAGTGGAAAAAGTGTTAATGCGAGCACGAGGAAACAAATTTCTTAGCTTTTTAACAGTGAGGTAGGCCAGATACGGTGCAGCAGTATATATCCTTAGGAGGAAGAATGGTAGAATATACTAAAATAAACGTGACCTTGTTCCGGCGGTGTAGCCATTATTTTCAGGGATACCTGGTCCGTGAGGAGGTATCCAGTGCAAACTATTTTGGGCATAGAGGGTATCCATATAGTGATTGATTAGGCCAGAGACAGATTAGGGTCGTTGCTGATATACCATGCACCTACCTGTATGGCAGCATCCCTACATGCTCTCGCAGAATTGATGTTGGAGGTGGTCTTCTGATCTCTGAGGATTCTAGTCCTGGGGGACTTCAGCGTCCATGCCAATGACAATCTTGGGGGAGCGGAGGATGAATTCGTGGCTGTCATGACAACCATGGGATTGTCTCAGAGGTTTGTTGGCCCAACACGTGTTGGGGGACATCCCTTAGACCTGATATTTTGCACTGGCCTTAAGGCAGGGGCTCCAGTGGTGGTGGAGGTGTTAGCTGTGCCCTTGCCATGGTCAGACCATTACCTCCTCTGAGTCGGTCACCTGGTGCATGTTGGTCCCTTGAGAGGGACTGAACCAGTTCGGTTGGTTCGCCCCCAAAGACTTATGAAACCAGAAAGGTTCTGGAATGTTCTTGGGGAAATACTGCCCAATCTTGATGACCATTCACTCAATGACCTCATAGCCGTACTCATGCTGAAGCCTATTGATTGCAGTATAGAGTTAGTTTAAGAACCTATGCTGTGGCTGTGCGGGCAGCAAAGAAGGTGCTCTTTGCTACCATCAGAGAATCCATAAAGTCATGTCCANCATGTTTAATTGAAATATATTGAAAAACAAAAATGTTACAGCCAAAAATGTGTTTTCCATTGAAACCAATAGAAATCAAAAACGAAATCAAAAACAAAAATGAAATTTTGATATTTATAAAAACTAAAATCAAATATTGAAATAACAAAAATGAAAAATGAAAACAAAAAACAACATGGGTCCATGGTGCACACCTCAAGTAATAGAGGACGCTCTAGTCATTTCTCATCTTGACTTCTGCAACTTCCTCCTTACTGGTTTTCCCTGTTCTGACTTTGTCCTCTCTCTTCTGTTCAGCACCCTGCTGCCAAGGTCATCCACCTCGACTGCTGCTTCAACTACATTCAGTGCCTTCTCTCCTTCCTCCATTGACTCCTCTGCCTGAATGCGAACTCCTTGTCTTTACCCTCAAGGCTCTTACTCTCCCGACTGAGAGCTTTGCTCTTCCTCTTCCACCACCCTCTCTTGCCCACGATTCCCTGATCCTCAAAATGTATTTTTTTCTTCTCCCTTCCTGCCTCCTATGCCTGGAACTCCCTCACTGAATATATTTGTTCTGCTCATTTCCTCTCAGCCTTCAAATCCCTCCTGAAAACCTTACGTTCCCTAGGCGTTCCCTAGCTCTTCATCCCCTTAGACTCATCACTGATGTCTCCTCCTTCGTCCTTCACTCAGGGTCCCCCTCTCCCTGTAACTAAGTCAAGCACGTGCACCTGCGACTTCTTAAGTTCATGAATGTAACCCTGTCTCTTCCTTTGTACACGTCTCCCTTGTGACTCCTCTTTTGTCTTTCTTAGATTGTAAGCCCTTTGAGGTAGAGACCTGCCTTAATTAATGGCCACAATCCCAAACCCCTCTGTATAGAATCTGCACGGGATCCATATGGCACAATGAATTCCTAATGGACATTTGCGTGGGTTGTGTGGATGTAAGTGCGCAAGAGCCACGGGGCATGGGATAAGCCCCAATGATTGTACAGCACTAGGTACAATGCTAATGCTCCCGAGCTGTTCTCAGGAGGGGCGGGATATACATTCAGAAAATAAATAAATAAAAATAATAAATAATAATGGAGAAGGAAACAAACCCCCAGTCCGTGAGACAAATCGGACCAATGGCTGTTTTGTATTTAAGCCCTTTCCAGTTCCTGTATTGGCCCTCGGATACAGTCCAGTCCTGAGAAAGCTCAGGAGACGGGAGCAGAGCTAAGGGCATGCACTAGTACTGAAACTCTATCTCAATTTCCCCCCACAGTTTTCACCACGAATCAAGGCTTTTTCTTGGCTTGTTTTTAGCGAGATTTGAAAATCAAGACACGCCCCCC